>ONZH01007180.1:0-252500 GCA_900303285.1 Rhinella marina
CACTACTTGCACAAGTCCACACTCTCATCACCCACAGACGCGAAAGTTCTAAATTTTGGGCATCAGGACAGAGCAACTGCTCAGGTTGCTGTTGAACAGTGGTTTGTGTCTCTGGGTAGGGTCCTGAAAAGAGTTCCTGTGAGTATGCCGGATCTGAATCCATATTTTCCATGGGGGGGGGGGGCAGGCTGGGGGGAAGGAGGTTGAGCTGGAGGAGCCAGAGGTCTACTTGGCTAGCGTGGGTGGACTGCGTGTAAGACTGGGTGGTGGTAAATTACTGGAAGCATTATCCGCTATCCATGTCATCACCTCTTCGCACTGTTGTGGTTTCAATAGTGTTGTACCACGTGACCCTGTAAGTTGCAAGATAAAGCTAGGGAGCGAAACTCTGCGGCGTTCCACTGCTCCCTCATCAGTAGGTACTGTGTCACCCTGCCCAGAACCACGGCCTCTACCCCCCTACATCACTTGGATGCCCTCGTCCTCGACCCTTAGCCCTTGGATTCAACATTTTGTGTAATCACTAAACTGTAGAATTAATATCTGAGGCCAAAAATGTATTCTCTAGCCTGTGGCTAGTGTACCACACACCACAGAATTTTTCACTGGACTGTATTAAACAGGGACGGACTGGGAACTTAAAGTGGCCCTGGAAAAAATACTAAAAGTGGCCCCATTTTGTAGTTGGGTCCAAATTGATGGAAGGCAGGTCCAGCAATACCATATTGTGGCACATTATACCACCCCAACAGATCCAAATACCACAGTCCATCACAAAATACTGCCAGCAGCACAAAATACATCCCCAAAAACCTCCACTGGCCGGTCGTGAGGAGAACTCAGGTGGCCCCATGGGCATCAGCCCACCGGGAAATTTCCCTGTAACGTCTATGGCCAATCCGCCCCTGGTATTAAATGTATCTGAGAGAAAAAATGTATTCTCTAGACTGCCCCTAGTGTACCGCACACCACACAATTTTTCACTGCACTGTAGGATATATGAATGAGAGAAAAAATGTATATTTTCTAGACTCCAGCTAGTGTGCAGCACACGACAGAATTTTGCACTGCACTGTAGGATATACAACTAAGAGAAAAAACGTAGTCTTTAGACGGCGGCTATTGTACCGCAAACCACTCAATTTTTCACTGCAATGTATGATATATAACTGAGAGAAAAAAACGTATATATTTTCTACACTCCGGCTAGTGTAACGCACACCACACAATTTTTCACTGGACTGTAGTATATATAAAAGTGATAGAAAAAAACATTTTTTCTAGACTGCGGCTACTGTACCGCACACCACAGAATTGTACACCGCCATGCTGTGTCAGGCTAAATTTTTGGGGGGTTCAGCTGCTATGTTAGTCTAACCAAGCCACTCTTGGGTTCACCGCCAAGCTGTAAACTGCAATCTCAGTCTTAACAAGTCATCCTGGGGTTCACCCCCATGCTGTAAACTGCAATCTCAGTGTGCGTGTTTGCCCGTCTGGGATTGGGAGAGCTGGGCACTGTGCTGGGAGAACTGCTGTGTACGCTGTGGACTACTGGGTGGGTGCGGAGAGGGAGACGCTTATGCCTCCGTCGTGGAGCGGGGGATAGGACAGCAGAGCCAGCATGAGCAGTGGTGTCACCCACAGGCGGTGATGGACCTTCATTGCACCTAGTTGGGTGCTTTACTAGCATGTGATGGGCATGTGCCTTGGTCTGGGTCAGCACAATTGTCTTGAGGGTCACCACCAGGCTGTTGCCCAGAATTTGGCGTAATGGTACGATTAGGCAGCCTCAGAGGATGCTGCCCCTGCTGTTTCCTGTCCATTTCCGTGGTGTTTCCATCATTTTCTGAGGTTTCCAGGTTTTCACGCAACCTTCCCTGTGCAGAGCTTTGGTCCCCTGCAAAAAATGCTCAAGTCTCCCATTGACTTCAATGGGGTTCGTTATTCGAAACGAGCACCCGAGCATCCAAAAAAATTCCACTCGAATAACGAGCACCCGAGCATTTTAGTGCTCGCTCATTTCTAGTCCGGACCATTCATACGTTTCCTGTCAGCCACATGTTTGTACTTGTTGCCCATATTTATCAAATTATTTAGAATTTTACGCCATATAGATGACAATAATGACGAACGTTCTTCCTTATAGATACCAGAAGTATCTGAACCAGAAAATGTGCCAAACTGCAGGTGAAACCCATATGCCCCAAAAAACGGCGACTTGCCAGTGGACTCCTGTCTATGATTGTTTATGACGAACTCCACCAGAGACAAAAACGAGGACAACGACTCCTGATTCTCAGAGACAAAACATCTCAAGTAAGTCTCCAGACTGATTAGTACGCTCCGTCTGTCCGTTCGACTGAGGATGAAAAGCCGAAGAGAAGGACAGTTTTACTCCCAGACGAGTACAGAACGCCCTCCAGAATCTGGATACGAACTGAGTCCCACGATCCAAGACCACGTCAGTAGGAATGCCATGGAGTTTCACAATATTGTCAACACTTGTGCAAGTGTTTTAGCATTAGGTAGGCCAGGTAAAGCTATAACGTGCCACCTTACTAAAACAATCAACTACCACAAGAATAACTGTCTTTCCAGACGAATTAGGCAGGTCACTGATAAAGTCCATAGACAAATGAGTCCATTGTCTGGACGGGATAGGCAACAGAAGTAGTGGTCCATAAGGTCGAGTATGTGTCACCTTAGCGCACACACAGACACTACAGGCCGACACATAGTCCTCAACACACTTACGCAGGCCTGGCCACCAGAATGTACGAGAGATGAGTTTGACAGTGGATTTACTCCCAGGGTGTCCCGCAAGCACCGTACAGTGATGTTCCTCAAACACCTTATGATGCAATTCAGATGGAACAATTTCCCAGGGGGGCAAGACTCCGGTGCGTCTCCCTGGGCCTCTAACACCTTAGCCTCAAGATCAGGGTAAAGAGCGGATATCACCACCCCCTCTGACAAAATAGGACTCGGATCTTCAAAATCACCACCTCCGGGAAAACTACGTGACAAGGCATCCGCCCTGACATTTATAATCCCAGGACGATACATGACAATGAAATTGAATCTGGTGAAGAACAAAGACCATCTGGCCTGCCTCGGGTTAAGTCGTTTAGCCGACTCCAGGTAAGCCAGATTTTTGTGATCAGTGAATACCGTGATAGGGTGAATCGCCCCTTCCAACCAATGACGCCATTCCTTGAAAAGCCAACTTAATGGCCAGTAACTCTGTTACCCACATCGTAATTTCTCTCCACAGCAGAGAGTTTTTTTGAGAAAAAGGCACATGGGCGCCATTTACCTGGTGACGGACCCTGTGACAAAACTGCTCCTAGCCCCACCTCAGATGCGTCAACCTCCACAATGAAAGGTTGTGACACATCTGGCTGCACCAATATAGGGGCAGAAGAAAAGCACTCCTTCACAGCGGAAAAAGCTTGCAATGCTGCATCAGACCACACTGAGACATCTGTCCCTTTTCTAGTCATGTCTAGGTCAAGTTCTTGATAAATTTTCGGTAATAGTTAACCCCAAAAACGGTAATAGGGAACCCCAAAAGCCGCATAAGGGCCTTCAAATTTTCAGGTCGGTCCCAGTCCAAAGCAGCACGGACTTTCTCTGGATCCATACGAAAACCTGAAGAAGACAGCAGGTATCCTAAGAATTGCACCTCTTGTAGAGCAAAAACACATTTCTCAAATTTTGCGTACAATTTGTTGTCTCTTAAGATCTGCAACACCTGTCTAACGTGATCCTGATGTGTCACCATATCTGGAGAATAAATTAGTATGTCATCCAAATACATGACTACAAACCTCGACACAAGATGATGAAAGATGTCATTAATAGAGTTGAGCGAACGTGCTCGTAATGAGCACTGTAGTGCTCGGATCCCCTGCGCTCGCATGGCCGCAGGCATCCGGATCCGTCCTCACCTGACTGTAAGTCAATGGGGGCGGATCCGTTTGGTATGACACACGAGTGATGGTTGGATTGTGTTTGCTTAACCACGGTAAACCCAGCACCATAGGAGCAGGAAGACCTTAATCTGATATCATGCACCATCTGAGACATCTGAGATGGAGGTGCAGAATCAATAGCAAACACAGAAATCTTCTTCTCTAATGCACTTGGAGATAATCCATGCATACGGACAAACTGAGCATTGATCAGGTTCACCCCTGCCCCGCTGTCGATAAACACGTCAATTCTGACAACCTTTGACTCTAGCGCCACCTCGGCAGTCAGGAGAAAACGGGTACTACAGGATGAAAAATGCACATTTTCTGTCTCACCACCCACCCCTCCAAGAGTGAGATGGGAATTTAATGCCCCCTTTCCTTTTTTCTCTTTTAGAGACTGAATGCATGGACATGGGTTGATAGAGTGTCCTTTCTGTGCACAGAAAAACCACACTCCCTTTTTATTCCCAGAATGCTTAAAAGTAGAAGCAGGAGTAGCTCCCCCTAACTGCATGGGTTCGTCCCCAGACATCAACCCAGGAGTATCATCACCCAAAGTGTCATAGGAAGACAATACACTATGTGATAGTACGTCCTGAGAGCGGGGGCCCTTAGGACTCTCTCTCAGGCGTCTATCCATGTGTACAAGAGTCATAGCGGCTTCCAAAGACACTGGAGTTTCATGAAAGGCCATTGCGTCCTTTAGCCTTTCAGATAACCCTTGACAAAACTGACTACGGAGAGCCGGATCGTTCCATTCAGTATCCGTAGCCCACCTCCGAAACTCAGAGCAATATATTTCAACAGAGCGCTCACCCTGACGGAGGTCACATAGCTTGGTCTCAGCCAGGGAAATGCGATCCGGGTCATCATAGATAAGCCCCAATGCCTTGAAAAATTCATCTACCGACTGGAGAGACTGCAATCCGGTCGGCAGAGAAAAGGCCCATGACTGTGCATCCCCCTTGAGCAACGAGATCAACACACCAACTCTCTGTTCCTCATTACCAGAAAAATGAGGACACAGCCTAAAGTACAATTTGCACGCCTCTCTGAACAAAATGAAGTTATCACATCCCCGAGAGAATCTATTAGGGAGAGCGACTTTAGGCTCCAGACAGGCCTGGCAACCACCACCCCCGGGACCAATAGCCTATGGTCTCTGAATCTGGGTGACGGTCATGTGGAGGTCAGCTACCTCCAAAGAGAGACCCTGTAGCTGTCCTGCCAGTGCAGTAATTGGGTCCATGTCTGCACAAAAATGGACAAAATGACAATTTTGGGCGGTTTATAATGTCACGCTCTGGTGTGGGGGCAATATTCCACACCAAGCGCAGGAGGAAGAAGGGGGAAAGGAAATGGGATTAGGCCTGGAACTAGTGAAGGCAGATGGTCACCTATTGAAACCCTGACTCCAGTCCTGGCTTACTAACAGTATGAACAGGTCTAGAAGGTAGGCAAGTTCATATGCTGGAAACCTGGGACCCTAACTGTCCCTGAAGGACCCTGAAGCCAGTGACTGGAATGAGACAAACTGTTCCTCCACCAACCTGGACAGTGACTGTCAGTGACTCCCCTCAGGGAGAAAAACCTACACCTGAAGGGTGAGGGTGTGGTGAATGCCAGCAACAAAACAACCAAAGGAGAACCTGTCGGTTTAACCCACGGGTTGCCAATCTGACAGACCTCCTGATACCTGTCGCAGGAATGTCCGTGACAATAACCTCTGCATCAAAGGTTTCTCAGAGTAGTGATATACAAGTGCATCTCAATAAATTAGAATAGCATCAAAAAGTTTTTTTTTTTTCAGTAATTCAATTCAAAAAATGAAACATATATTATGTAGAGTCATTACAGAGTGAACTTTTTCAAGTGTTTATTTCTGTTAATGTTGAGGATTATGGCTTATAGCCAAGAAAAACCCTAAATTAATTATCTCAGAAAATTAGAATATTATATTAGACCAACTGTCATTTTTTTTTAAAACACAGAAATGTTGGCTAAATGAAAAGTATGTACAGTAAATGCACTTAATACTTGGTTGGGGCTCCTTTTGCATGAATGACTGCATCAATGTGGCGTGGCATGGAGGCGATCAGCCTGTGGCACCGCAGAAGTGTTATGGAAGCCCAGGTCGCTTTGATAGCCGCCTTCAGCTCGTCTGCATTGTTGGGTCTGGTGTCTCTCATCTTCCTCTTGACAAATACCCCATAGATTCCCTATGGGTTTAAGGTCAGGTGAGTTTGCTGGTCAATCAAACACAGTGATACTGTGTTTATTAAATCAGGTATTGGTACTTTTGGCAGTGTGGACAGGTGCCAAGTCCTGCTGGAAAATAAAAATTCCATCTCCAAAAAGCTTGTCGTCAGAGGGAAGCATGAAGTGCTCTAAAATGTCCTGGTAGACGGCTGCACTGACTTTGGTCTTGATAAAACACAGTGGACCTACACCAGCAGATGACATGGCTCCCCAAACCATCACTGATTGTGGAAACTTCGCACTAGACCTCAAGCAGCTTGGATTGAGTGCCTCTCCACTCTTCCTCCAGACTCTGGGACCTTGATTTCCAAATGAAATGCAAAATTTACTTTCATCTGAGAACACCACCTTTGACCACTGAGCAACAGCCCAGTTCTTTTTCTCCTTGGCCCAGGTAAGACGCTTCTAGCATTGTCTATTGGTCATGAGTGACTTGACACATGGAATGCGACACTTGTAGCCCATGTCCTGGAAACGCCTGTGTGTGGTGGCTCTTGAAGCACTGACTCCAGCAGCAGTCTACTCCTTGTGAATCTCCCCCAACTTTAGGAAAGGCCTTTTCTTAACAATCCTATCGAGGCTGTGGTTCTCCCTGTTGCTTGTGTACCTTTTTCTACCACCCTTTTTCCTTCCACTCAACTTTCCATTAACATGCTTTGATACGCTCTGTGAACAGCCAGCTTCTTTAGCAATGACCTTTTGTGGCTTACCCTCCATGTGGAGTGTGTCCAGTGGCGTAACTACAACTAACTGGGCCCCACAGCAAATTTTTGAACGGGGCCCCCCCAGAAACTTCTTCGCAACCCCCAACTCACATGCAACCCTCACTCTTGTGGCTAGTCAAGACTGAGCTCTCCCTGACAGCCGTTCCATCCGTTTCCCATAGTGTCACTGTATATAATGTCATTGTATAATACTGTTGAGGGGGCCCTGACAATAAAATCTTTTAGTCTCCCTCTTGAGGGGGCCCCTTGTGGGTCTGGGCCCCAAAGCAGCTGCTTCCCCTGCTTCTCCTATAGCTACGCCCCTGAGTGTGTCAATGACAGCCTGCTGGACATCTGTCAAGTCAGCGTCTTCCCCATGATTGTGTCGCCTACTGAACCAGACTAAGGGACCTTTTTAAAGGCTTAGGAAGCCTTTGCAGGTGTTTTGGGTTAATTATTCTAATTTTCTGAGATAATTTTTGGGTTTTCCTTGGCTATAAGCCATAATCATCAACATTAACAGAAATAAACATAGTAACAAAGTAACATAGTTTATAAGGCCGAAAAAAAGACATCTGTCCATCCAGTTCGACCTGTTTTCCTACAAGTTGATCCAGAGGAAGGCAAAAAACCCCTGTGCGGTAGAAGCCAATTTTCCTCACTTTAGGGGAAAAAATTCCTTCCCGACTCCAATCAGGCAATCAGAATTACTCCCTGGATCAACAACAACCCATATCTAGTAACTATAACCTGTAATATTATTACCCTCCAGAAATACATCCAGGCCCCTCTTGAACTCTTTTACTGAACTTACCATCACCACCTCCTCGGGCAGAGAGTTCCATAGTCTCACTGCTCTTACCGTAAAGAATCCTCTTGTATTTTTGTGAACAAACCTTCTTTCCTCCAGGCGCAGAGGATGTCCCCTCGTCATGGTTACTGTCCTTGGGATAAAGAGATCATGGGAGAGATCTCTGTACTGACCCCTGATATATTTATACATAGTTATTAGATCTCCCCTCAGTCGTCTTTTTTCTAAAGTGAATAACCCTAATTTTGATAATCTTTCTGGGTACTGTAGTCCACCCATTCCAGCTATGACTTTAGTTGCCCTCCTCTGAACCCTCTCCAGCTCTGCTCTGTCTGCCTTGTTCACAGGAGCCCAGAACTGTACACAGTACTCCATGTGTGGTCTGACTAGTGATTTGTAAAGTGGCAGGACTATTTTCTCATCACGGGCATCTATGCCCCTTTTGATGCAACCCATTATCTTATTGGCCTTGGCAGCAGCTGTCTGACACTGGTTTCTGCAGCTTAGTTTGCTGTTCACTAAAATTCCTAGGTCCTTTTCCATGTCAGAGTTACCCAATGTTTTACCATTTAGTATGTACTGGTGACTTGCATTATTCCTTCCCATATGCATAACCTTACATTTGTCAGTGTTAAACCTCATCTGCCACTTCTCTGCCCAAGCCTCCAGTCTATCCAGATCCATCTGTAGCAGTGTACTGTCCTCTTCTGTGTTAATTACTTTACACAGTTTAGTGTCATCTGCAAAAATTGATATTTTACTGTGCAAGCCTTCTACAAGATCATTAATAAATATATTGAAGAGAATAGGGCCCAATACTGACCCCTGTGCTACCCCACTAGTTACAGTGACCCAATCTGAGTATGTACCATTAATAACCACCCTCTGTTTTCTATAACTGAGCCATTTACTTACCCACATACAGACATTTTCTCCAAGGCCAAGCATTCTCATTTTATATACTAACCTTTTATGTGGTACCGTGTCAAATGCTTTGGAGAAGTCTAGATATACGATATCCATTGATTCCCCGCGGTCAAGTCTAGAACTTACCTCCTCATAGAAACTGATTAAATTGGTTTGACACGACCGATCCCTCATGAAGCCATGCTGATATGGAGTTATTTGCTTATTTTCATTGAGGTACTCCAAGATAGCATCTCTTAGAAAACCTTCAAACAGTTTACCCACTACAGATGTTAAACTTACCGGCCTATAGTTCCCGGGCTCTGTTTTTGGACCCTTTTTGAATATTGGCACCACATTTGCTATGCGCCAATCCTGTGGAACACTCCCTGTCAGTATAGAGTCTTTAAATATCAAGTATAAGGGTCTGGCAATGACATTACTTAATTCTCTTAGGATACGTGGGTGTATGCCATCCGGTCCTGGCGATTTGTCTATTTTAATCTTTTTAAGACGCCCCAGTACTTCTTCCTGGGTCAGACAGGACACTTTTAAAGGGGAATTCACTTTTATATTCTGCATTTCATCTGACAGTTTATTTTCCTCAGTGAATACAGTGGAGAAAAAAATATTTAAGAGTTTTGCTTTCTCCTCATCGCTCTCTGCTACTCCCCCCTCACTACTCTGTAAGGGGCCGACACCTTCAGATTTATACTTTTTAGTATTTATATAATTGAAGAACATTTTAGGGTTAGTTTTACTCTCTTTAGCAATTAGTCTTTCAGTCTCTAGTTTAGCTGCTTTTATTTGTCTTTTACAAATTCAATTTTTTTCCTTATAGTTTTTCAATGCTTCCTTGCTCCCCTCCTGTTTTAGTGATTTAAATGCTTTCTTTTTGTCATTTATTGCTTTTTTACAGTTCTATTTATCCACATTGGTTTTTTCTTGTTTCTTATCATTTTATTCCTATACGGTATGTACCTCTCACAATTAGATATTAGGATGCTTTTAAAAATATCCCATTTTGTGGCTGTATTTTTATTTTTGAGGATTTTGTCCCAGTTAGTTAGATCTATGGTCTCTCTTAGATGGCTAAATTTTGCATTTTTGAAGTTTGGTATTTTTGTTCCTCCCTGAAGAAATGCTTTTTTTAATGACAATTTAAAGGTTATTATTTTATGGTCACTGTTACCCAGGTGTCCCCCAACCTGCACATCTGTTGTTCTGTCAGGTCTATTGGTTAATACTAAGTCCAGTATGGCCGTCCCTCTAGTCGGGTCCTGAACCAGTTGGGAAAGGTAATTGTCTTTGGTTATTGCCAAGAACCTGTTTCCTTTATGAGATATACAGGTTTCAGTTTCCCAGTCTATATCTGGGTAGTTGAAGTCCCCCATAATAACAACCTCATTCTGATTTGCCGCTTCGTCTATTTCATTTAGAAATTGATTTTCTGTGGCCTCTGATATATTAGGTGGTTTATAATAAACTCCTATTAGTATTTTATTATTGTTTTTGGCTCCATTT
Source organism: Rhinella marina (assembly GCA_900303285.1). NCBI lineage: Eukaryota > Metazoa > Chordata > Amphibia > Anura > Bufonidae > Rhinella > Rhinella marina. The sequence goes on from ONZH01007180.1 coordinate 10,182, forward strand.
ATTTCTACCCACAGTGACTCCACATCTTCATGTCCCTCACTTATATCTTCCCGGATTGTGGGCTTTAGACAGGACTTTATATAAAGGCAGACCCCTCCCCCTCGCCGGTTTTGACGATCCTTTCTAAAAAGATTGTAACCCTGTACATTAACTGCCCAGTCATAGGTATCATCCAGCCATGTCTCAGTTATTCCCACTATGTCACAGTCCTCCTCACACATCACTAATTCCAGTTCGCCAATTTTATTAGTTAGGCTTCTGGCATTAGTGTACATACACTTAAGAGGTCTTTGTATATTTTTTACCCCGTTTGTCAATTTACTATTACTTATGAAATGAATATCCGGGCTTCTTGGGTTACTTTGGTTGTTGTTTTGCACAGTCTTCTCCCTACATTCCTTACTAACCCCAGCCCCCACTAACCCCCCACTTTTCCTTCCTATGACCCACTCTCTATCTACACTATCTACCCCCTTAGTTCACTCTGTTTGTAATGACTCTATATAATATATGTGTTTCCCTTTTTGAATTGAATTAACTTATTGATGAAAAAACTTATTGATGATATTCTAATTTATTGAGATGCACTTGTATATCAGTGGGAAATTTTGTCACCTTCAGTTTCAGGCATTGGCCTTTCCATGGCTCCCAGAACATATTAATCATTCATTATCTGGACTGATCGTGGCAGGTTTGCAGCAGTTCTGTACAGTAGCGGTCCAAAGCGAGACAAAGATTTTGGAAGATCTGGGCTGGATTATAAATCTAAAGAAGTCCCAGACACTCGGAAAATGTTTTTAGGTCTTCTTCTGGACTCGAAACACGAGTCCATGCCCAGTTACAGATACTGACATCTCAAAACCTGACCATTTGCAAAGCTATGGCGGTCCTGATTTCTCTGACTTCTTGTATTCCAGCAGTTGAGATGGCCCAGTTTTACTTACGACAGCTACAGGTGGAGATTCTGTTAGCTCTAAAGAAGTGTGTGTGGGGGAGGGAGGGGTTGGAAAAATTACAATTTCAGGGAATAGAATAAGGGATCTGTCCTGGTGGAGAGAAAAAACAAACCTGAATCAGGGCATTCCTTGGATTCAACCTGATTCGGTTGCCAGCCCTTGGGGGTGGGGAGCTCATTTCCCTGGTCAGATTATTCAGGGTCAGTGGTCGCCTACTCAGAGGATTTTCTCTTCAAAGGACTTGCTAGCGGTAAGACTTGCTTTAGAAACAACCATGCCTCTGCTAATCTCAAATCATGAAGGAAGTGGACACTTTATTCTGAAACTTAGAAGGAAAGGCGAGTCACATTTTTGCTCTTCACATAAGGGGCAAGGAGAACTTCCAGGTGGTGATGGTTGCTAGGAGATGTTGTTTGTAAAACTTCACGCATGTGAAAGACGCATTATTTGACCACAGAACCTGAGAAGTTAAATGTCCGCGATCGGCATTACCGCCGGTCGCGGATATTAGCTGCGGGTGTCTGCTGTATGAAAAACAGGCCCCCACTAACTATGGCACTCACTCAGCTCTGGAGCGGGCGCCATCTTTAAAAGACCCAACATCCACTGTGCATATTGCTGACTACATAGAAGGGGAAAGCTGCGCATCATGACATTTCCCATGTCATGTTGTGTTATTAAGCAAATTGTTCTACATGGTCCTCAAGTGCTCCTGCTAAGAACAGACATCTGTGTCTTGACAATAGGGTATATTTATCAAAACTGTTGCAGTGGAAAACTGGATTAGTTGCCACACTGGCCTTTCATTTTCCAAAGGAGTACTGAGAAATCAAGAGTACTGAGTGGTTACTTTGGGCAACTAAGCCGGTTTTCCTTTATACCAGTTTTACTTTACAATAATGCTATCTTTTGCATAGATGGTCCAGATATGTCTGAAGCTCTAAGCTTTTGTTCTTGGCTACAGCAGGAGCTTCCAAGACATGATCCTGAGATCCACTCTCAGGACTGAATTTAAGAAGCCTTAACTTTAATTCACATATGGGTCTGCAGTAGACATTTTTTCTAGGAAGTGGCGCAATAAAAGCTATGCAGGAATTTGTGGCATGAGGCACATTGTTTTACATGTCAGATAAAACTGTCTGATGTTCCCAGGTATAAGGCCCCTTTCACAATAGCGGCAGCAGGGATCCGGCAGGTGAAGGGTGCTGCCGGATCTGTGCTGCCGCAGGGACATGTGTGGGACCGGAGCCGCGCTCCGGCCCCACACATGTCACACAGTACATACACACACAGACATGTACACATACATACATGCTCCCGGCAGGTCTCCACAGCACAGTACAGGAGCAGGATGGCGCGCACATAGGACGATTCCCCACAGCGCCCTTTCCTGGGCGCCGGGTGGAAACGTCCTATGTGTCGTCGTCCTGCTCCTCCTGCGCTATGGTGACCTGCCAGGAACATGTAAGTATTATGTGTATGTCTGTATATGTGTATGTCTGTATGTGTGTATGTATGTATGTATGTGTGCATGTGACGGATCCGTCATGAACTCCATTGAAAGTCAATGGAGGACGGATCCGTTCACCATTGTATCACACCAAACGGATCCGTCCCCATTGACTTTCATTGGGGGTCATTCCGGATCCGTCTTGGTGCGGATGCCTGGACCGGAGAGCAAACCACAGCATGCTGCGGTTTGCTCTCCGGTCTGAAGACGGAACGGAATGCTTCTAGGAGCATTCCGTTGTCTTCAGTTCAGTTTTGCCCCCATTGACAATGAATGGGGACAAAACTGAAGCGTTTTATTCCGGTATTGAGCGCCTATGACGGAACTCAATACCGGAATTATAAAACGCTAGTGTGAAAGTAGCCTAAGCTGTAGAGCTGGGACTGTTCTTCTCACACAAAAAAATGCTTCAGAGGAGTTCTCATCACAGTCATGTGGGACCTGACACTGCTGGCAGATGAGTGGCCATCTCCACAGCTCATGTCCTTCAGAGCAGCTCTCCTAGCTCATAGGCAGGTTTGAGTTGGAGACCCCATTCTATGACATCCCGAAAAGGGCATACGGACAGGGGTTATCTTCAAAAGTCTTGCACTCCTATAGTGAAGGACAGCGTTCTTCAGAGCTTCTGGCTAGTAACTATGTTCAGTCTTTCTTTATAAGCTTAGCCTCTTGCTCCAGACTTATCCTACATTATAGTATGTAGAACAAGCTGCATCCTGTTTCTCTTTCTCAGACTTCAGGTCTTCATGGTTTCTTTTTCCTATGTCAACCCTTCCTGACAATTGGGCCTTTCCAACGCTGTTCCAGTCCCCACTGCTCTTCAATCGCTGTCCTTCCAGAAGTGACAGGGAAAGGCCAGCGCAGTGGATCACAGGCCTTAGTGATGTGCCTCAGCTAGTGATGGACTCTCTTGGCATTTATCACAGCGAGCAAAGATGGGAAGTGAAGAGCAGTGGAGATTGGTTCAATGATTGAACGATGGATTTTTCATTGTAGTTCATTTTATTTCCTTTGTCTCCATAACGTGTGACTGAGGCCACATTGAGAAAAGACTACACATTTTGGTGTTCATATTGAAATAACAAGACCTGGAGCCCTCACACACAAATTTAACCAAACTTACATTACCATAAGTTTCACTTTAAACATTGGGGGCCTGAATGAATGAAGTCTTAGCCCAAAGTAGATTGTTTTCCCTGTCTCAAATTACTCTTTTTTGCAATAATTAATGAGGTCAGTGGCAGTGGCATGGCAGTGAAGTCTACCTTTTGCACCACACATCTAATATCCAGTCTGAAGTTATAGTGTCCCCAGGTATTTGCATCCACCTGGTCTGCCTATGACAACCTCTTATCCTGGTTAGTTATTAGAAAATGTTATCCTAAAGTTGTAAACCCGGTATGCAAATTATATTCCAACCTTTGCATTTGCCTTTAATGCTATGAAAATGTGTTTTGCATATTGGTGAGTGCATCATGTCTGTGTGACCCAGGACACACCGGAAAATGTGTTGGAAACCACCCCCACAGAATATGCTGATGGAACACAAGACTTGTAGAACTGCTGTAATAACAGTTTGCAGTAATGATTCTTCCTATGGCATATCAAGGCCCATCTCACATATTGCTCTGATATATCACCAATGTCGGATCGGTGTGAGTCCTAGAGTTGGCAACAATTTCTAGAACGGTGCCCCAAAGTGAACGAGGATGCACCGCAATCTTCCAGTAACTTCTATAGCAGTTCTGGAAATATTCTAGGGTCTTTTCAGACCTCTCATAGAAGTGAAAGGAGAGCATGTGTAATGCGCTCTCCCCCAATTTGGGGCCCCTTTCTAGAGATAGGTGTTAGGTGCCAGAGGTGGGACCCACACTGATCTGACATTGGTGGCATATCCTAAGGATGTACTACTAATCTGTGAGATGGGCAAATTTCTTTAAATTAACCTATGTATCGAAATTTACCATTTGACTGCATTCATACAGACAGAATAGGAAATTATATACTAGAGTGGGATATTTAGAGGCAAAAAAATGTTTGGATCCTATCATGTTTGTTTAACCCTTTCGCGTCGGGAGCTTTTTTCGGTTATGCATTTTCGTTTTGCGCTCCCTGCCTTCAAACAGCCATAACTCTTTTATTTTTCTGTTCACATAGCTGTATGGGGCTTGTTTTTTGAGGGACAAGTTGTACTTTCCAACGCCACCATTTAATATTGCATACGGTGTAGTGGGAAGCGGGAAAAAAATTCCAAACCGGGTGAAATTGCAAAGAAAACGCTATTCCGCTACAGTTCTACGGGTTTCTTATTTACAGCGTTCGATGTGCATTAAAACTGATCCATTACTTTCATTCTACAAGTCAGTACGAATCCGGCAATACCTAATATGTATAGTTTTTCCTGCGTTTTCATAGTGATAAAATAATTAGAAAGTTGCCCTTTTTTTTTTTTTTTTTTTTCCTTGTCAAATCTTGACCCCTATAACTTTTTGGTATTTATGTGTACAGAGCTGTATCGGGGCTCATTTTTTGCGGGACGATCTGAAGTTTTTATTGATACCATTCTGGGGTGTGTATGACTTTTTGATCACTTTTTATTTAATTTAAAAAAAAAAAAAAGCGACAAAAAACGGCAAATCGCCATTTTTTCCGCCACATAATTCGCCGTATTGGAATTTTTTTTTTATATTTTAAAAGTACGGGCGTTTTCGGTCACGGTGATACCCATGATGTCTATATTTATTGTTATTTAGGTATTTATTTTTTACTTCTACGGAAAGGGGGGTGATTTGAACTTTTACATCTTTTTTATTTTTTATATATTTTTTAACATTTTTTTAAATTTTTTTTTTTACTATTGGAAAGCTCATATATGAGCTTATATATTGTGGCTTTTTTTTTTCTTTATGAGCAATTATGGATTTTATAGACTCAGAAATCCATGAATTGCTCATTTCTTATCCTGGCCTGCCATCTAGTGGCCAGAATAAGAATTGCACTTTGAAAACTGTAATCCTCACCAGCGAGGATTACAGTTTTCATATGGTGTACAGACACCCCGATTGGCCACACTGGTGTCTGTACACCACCCGGAAGCGAATGCTTCCGGGTTGAGACGCAACTAGATGCCGTGATCACGTGTGATCACGGCATCTAATCTCCGAGGAAGACGCCGCCGATGGCGGTAAGTAGCGGCGAGTCTCTGCTGTTAGAAACAGCAGAGACTTGCCGGCCATGACGCCCGCCGCACCCGCAAGCGGGCGCCATGTGCCCGCATTGCCCCAGCGCCGTACATGTACAGCGCTGGGCGCGAAGGGGTTAATTCCTTATGTGACTCCCCCCGTGGACTTCAATGTAGGGCTCCAAGGCTACATCGCTCTCCACAATAATGAATATGAGCTTTGGAAATGGGTGGATATGCCCCCAAAAAACCATGTAACTTATACATTTAAATCTCTGCTTTTTCTGAGCTCAGTTGTACATGGGCGTCGTCTTATCAGTGATTGATAGCTTTCTCTGTGTAAGGGCCTTTACACTAAATGATATTTGGAACCTGGAAGTTCACAAGTACTAGCTGTGCATATAGCAGAAGCACATGAGGAGACCTGGCAAGTCAGCATTCTCTATGTCTCTCCCCTGTGATGTAGACTCTGCAAAGAAGAGTGTGGATCCTCCTAGGGCTCTCACCCTGGTAAATCTCTTTTTATTAAGGCCTAAGCACTGGGTGAAAGTGGTGTTGGCCATATGGATTTCTTTCTCTTTTTTTTTTTTTGCTATCCTTGGTGGAGGCTCTCATTTTAGAAGTGTGAATCCATCTTTAAAAAGTCCTGGGAGTTAAAAACGGCTAAATTGAAACCAGGAATTGCTGCGACCTATACAGCAAGGACTCTCTCTCTTTGGTTATCTCAGCTAGAAAAGCAATCAACTTCAGGTACCCCAAGAGAGGACATTCTCACATCCTTACCAGTATTGAAACGAGCCTCAAACTTCATCGCTGATGCTTCGGCAGATTAGTCAGACTCTTAGAAAGATCGGCAGCTCTATCCAATGCAGCCCGGAGAACAACCTTGGCGCGATGAGTGGGCCTATGCTTTTTGATCAAAACGTATACCAATGCCTCATGTGCACTATATGACATAGGGGTAGTATACCATTAATTACGCTGAGAAGCAATGTTAAATTATACTGAGAAGCAACTAGATCAAAACATGGCATGAGGATGTGCGATCCAGATTCATTTCTTAATTTTGTATACATTTTGTAGAATCTTTCCTTTTTTTCACTCTGGTATCAGCACTCCTCCCCTTTCGGCCCAGGTGTTTTTAAATTAGCAGGTGTCTGCATGAGGGTTTATAAATTCCTACTTTCTCTCAGTTGGAGTTCCTGGGAGCAGTGAAGGGTTGGGTGCGGTGCTGCGCGGCGGCCATTGTTGCCTTGGTGCTGTGCTGGTGGGTTGATGGAGCTCAGTGCCAGGGTGGCTTAGCTGGGCAGCGGTGGCGCTGTCTGGCTGCTGGGCTTCGCCGCCTATCGGTATGGTGCTGTGGCGCTGGTGGTCGCCGCGCAGCGCCACGCCAAATTTAGAGTAGGTTCCCACTCGAGGAGGCAACCTTGGCGCAGTGAGTGGGCCTATGCTTTTTGATCAAAACGTATACCAATGCCTCATGTGCACTATATGACATAGGGGTAGTATACCATTAATTACGCTGAGAAGCGATGTTAAATTATGCTGAGAAGCAACTAGATCAAAACATAGCATGAGGATGTGCGATCCAGATTCATTTCTTAATTTTGTATACATTTTGTAGAATCTTTCCTTTTTTCACTCTGGTATCAGCACTCCTCCCCTTTCGGCCCAGGTGTTTTTAAATTAGCAGGTGTCTGCATGAGGGTTTATAAATTCCTACTTTCTCTCAGTTGGAGTTCCTGGGAGCACAGAAGGGTTGGGTGCGGTGCTGCGCGGCGGCCATTGTTGCCTTGGTGCTGTGCTGGTGGGTTGATGGAGCTCAGTGCCAGGGTGGCTTAGCTGGGCAGCGGTGGCGCTGTCTGGCTGCTGGGCTTCGCCGCCTATCGGTATGGTGCTGTGGCGCTGGTGGTCGCCGCGCAGCACCGCGTCAAATTTAGAGTAGGTTCCCACTCGAGGAGGCAACCTTGGCGCAGTGAGTGGGCCTATGCTTTTTGATCAAAACGTATACCAATGCCTTATGTGCACTATATGACATGGGGTAGTATACCATTAATTACGCTGAGAAGCAATGTTAAATTATGCTGAGAAGCAACTAGATCAAAACATAGCATGAGGATGTGCGATCCAGATTCATTTCTTAATTTTGTATACAGCCCGGAGAACAATCTAGTTAAAATCCTTCCAAAAACAGGTTGTGTAGCATTCCCTGTGAAGGTGATAGACTATTTGGACCAGTACTAGATAACATTATGTAGAAAGCTTCAGATAGAAAAAAAGGTTTTCCTATAGAGTCAAGATATTTTCACCTTTCGTATGCAGAGACATAATAAACCTGACCAGAATTGAAAAGGTACTTTGGAAGAGGTTTCCTATTTAACCAGTACAAGTCGACCAGACAACCTAACCTATGATGCCTGATGTCAGGTGGGAGAATTTTTTAAAAAAATAAATAAAATGACATCACTGCCTAAAAAAAATATCTTCTTCCCCTTGGATACTGGCAGTAATTCATTCCGGATACAAAATAGAATTCAACGCCTTTCCTCCAGAGAGATTTATCGTAAACAAAAGCTTAATACAAGGAAAACAGCAGCTTCTAGTAACCCAGATTATGCTCGGACAGAAAAATGTTCTGATACAGGTTCAGGCATAACAAGAGGGAAACGGGTTTTTACTCTCCTGTCCTACAGGGCAATAATCTACTTGAAACACTCGAACAAAAAGGTACGCTACAAGAAGTTCAAGATGGAAACGATCAGATCAACAATAAATCTGCTTACAAGGGACTGTCAACATTAGATCTAGCAGATGCATATTATCATGTTCTGATTCACAAAGAACACCTGAAGTATCTAAGAATAGCTTATATACAGTGTCTTGCGAAAGTAACTAACTTTTCAGCTTTATTATTACAAAAAAAGTTTAAAATGATCCAATAAATTTCGTTCCACTTCACAATTGTGACCCACATGTTGTTGATTCTTCACCAAAAATGTAAAACGTTATATCTTTTTGTTTGAAGCCTGAAATGTGGCAAAAGGTTGAAATGTTCCAGGGGGCCGAATACTTTCGCAAGGCACTGTACATGCAGAATAATCTATATCATCTACAGTTTTAGGCCTTTTCCTTTCTGCCTCTCCTCAGCTCCAAGGATTTGTACGAAGATCATAGTGGAAGTCTCAAGTCATCTCCACCAGTAGAGAAAATTATCCATCCCTTACCTCGACAACTTCCTAATAGCAGCCCAAACAGAACAAGTTCTTTGGGACCAGATATTATAGTGAAACAGTCCTTGGAGTCTTTGGGACGGTTGATAAATGTAGGAAAATCACATCTCTACCCAAGCAAGCAGAAGAACTTTTTAGGAATCAGGCTGGATTCTCATCTTATGACATCTTCTCTACCACAAGAAAAGAAACAAGTTCTGATGGAAAAGGTAAAAAAGTTTATACAGACAAGAAGGGTTTCTATTAGAGAGTCCACTGACTGCGACCATCCCAGCAGTCAAGTGGGCACAGGCTCATTCTTGGGTCTTTTCTACTGTCATCTTTGGACAAGAGTCAATTATCTGTAGACAAGAAGGTCAGTAAAATAATCCCTGATGTGGTGTCTGATACAGAAGAACATGAGCCAGGGATTTCCATGGCATCAAACAAATCAAATGATTATAACCACGGATACAAGTGGGTCAGAATAGGGAGCCCATTGTGCACATCAGATGATTCAAGTCTTCTAGAATATGACCATGGCTCAGTCATCTTCAAACGTAAATTAACTAATGGCAGTCCTAAAAGCTCTAAAAGGTTTTTCTTTCAAATATTGTTTATATCAACAAGCAGGAAGGAACAAGGAAGAAAATGCTGTCCTTGGTGGTAGCCCAGATCTTCAACTCGGCCGAACGTCATCTGTTGTCAATCTCAGCAGTTCTACTAGCAGACTTCTTGAGCAGACAGACCGTCAATGAGGGGGAATGGTCACTAAACAAGACTATTTTCAACTAGACATGCAAAAGATGGGGGATTCCAGTTTTGGTTCTCTTTGTGTAAAAAAAAAAAATCTGCAAAAAAGTAGATCATTGCTGTTCCCCATCACATCAGGGCAATTCATTCACGGTGGATGCCTTCTCAACAGCTTGGCCAAAGGGCCTCTTGTACTCCTTTTCTCCACTATTTCTCATCCCAAGAACATTAGCAAAAGTAGCAGAGGAGAACAGCCATGTGATTCAAGTGGCCCCTTACTGGCCCAAGAGAGTTTGGTTTTCGTTCCTTCTTCATTTGTCAAAAGGAAATTATTGGCATCTCCTTCAAGTAGCGGATCTGTTACTACAAGGCCCTGCAGTATATCCGAATGTTCCGCATGTTACTACTCTATTAAAGAGTAGAAAGCCGTTAACATTTAAACTTTATAATAGAACCTGGAAGGCCTTTCTTCAATTTTCAGATGGTTCCTGGGATCCTTCTATGGGCCTTGATGTAAGGATTATTTTGGACTCAAAAACATCTGGATAATGGACTAAAAGTAAGTACTTTCAAAGTCCAGAGAGCTTCCCTCACAGCCTTCTTAGGGATTAAGTTAGCAGATTTAGACTTGATCAAAAGGTTCATTAAAGGTGCCACCAGAATCAGACCATCTTTTTACGGTATCAGTTTGGGATCTCAGTCTAGTCCTGTGTATTGTAAGGGTATTTTTAAGTAACCGATTGGTTCTCCTCTTTAATTCTAATACTTTGTATTATAGTTTATAAGTTTCCTTTGTAATGAAATGGGTTAGAGAGATGGTACCCATCCCCCAATTGTGCTGATAAGACCACATTCCTGAGTAATCTCGGAGACATGAGTGATGCACACTGGAGGAGGGGCTAACAGGTTAAAAGTCTGCTATCCACCTTGTCTCAGGAGACTCGATCAGGCCTCCATCTCCATAGGATGTGAGTATGACTTTGCCCTATTTCTTTTGTACACCCTGGGGTGTCGGTCATGTATTATAACAGGGGTAGACAGCCATGGGTTATAGCATGATCAACAGAGTCTCCACCCCATTGGCTTGTGATGTTTATTTACTTTTTTATTCTGTATGTGATTTGTTTTATCGTATAATTAATCACTTAGTAAATATAATTATTCACGTAGCCTGCGTAAGCTAATTTATTCGCAAATCTTTCGAATTTCGAATACATCCTGTCAGAAATCCAAGCCTTTTCTTGTAAACCTCCTTATTTAACTATCCTGGAAGACAGGATTGTTTTAAAACACTCCCCTTCCGTTTTACCAAAGATATTCTCAAAATTCCATTGTCAACAGGAAGTTTTGTTACCTTCCTTTAGTACTCAAGGGGCATCTACAAAAGAGTCAAAATTCCACAATCTAGATGGCCGGAGATGTATTCTGCAATATCTGCAGACCATGGAGGCTTTCAAAAAGTCAGACAGTTTGTTCAATTTCAGGGTCCGAATAAAGGTGAAGAGGCAAGCAGAATTACTATTGCTCGTTGGATTAAAATAATTATTACTATGGCTTACTCTCCAAAGGGTGTCAGTGTAGCGGAAGGTTTGAAGGCTCATTCTACAAGAGCAGTGTTGACTTCCTAGGCAGAGGAAGCCTCTGCATCCTTAGATCAGATCTGCAAAGCAGCAACCTGGGCTAGTCCTTCTACATTTTTAAGACTCTATAAATTAAACGTGACTTCTAACATGGACTTATCTTTTGGATGTAAAGTCTTATCTGCAGTAGTCCCACCCTAGAGGACACATTTCTCTGTAAATTCTCCAACTGGTGCTGGTGGGGAGGCATATAGAAAAGATGAAAATTACTCTTACCGATAATTGGATTTTCCATATAGCCGTCACAACGGCACTAGTATTTCCAACCCTTTCTGTTTTATTATTTTGCCTACATGATATAAATTTTGGTTGATGTGTATATAATATATGCATGTATATTTATATAAAGGTTTTTGTTCTGCGTCAATTCTGTGTCCCAGGCTACTAGCTGGAGAAGGTAAAGGGAAGGAAACTATTAAATTAATTGGTCTCCAAGTTTCCAGTCCCTGGAAGGCGGAATAACCTCCAGCTGGTGCCGTTGGAGGCTATATAGAAAATCCAGTTTTCAACTTTCACGTTTTTGCTGCATCTTTCCCCACAAAACTACAGATTAATCTGCTCAGCTGCTCCTGCTCTACAACATGCTGCCTGCAGCACAGACACCACGTTCAACGTGACTGGTTCCCTTTAACTTCAGAAAAAGCAGAGATGTAAATGTATAAAATAAACATTTTACTGATTTTTTTCCTATCAATCTGCTAAGCTCCTTCTGCTCTATAAAATGCTGCATGCAGATGGCACTGCATTTCGTGGTTCAGTTTAGTAGAAAACATTAGTATAAGGGCTCATGAACTAACACATTTTGTTGGTGTCCATTCCGGGGTTTTTTTGAGGCCCATATGCAGAAACATTCACTTCAATGGGTCCGCAAAAAAATGGAAATGACTCTGTGCATTCTGTTTCCTTATGTCCGCATGGCTGTTCCACAAAAAAATTGAACATGTCCTATTCTTGTCCGTTTTGTGGTCAAGGACAGGCATTGTTACAATGGATTCCCCCCAAAAAATGAATGCAATATAATTACTGCTGCCCGTCAAACCTGATTCTCTTACTTTCGTGACAGGTTCTCTTTAACATTGGAACAAAGTTAAAATGAAGACAATTTTAGTTGGAAATGCATCTTGTTCTGTATTCAAATGACTGTAAAACTACCTCTGATTTGCAAATTGTTCTCTTCTCGGCTGTTATTCAGGAAAAGATGGATGTGAACATGATGCAAATAGTAATCAAAACTCAGGGCATTATAAATCCTCCATTGTTTTCTAACAAAAGCTGCTGTCATTCACTTTGGAGCATTAAGGTAGCGGTAGTGAGGCTCGTAACGTGTGCCATGCTGAAAGATCTATATGTACAGTGAAGGAAATAAGTATTTGATCCCTTGCTGATTTTGTAAGTTTGCCCACTGTCAAAGACATGAACAGTCTATGATTTTTAGGGTAGGTTAATTTTAACAAGGAGAAATAGAATATCCCCCCAAAAATCCAGAAAATCACAATGTCTAAATTATATATATTTATTTGCATTTTGCACAGAGAAATAAGTATTTGATCCCACTGGCAAACACGATTTAATACTTGGTGGAAAGCACAGCAGTCAGACGTTTTTTGTAGTTGATGATGAGGTTTGCGCACATGTCAGAAGGAATTTTGGTCCACTCCTCTTTGCAGATCATCTCTAAATCATTAAGATTTCGAGGCTGTCGCTTGGCAACTCTGATCTTCAGCTCCCTCCATAAGTTTTCTATCGGATTATGGTCTGGAGACTGGCTAGGCCAATCCATGACCTTATTGTGCTTCTTTTTTTTTGAGCCACTCCTTTGTTGCCTTGGCAGTATATTTTGGGTCATTGTCCTGCTGGATGACCCAGCCACGACCCATTTTTAATGTCCTGGTGGAGGGAAGGAGGTTGTCACTCAGGATTTTACGGTACATGGCTCCATCCATTCTCCCATTGATGCGGTAAAGTAGTCCTGTGTCCTTAACAGAGAAACACCCCCAAAACATAATGTCTCCACCTCCATGCTTGACAGTGGGGACGGTGTTCTTTGGGTCATAGGCAGCATTTCTTTTCCTCCAAACATGGCGAGTTGAGTTAATGCAAAGAGCTCAATTTTTGTCTCATCTGACCACAGCACCTTCTCCCAGTCACTCTCAGAATCATCCAGGTGTTCATTTGCAAACTTCAGATGGACCTGCACATGTGCCTTCTTGGGCAGGGGGTTCTTGTGGGCACTGCAGGATTTAAATCCATTACGGCGTAATGTATTAGTAATGGTTTTCTTGGTGACTGTCCCAGCTGCCTTGAGATCATTAACAAGTTCCCCCTGTGTAGTTTTAGGCTGATCTCTCACCTTCCTCATGGTCAAGGATAGCCCACAAGGTGAGATTTTGCATGGAGCCCCAGATCGATGTCGATTGACAGTCAGTTGTCTCCTTCTCACCCAGTGTCTTACTTATGGTTTTGTAGCCCATTCCAGCCTTGTGCAGGTCTATGATCTTGTCCCTTACATCCTTAGAAAGCTCTTTGGTCTTGCCCATGTTGTAGAGGTTAGAGTCTGTCTGACTGATTAATTCAGTCCGTGGACAAGAGTCTCTTTATACAGGTGACCATTTAAGACAGCTGTCTAACTGGTCTGGAGGAGCCTGAACTCTTAATGGTTGGTAGGGGATCAAATACTTATTTCTCTGTGCAAAATGCAAATATATATAATTTAGACAATGAGATTTTCTGGATTTTTTTTAATATTCTCTCTCTTACTGTTAAAATTAACCTACCCTAAAAAAATTAGACTGTTCATGTCTTTGACAGCAGGCTTACAAATTCAGCAAGGGATCAAATACTTATTTGCTTTACTGTATGTATTTTCCGTTGTCACAAAATCCTGCAGTTTTCACACTGGCCACTAGGCCTAAAATTTATTTAATGGGTTATCCCACAAAAAGTATTCTAGAGTTTTCAAACCAGCACATGGATCTGAACACTTTTGTAACTGCATGTAATTAGAAATGTAGTATAGCCACTGAGTTATTAACTGAAATGTATATGTACAGCGCCACCTCCTGTTTGCCCTTTTTCTAAATTCTCTGTCCAGCTAACTGAGGTTGGCATACATGTTCAGTTCCATCCTTCAACTGCCACCTGCTTCGGCCGAACTTGCAAACTAATCATCTAATGAGTAATGGAGCTGTTCCAGTAGATGTTTGGGGGGAAAGAAGGATCAGGCATGTTGGATTTCAACATACACAATCCTTTTTGTTCTTCAGGATGCCTGGAAGCAGCTTCCTACCCTCTGCTTTTTGAGAATATGAACGCTCGGCCAAGCCAAGTGTCTTTGTCCGACAATATTCTTTCCAACTCCCTCATAAACAAACAAATGTTAAGCCATCAGCTACCTAATGTGTATGGCCACCCCTAGTCCTAGCCCAAGCTGTTCTCAACACAAACTGGCCAAGTTTGATGTTTATGGGCAAACTGGCTAGACTACAGCTGATGGTTGAAGGTCACAAAATGACGGATCTTCAATACAATATATATATTTATTCACTTGGGATTGTAATAATCATGTAATCGACCATGAGCACTGCCAGAAAGATTATCTTAATAAAAAGACTTTGCATAATTGTTTCCAGCTTATTAAACATCCATGAAAAGGGCTCTTATTACAGTCACTGGAAAAGGGAAGTTAAGGTCTTTGGTGAGGATGCCAAGGTTATTGGTAGCAGTAAAATTGTATGCAACATAGACATTGAAATAATGCAACGGCAACTTAATCAATGTGGATCCTCAGATACATTGCATTAGTGAAATGTGGGTATGATAGTCTGAATGCCTAAAACACTACATACAGCCATTGTGGAGAATTCTCTATGAATATTAAAATGATAAATCAAAATGTTTCCATCAAATTATTTTTTTGGATCAAATTAACATTGGCCTATTCAGACTAGTCTTTTGTGCAGTTTATGTAACGGTGGAGTACATAGATGAGAGGTTGCCAGAGGAAAGATCACTATGCATCCCCAATTATGGTGCCAGGTTATTCCACTCGGGACCAATGGGCCTGATGTCTATCCCTCAATTCCTTTTTCCACGACCCTGGACTGTTACTCATCACACAACAGCAACAGAGGTGAGACCAACAATGACTGGGCACTCTCTGAGGTAAATTTAAAGGCTTTGAATTAAGAACATGTAGACCTCCTTGGCCAGAGGCAGGCAAGCCATAGACCCTACAGGGAAAATTCCTGGTGGGCTGATGCCAAGAAGTGGCCTGAGCCCTCCTCACCGCCACCAGCCGGGTACATAACAATGTGACACTCCAAGCGTTAATTAACACTGGAAAAGTCAAGTACTTATGTACCGGGCCGGTGGCTGCAGGTGTTTGCAGATTGCTATCTGCCTCGCCACTAAAGGGGCTGCTTCTGGTAAGGTATTTTGTGCTGTACTGTGGTATTTGGTTCTGCTGGAGTGGTATTTTGTGCTGCATTATGGTATTGTTGATCCCACCTAAGACATGGAGATACTTTCATTTTTTTTTCCAGGGCCACTTTTAGTTCCCAGTCCATCCCTGTTCTTGACCATGAATGGCTGATGCAAATGTATGTGTTGTGTATAGTTATAGTCCAATGCTTTATGTATGTATAAAGTGGCCTTCATACACCAAACAGGTTCTCACAATCGGTAAGCTTAGGCCAAAAATTTCTTAGAGGCCATAATGTAATGGACGATGATTCAGGTTTACTAATGCTATAGCTAGTATGAACTAGGCCAGTGGTGGTGAACCGTTTAGAAGCAGAGTGCCCAGACTGCAACCAAAAACCCACT
Organism: Rhinella marina; assembly: GCA_900303285.1. Classification (NCBI taxonomy): domain Eukaryota; kingdom Metazoa; phylum Chordata; class Amphibia; order Anura; family Bufonidae; genus Rhinella; species Rhinella marina. The sequence continues at coordinate 26,255 of ONZH01007180.1, forward strand.
TATTTATCGCAAAGTGCCAACATGGCAATACTACAGTCTAATATAGTATATCTTCCATGTACTTTATCATTTATCTATAATAGCCTACCTACAGTCAATGCGCTGCCTGGCTTTTTCATAGTGTGCCCTGTGCTGATGAATGGAAAGAAAAGTTTAAGGCATATTGGTACACCTTAGACTTTTTCCAGGGCGTGGGTGCCCACAGAGAGGGCTGTGATGCCCCCTCTGGCACCCGCTACTGACCTATCCGCCGATCATCATATCAGCGCTGCCTTCTCTTCACTGTTTACCCACTCGCCAGGTATAATTACAACTTCGAATTTCCCTTTCACTTCAGTGGGATGTCTCCTTCCCGTTCAAGTGAATAGGACGGAGCTGTACCATTGAAGTGAATGGGGGCGGCGGTAAACAGAGAACACAGCACTCGCACCGCTAACCAAACTGATATTGATAACCTATCCTGAGGACAACTTCATAAAACAGTGTTTAAAAGTAAAAATTAACTTTATATTTTTAATGTCAGATTCCTGAAACAAAGTATGAAAAATACCTAGCGCCTTTTTTGTAATACAACATTCGCTAAAGCTCATCACTAGTCTTTGCCTCTGAAGAAATAGAACTTTCATCTCCTGCCTTTGGCACATGAAAGGCCACAAACGGACACTTCTTGACATTGAGACACACCAGTTTCTCAATTGAAGCAGTCTTTACAATATTGAATCCTTTCTCTCCACCAAACGTGCTGGGTTTCCAGTATTCTGGAGAACATATAGGATTCCCCATAAGTCCTTTGAGTGAAAATGGTGCTCCAATTTCTATCATACTTTCACCAAAAATAGAATTTGGATGAGTTTTTTCCAAGAGAATACCAGGGTAAAATTCCAGTGCATCTATATCACCATACAAGGATTCAAGCTGTGATGCGATTTCCATTTCTCCTGTGGAAAAATGAAAATAAAAATGCTTATTATACTTAGACACTTTAGAGATGAAAATCGGTCACAGATGGTCTCCTGTAACCCTGGATCAAAGACCATTATAGAATACTGACAACAGTTCACTTTTATTCTGCCCATTTTACTTTCAAGAAAAATTGCCCACGTAAGCAAGTTATTGTCTTACTGCTCCAATGCATTGAGGGTACCTTGCAGACTTTTAATGTAGTTTTTGAAGCCATAATGAGGTGTGGATGATAAAAGTATTTTTTAAAGTCATTCCTGGTTTTGGCTACAAAACTGCATAAAAAACCCTGCATATGTCTGGTTTGCATTGTTGTTCCACACCCCATCAGCTTGACTTAGGGCCAGACCTAAAGGCATTCCCTAATATTTAACCCCTTTACAGGGATCTGGACTACCCTGCAGGGATCAACCAGGCCACTACTTCTTGGAATATTCCCTGTGTGTTTGGCAGCTGACCCAAAGGGGTAAGAGACACCAATGCAAATCACCAAGAGGTCAGGGCAGGCAGAGTTTGTGCAAATCCGTGAAACTAGTCCGAGGTCAGGGCAGACAGCAAAGGGCGAATACGGTAAACAGGTTATAGGTCAGGTAGTGGAGGGTCTGAGTCGATAAACAGGCAGAAACCCCATAACCTGCAATAGGTTTGTTTTGCAGTCTATAGTACAAGTGATCAGACTGCCTGTTCAAGTGGCCTTACGGTACTAAAAATTACAAGAAAAAGGTTTTTAAAAGTACAAGTATTAAAAATTCAAGTCATCCTCCTTTCCCAATTTTATATATAAAAATAAAAAATACAATTGGTATTGCTGCGTCCAAAAATATTAAAAGCATAAAAAAACATTTATCCTGCACGATGTACGCTATAATGGAGAATTTTTAAAAATGGCCAATTTTGTGTTTTATGTTGTTTTGACCCCATGTAACTCTAGGCTCTTTCTTGCTACATTATAGAAAACTAGACTCTCGGGCCATTTCACCACAGCTGCACCATAGGTTTATATGGGGACAGAACTGCAGTGAAGACAGCTGTGGACCCTTGGAATTGAAGTCACTGCCTAGACAGATGCTAAAAAGCTAAATAAATCTTTATTACATATAGTATGATAAAAAAGGCGAAAAACACCCGTAATGTCACCAGGCAACGGTGACGTACGGGTGTTTTTCGCCTTTTTTTATCATACTATATCTAATAAAGATTTATTATTTTGTTTTTTAGCGTCTGTCTAGGCAGTGACTTGATTTAATGATTAACAGACGTACACCCTTGAGATACTATAGTTCGTGTTGATCGAGCACCAAAGTGCTCGGGTGCTCTGGTGCTCGGGTAGAACACTTGGTGATGCTCGAGTGCTCTACAGAGCCCCCGAGCACAATGGAAGTCAATCTGACAACCAAAAACCAAACCACTAAACCAAGCACCCCCTGCTCTGAAGGCGGGAGGGTGTCTGGTGCACAGGAAAAGGTCAGAAAATGATGGAAACACCACTGAAATGGTTTGGGAACAGCATGGGGAGGATGTCAGGATGCATCTTGGACTCCCAAGTCGCTGCTGGGAACGATGTTGTCCGAGTATTACGCCACTTTTACAGAATGACAATAATATGCCCAAAACCGAAGATAAAATCGATTTTAGAGGAAAAATTGTTAGGAAATTACACTGAATCTCACAGGTATTTAGGATGTTCAAACGTTATACAGCAGACGTAGCGCAGGTAATATCGCCGTCACTAACGGCAGAAAATATTACACTGAATGTCCCAGGTATTTAGGATGTTCAAACGTTATACAGCAGACGCAGCGCAAGGAATGTCGCCTTGATTAGTGGCAGAAAAAAATACACTGGATGTCAGGTATTTAGGATACACAAACGTTATACAGCAGACGCTGCACAGGTGGTGTTAAGGTCAGGCAATTTTGCGCAATTTTTGCCCCCAATAAAAAAATATATTGCAGCCAGATGAAACAATAGTCCTTAAAAGGACTTTTGGGTCTTGTGAACAGAAAAACTAACTCTGCCTAACAAATTCCTATCCCTACACTATTTGTCCCTCCTTGTGCAAAACGTTATACAGCAGACGCTGCACAGGTGGTGTTAAGGTCAGGCACATTTGTGCAATGTTTGCCCCAATAAACAATATATTGCAGCCAGATGAAACAATAGTCCTTAAAAGGACTTTTGGGTCTTGTGAACAGAAAAACTAACCCTATCTATCTATCTGTCCCTCTTTGCAGCAGTTCTCCCTGACTAAGACTATATAGCACCCGATGACGCGTTCCTGGCCAGCCAATCACTGTAATGGCAGTAGCCAACATGGCTACAGCATTACAATGAACGCCAGTACCACCCCTCACGCTGATTGGCTGCGTAGCAGGCAAGAAACTTACAAGGAGGGACTCGAGCATGGCTATGCTCGGCACATCGCGGTGTTCGGCCGAACACCGCGATGGGCCAAGCATAGCCATGCTCGAGCGAATATAGTGTTCAGGCGAGCATGCTCACCCAACACTAACTATAGTTTCAACTGTAAATTGTGAACCCTTGGAATTTGAACCATGCATCAGGTAGCAGATATGTATGCTTCACTTTACAGGTCTCGCTGGTAGGGGGGTTATTTAAAACCCAATTATAAGTTGGACATCCTCCTTCGTCAGTGTATAAATGAAAACTTTGCAATACGCTTTATTTCAATTATTCACCTCTTTCAAAATATTAACTTACTGTCAGTGAATGAGGACTCTCTTGTTTACCTTCTGAGGTGGCACAACCTACATACCTAGTTCTGCTGGACACAGTTGTCTCCAGTCTAAACTATGCTAAACAGCCTGGACTCCAGAATGATGCATTGTAGAAAACCAGCAGAGAGGTCTGTGCAGCTGCTGATGTATTTAGCTCACAGAGCATTGTCTAGACTGGATATCAAGGCTTCTCAGTAGCGAGAAGGACTAGGCATATAGAAGGTAACTGCCTTCTAATTTAGAGACAGTTGAAGAACGTTTCATTATACAGTGATTTGAGGAGTTTTCCCAACTAAGAAGTCTTTACTTCTCCAAGTTCCCAGCCATTGTGTGGAGGCATTTGAATGGAGCAGCAGTAGAACATTCATTGAACATTTATGGCATACGGATGGAAATAACCCTTAAAGCTTTATTGATCTAATTCTAGATAACCCCAACACACCAACTTCATGCTTGAAAGATAAAAAAAAATCCCTTAACATAAACAGTACCCTTGAAAATGATTTTCCCCAGTTGTCAATGTGATCCACCAAAAACAACTCTATATGTATGGAGGACATTAAAGGGGTTTATATTATTTGTACATACACTTAGATCCTGATTTATGAAAACGGGTATGAAGGAAAACTGGCTTAGTTGCCCATAGCAAGCTATCAGATTCTATATTTCATCTTTCAGAGCTCATTGAAAATGAAAGGTGGAACATGATTGGTTGCTATGGGCAACTAAGCCAAGTTTCCTTTACACTTGTTTTGATAAATGGGGGCCCAAATCTTTTGTAAGAAGAATTTTACCTGTTAAATCCTGGAAAGACTTATATGCTTTCAAGCCAAATCTTTTACGATATTCATTGAAAGGCTGCAATCTCAGTTTACGGGATTCTTCAATAACTCCTACAGCTATGTGCAAGAGACGTGGATGCAGGTTTTTTCCACCACCAACCTACAAAAAGTTTTTAAATAGTTAGTATTTCTGTGCATTTTCATGACTTGATAGTATTTCTATATTTAGAAATACAGGATATGTGTGGTATCTAAAAACTAATACATTAACAACTAAAACAAAATAATAACTAGCACAACACATCTCCTGGATAATCACTAATAACAGTGGTTTTATAGATTTGTTCATTTCTCATTATAAACTACTTTTTAGAAGAATCGTGACGTTCATAGACATGGGACAGATTTAGTAATGCTGTCTAAAAGTAATTTAGTGGTGCACCAGATAAGTGGAGTGATTTTGTCAGTTTTGTAGGTGGAGTAGGCATTTGTGCTAAATTAATCTATGAAGTATTTGCAACATGTTTAGGGTAGTTTGCACCAGGGGCATAGCTATAGGGGGAAGCAGCTGCTTTGGGGTCCAAACTCAGAAGGGGCCTACCCAGGAGGAGAACTAAAAGATTTTGTTATCAGGGCCCCCTCAACAGTATTATACAATGACATTATATACAGGGACACTGTAGGAAACGGACGGAGCAAGGTCTGAGAGAGCGATCTTGACTAGCCACAGGAGTGGGAGTTACAAAGAATGGGGTGGGAGGGCCCCATCCAAAAGTTTGCTGCGGGGCCCAGTCATTTCTAGTTACCCCAGTGGTTTGCACCATTTCCAACAGTTTACATTTACTAAGGGGGCGGCCATACTTTTTGTGGGTGGAGCTATATTTTTAGTCAGATTTATCATTGTGCTGAATAACACTGTCATTTGTTAACAATTTTGTTGACTTTGTCACTTTAAAATATGAAGAATCTACACTTTTGTGAATCAATGGAGGATTTATAAATGTTTGCAGTAGAATCAGTTCTGAAGCCTCAATCAGACTGGACTCTGTCGGCCTGAATTCAATCAGGCTGTTGCCATATTATTAAAAACTGGTTCAGTCTGGAGAGAAGAAATCAAAACTCCCTTAAACTCCATACTGTCAGTCTATTGCATGACAAACCTTTAGCATTTGCTGTATACATGTGACATTGGGATGTAATTTACATCCAGGTGTTTTAAGATTTACTGCCAGAGGCAACAAAAAACATCCAAGGAGATGATGATGAAAGAAGAGGTTTCCACCCTAGTACATGCTATAAATAGTATGGCACGTGTATGTATTTGCTGGGTGGAAAAGTACATCAAGTCTAAAGGGAATATAAGAAGAGCTCCTGCTATATGAGATGAATTCTAGATACATCTGAGGGTGAGATAAGGGGGAGAAGAGCAACGTATCATTCCCCTGTCTGGGTTGGTTTTCTTAGCTAGGTTTCCAGTGCTGATTTTCTGTTTGAAGGAGTTACAAATAAAAACAAAAACCATACTCACCCTCACCGATCCCCTGCCGTTCTGACGCAATTCTGGTCCATGTTGCTCTACACTTGGTTCCATCTTGACATACATGCCAAAAATGCCAATCATTGTGGGTTGCCACCATGTCCATTGATTTGCCAAGTGGGCCATTCCTGGATTTTGAGACGGAAACAGAAAGTGGAGAGCAGCAGGGACTGGAATAGCGTTGAAATGGCATTAGCGGGGAATCCCTTGAGGGACAGTATGAATTATTTTTTATTTTTAACCCCATTGAAGTGAAGGGTTGTCTATTAGGTTGGTTTAGTAGCCAACACTGGCTTAGAGAATTAACATCTTCTACCTCACTAGAGTCACTAATGCTTACTTTCCGCCACTTTGTCAGAACATTGCGAGGTACATGTGGTGACAGAGGTATCCAGATATTCCAGGATTGGGTCAAAACCTTATCCAGGTTTCCTTTCCAAAGCCAGTTCAGGAGACTGTAGCCATAAAATCATTAAGATGGAACCACTTCACAGAGACCAGAGACCATATCATAAAACGTGAAGATGTCATATACAAGCTTCATACAGACCAGAACCATCAGATGGGTCAGGAAAAGGCTAGCGTCCTATCTTGCAATATACATCAAAGAAATACGTGGCCTAATCCATATTTGGTCCACGTGCTTCCTCCTGAAAACTCAGGCCATGGATATGCTTCCATGGTATCAAAATCAAATACAGTGGGGAAAAAAAGTATTTAGTCAGCCACCAATTGTGCAAGTTCTCCCACTTAAAAAGATGAGAGAGGCCTGTAATTGACATCATAGGTAGACCTTAACTATGAGAGACAAAATGATAAACCAAATCCAGAATATCACATTGTCTGATTTTCAAAGAATTTATTTGCAAATTATGGTGGAAAATAAGTATTCGGTCAGTAACAAAAGTTCATCTCAATACTTTGTTATATATCCTTTGTTGGCAATGACAGAGGTCAAACGTTTTCTGTAAGTCTTCACAAGGTTGGCACACACTGTTGCTGGTATGTTGGCCCATTCCTCCATGCAGATCTCCTCTAGAGCAGTGATGTTTTGGGGCTGTCGCTGGGAAACACGGACTTTCAATTCCCTCCAAAGGTTTTCTATGGGGTTGAGATCTGGAGACTGGCTAGGCCACTCCAGGACCTTGAAATGCTTCTTACGAAGCCACTCCTTCGCTGCCCTGGTGGTGTGCTTGGGATCATTGTCATGCTGAAAGTCCCAGCCACGTTTCATCTTCAGTGCCCTTGCTGATGGAAGGAGGTTTGAACTCAAAATCTCACGATACATGGCCCCATTCATTCTGTCATGTACACGGATCAGTCGTCCTGGTCTCTTTGCAGAGAAACAGCCCCAAAGCATGATGTTGCCACCCCCATGCTTCAATGTAGGTATGGTGTTCTTTGGATGCAACTCAGCATTCACTCTCCTCCAAACATGACGAGTTGTGTTTCTACCAAACAGTTCTACTTTGGTTTCATCTGACCATATGACATTCTACCAATACTCTTCTGGAACATCCAAATGCTCTCTAGCAAACTTCAGATGTGCCCGGATATGTACTTGCTTAAGCAGGGGGGCACGTCTGGCACTGCAGGGTCTGGCACTGCAGAGTGTGTTACTGACGGTAGCCTTTGTTACGTTGGTCCCAGCTTTCTGCAGGTCATTCACTAGGTCCCCCCGTGTGGTTCTGGGATTTTTGCTCACAGTTCTTGTGATCATTTTAACCCCACAGGGTGAGATCTTGCGTGGAGCCCCTGATCAAGGGAGATTATCAGTGGTCTTGTGTGTCTTCCATTTTCTAATCATTTCTCCCACAGTTGATTTCTTCACACCAAGCTGCTTGCCTATTGCAGATTCAGTCTTCCCAGCCTGGTGCAGGTGTACAATTTTGTTTCTGGTGTCCTTCAACGGCTCTTTGGTCTTCACCATAGTGGAGTTTGGAGTGTGACTGTTTGAGGTTGTGGACAGGTGTCTTTTATACTGATAACAAGTTCAAACAGGTGCCATTACTACAGGTAACGAGTGGAGGACAGAGAAGCCTCTTAAAGAAGAAGTTACAGATCTGTGAGAGCCAGAAATCTTGCTTGCTTGTAGGTGACCAAATACTTATTTTCCACCATAATTTGCAAATAAATTCTTTAAAAAAAAAATCAGACAATGTAACATAGTTTATAAGGCCAAAAGAAAAGACATCTGTCTATCCAGTTCGGCCTGTTATCCTGCAAGTTGATCCAGAGGAAGGCAAAAAACTCCTGTGAGGTAGAAGCCAATTTTCCTCACTTTAATGGAAAAATATTCCTTCCCGATTCCAATCAGGCAATCAGAATTACACACTGGATCAACAACCCCTCTCTAGTAACTATAACCTGTAATGTTATTACCCTCCAGAAGTGCATCCAGGCCCCTCTTGAACTCTTTTAGTGAACTTACCATCACCACCTCCTCAGGCAGAGAGTTCCATAGTCTTACTGCTCTTCTATGTTTGTGAACAAACCTTCTTTCCTCAAGACGCAAAGGATGTCCCCTCGTCATGGTCACAGTCCTTGGGATAAAAAGATCATGGGAGAGATCTCTGTACTGACCCCTGATATATTTATACATTGTTATTAGATCTCCCCTCAGTCGTCTTTTTTCTAAAGTGAATAACCCTAATTTTGATAATCTTTCTGGGTACTGTAGTTCACCCATTCCAGTTATGACTTTAGTTGCCCTCCTCTGAACCCTCTCTAGCTCTGCTATGTCTGCCTTGTTCACAGGAGCCCAGAACTGTACACAGTACTCCATGTGTGGTCTGACTAGTGATTTGTAAAGTGGCAGGACTATGTTCTCATCACGGGCATCTATGCCTCTTTTGATGCAACCCATTATCTTACTGGCCTTGACAGCAGCTGTCTGACACTGGTTTCTACAGCTTAGTTTGTTGTTCACTAAAATTCCTAGGTTCTTTTCCTGTCAGTGTTACCCAGTGTTTTACCATTTAGTATGTACTGGTGACTTGCATTATTCCTTCCTATGTGCATAACCTTACATTTGTCAGTGTTAAACCTTATCTGCCACTTCTCTGCCCAAGCCTCCAATCTATCCAGATCCATCTGTAGCAGTGTACTGTCCTCTTCTGTGTTAATTACTTTACACAGTTTAATGTCATCTGCAAAAATTGATATTTTACTGTGCAAGCCTTCTACAAGATCATTAATAAATATATTGAAGAGAATAGGGCACAATACTGACCCCTGTGGTACCCCACTAGTGACAGTGACCCAATCTGAGTGTGTACCATTAATAACCACCCTCTGTTTTCTATCACTGACCCAGTTACTTACCCACATACAGACATTTTCTCCCAGGCCAAGCATTCTCATTTTAAATACTAACCTTTTATGTATTACAGTGTCAAATGCTTTGGAGAAGTCCAGATATACGACATCCATTGATTTGACGTGGTCAAGTCTAGAACTTATCTCCTCATAGAAAATGATTAAATTAGTTTGACATGACCGATCTCTCATGAAGCTATGCTGATATGGCGTTATTTGCTTATTTTCATTGAGGTACTCCAAGATAGCATCTCTTAGAAAACCCTCAAACAGTTTACCCACAACAGATGTTAAACTTACCGGCCTATAGTTTCTGGGCTCTGTTTTTGCACCCTTTTTGAATATTGGCACCACATTTGCTATGCGCAATCCTGTGGAACACTCCCTGTCAGTATAGAGTCCTTAAATATCAGAAATAAGGGTCTGGCTATGACATTACTTAATTCTCTTAGGATACGGGGGTGTATGCCATCCGGTCCTGGCGATTTGTCTATTTTAATCTTTTTAAGACGCCGCTGTACTTCTTCCTGGGTCAGACAAGGCACTTTTAATGGAGAATTTACTTTTATATTCTGCATTTCATCTGACAGCTTATTTTCCTCAGTGAATACAGTGGAGAAAAAAATATTTAGTAGCTTTGCTTTCTCCAACTCCCCCCTCATTACTCTGTAAGGGGCTGACACCTTCAGATTTATACTTTTTAGTATTTATATAATTGAAGAACCTTTTAGGGTTAGTTTTACTCTCTTTGGCAATTAATTTCTCAGTCTCTAGTTTGGCTGCTTTTATTTGTCTTTTAGATATTCTAATTTTTCCCTTATAGTTTTTCAATGCTTCATCACCACCCTCCTGTTTTAGTGATTTAAATGCTTTCTTTTTGTCATTTATTGCTTTCTTTGCAGTTCTGTTTATCCACATTGGTTTTTTCTTGTTTCTTAACCTTTTTTCCCATAAGGCATGTACCTCTCACAATTAGATATTAGAATGCTTTTAAAAATATACCATTTTGTGGCTGTTTTTTTATTTTTGAGGATTTTGTCCCAGTTAGTTAGGCCTATGGCCTCTCTTAGTTGGCTAAATTTTGCTTTTTTGAAGTTTGGTATTTTTGTTACTCCCTGAACAAACACTCTTGTGAATGACAATTTGAAGGTTATTCTATTATGGTCACTATTTCCCAGGTGTCCCCCAACCTGCACATCTGTTGTTCTGTCAGGTCTATTGGTTAATACTAAGTCCAGTATGGTCGTCCCTCAAGTCTGGTCCTGAATCAGTTGGGAAAGGTAATTGTCTTTGGTAATTTCCAAGAACCTATTTCCTTTATGAGATATACAGGTTTCGGTTTCCCAGTCTATATCGGGGTAGTTGAAGTCCCCCATAATAACGACCTCATTATGATTTGCAGTGTCGTCTATTTCATTAAGAAGTGGATTTTCTGTTGAATCTGGTATATTAGGTGGTTTATAAAAAACTCCTATTAGTATTTTATTATTGTTTTTGCTCCATTTTTTCTACCCACAGTGACTCCACATCTTCATGTCCCTCACTTATATCTTCCCGGAGTGTGGGCTTTAGACAGGACTTTACATAAAGGCAGACCCCTCCACCTCTCCGGTTTTACCAATCCTTTCTATATAGATTGTAACCCTGTACATTAACCACCCAGTCATAACTATCATCCAGCCATGTCTCAGTTATTCCCACTATGTCGTAGTCCTCCTCACACATCACTAATTCCAGTTCACCAGTTTTATTAGTCAGGCTTCTGGCATTAGTGTACATACAATTAAGAGGTCTATGTGTACTTTTTACCCCACTTTTTAAATTACTATTACCTGTGAAGTGAATATCCGGGGTTTTTGGGTTACATTGGTTGGTGTTCTGGATTTTCCGGATTTGTTTTCTCATTTTGTCTCTCATAATTGAGGTCTACCTGTGATGTCAATTACAGGCCTCTCTCACCTTTTTAAGTGGGAGAACTTGCACAATTGGTGGCTGACTAAATACTTTTTTCCCCACTGTAGATCCCAGCTCATTAACAGGAAGCAATTAGATAACTCCAGCCATCCTACCTCCTCCTTACCTCCGCCTTGTTTGGTATGCACGTGTATGGGACATTCGGACGGTGTGGATGGAGGCAATATGAAATTTCTAGGATGAATACCCAAAAATATATTTCAATAGAAAGATTTTGAGCAGGGGCGGATTGGCCATAGACCTTACAGGGAAATTTCCCGGTGGGCCGATGCCCAGGGGGCCGTCCTCACTACCGGCCAGGGGAAGTTTTGGGGAAGTATTTTGTGATGGACTGTGGTATTTGGATCCGTTGGGGTGGTATAATGTGCCACAATATGATATTTCTGGCTCTGCCTTCCATCAGTTTGGACCCGACTACAAAATGGGGCCACTTTTAGTATTTTTTCCAGGGCCATTTTAAGTTCCCAGTCCGCCCCTGATTTTGAGGCAGACTTTGTTTACAGCAAGTGGTCGGAAAAAATTGTCATAAAAGGTCATTGCCATATTCACTGGCTTCCTCTTACATCGGGGGGAGGGGGGATGGGAGGGGAGATACCGACCCTTTTTAACACAGGCATGGAGAAAAGCAAACTGTCATTTCTTTGGGGATCACTAGCTGATGGACTGACCAATATTTCTGCTTCCCCAGGAAATCGGACTGGAAAGTTCTGTTTTTATCCCTTTTATTTTACAAACTATTATTTTGCACTGTATGTATATGTCTGTATATTTTTTGTTATATTTTCTATGATAACCCCATTGTTTGTACACATTGTCCTTTTTTATATTAAAACTTCACTTTATTAAGAGCCTTCTTGTGTTTTAACAATTCCATGACCCTAGAAGAAGCATTACCTACATTGATGTATACACCTGTGAGTGTAAGCAGTTGTAGAGGGTACTTAGGTATTATTTAATTTAATGCGTTATAAGCCTGATATGACAAGTGGTGGCAGCTAACACTGATTAGTTTCGAATGACGAAGAGCTGACAGAGGGAGGTCCAGCTTGACCCTGCAGGCTCCCATCCTGAATCTAAGTCTGTGATCCTGACAGTACATGTTACAGGCAGCACTACCTATACAATATATAAAAGTCATGTAGAAGTTGCCATTTTACCTTTCCCACTATCTGCTTTGTGAAGGATTCCACCAGAGCCTCCACCCCATAATCCGTGAGCATTGAAGTGTTGTAGATGAAGTTGCTGTAGTTGTAAGTCTGGCCTAAAATGTTGAAGTTGTCCGGCATGAGAGGATGCCAATGATACAGCTGGTTAAACTCCACCGCAATGCGGTTACGATACTGGAACTGGACCCCAAACAGTAATTCTGGATCAAATTTCAACTTTAAGAAATATCCACTGAGGTGCTGAACGTAGTCTTCTATTACAATCTTAATGGTCTCTCCTACAAAGAGAAAAAATTACAGGTTTAGAGCCCCCCAGGGGCATGCAGTTCTTTCCAGCTACAGGTAAAGTGAATGTCCAAACATTTAAGTAGGTACAAAATGTTGTGGCAATTCATTTCTTAAAGGTTTTTTTCAATATTAGTCCAGTAGGGGGTGCAACTCCCAGCAACCTCAACGAGCCGTTCAGGGGTAGTTCTGGCATTGGGAATAGGTACCAGACTTACCAAGCTCCTTCCACTGTGTAGTGGCCAGAGCTTTCCTTCATCTGATTGGGAGCCAGACCCCAGACGAACAGATATACAGATTATATAATATACGATAATGGTACTAACTTACCTATGAGGATAAGTCTTGCAGTTTGAAATAACTGTTCATCATCCCAAACAGGATGCTCCTTTTTTAAGACATCACACACCCGATTGTGTTCACGAAGCCATATGGTCGCATACATCATCAGTCCAGGGAGGAGACCAAAAACCTCCTGTCCCATAGCCAACCTCTTTTCAATGGGGACATTCTCAGGGTAAATCATGTGAACTGGAGCATCGACCACTGTTGGTGGATACATATCTCCATTTATTATCTGAAGTACAAACAGACCCATGAAGAAAAGTTTTCTGTAGGTGTATGTCAGATTAAAACTGGTGAAAAAAAAACCTAAAGAAATACACTGCAATACATACTCATTAAAACAAGCGCTATCATGACAGTGCATCTTAGGCCAGGGCTCTGCGGCAATTCAATACATAATGTACGTAATGTATGTATTACCATAGGATCTGCCGCGTAAACTCACATTTGATATGGTACCTGAGATAGTCAATAGGAGGAGACCATTAAAGGGTATTCTAGTTGTGACAAGTTGTCCCCTATCCACAGGGGTGTAGCTAAAAGTTCACGGGCCCTGTTGCAAGAGTTCAGCTTGGGCCCCCTTCCCTCGGTGCTTTGTGGCCAGGGGCAGGGAAGCACATAGCCCTCCTGCAGCCAGAGGCAAAATTGAAATGGCAACCATGCTCCCGAAACCTCCCCCCCCCTCCCAATGCTAAATGCTTGACCTAACCCTTTCCCTCCAGCCAGAGGTGTAACTTGACCATCATGCATTTTCTATAATACTAGTGTCTTCTTATGCGGCACAAGGGTCTTTGGGCCCCCTCAGGCTCCAGGTCCAGGCACTGACTGCTAACTCTGCACCCCCTTCTACACCCATGCCTATCCACAGGAGAGGGATAAATATTAGATTGCACTACTGCTCCTGCTGTCGCTTAGAGCTGAATGGAGGGGTGGTACGCATGCTGACCTGCCGCTTAGTTCAGTATGGGGCCATCACTTATCTTATAGTTATCTCCTGTCACAACCGGAATACCTCTTCGCTGAGTGCTGTCTCCTCTTCACAGCATATAGTGGCAATGGGTGATACTGCAGCTTAGGCCCATTAACTTCAATGGGACTAATCTGCACGTAGGCCAGGTGACTGATGAACGTGACATCACAGGGCCTAGGCAGAGGCTGCAGGTCAGTTGTTTTCAAATGGTAGGGATGTCGGAAGTCAGACCTCCCCCCCATTAGATACTGGTTACTTATTATGCAGCTAGGTCATCAATTTTTTACTCCCAGAAGACCCCCTTTAAAGAGGTTGCTATAAGATGGCAAGTGGATTTTCTTCACTTTAACCAAGGATGCTGTAAGGCAGCAAGTTTGCTTCTTAAAAACTATTGCCAAGTCTCCCCCATTGTCTGTATATCTAGATATAGTACACATCTAATTACTAGTTTTATTGCTACTGAATGGATGCCGGTTCTACTACGTGTACATGCATATTTTCTATTCACCTAGGCTTTATGGTTTACAACCAATTATTCATGACTAACTTCTACCTGTGCATACTTGTTTACAGGAATGATAAAAAAAATTTTTCAAGGTTAGCAGAAAACTGAACTAAAGGGGTATTCTGGTTATCATAAATATTTCTTATGTTTTATACTAATTCATCATAAATAATTACCTAATATAATTTTCATATATTTACTGTTCAGTAGTTATTAAAGTAGTTTTCTTCCTCTGCTACCCACTGTGTTTCCTCATAAGTTACCATGGCATCGACCTGTAGTTCTCAGCCTTTGTTAGGTCGAGCACGCTCAGTGTGTTGCTATCAGTTCTCTAGCTAAATGTTAGTGTGCTGCCGATTACTGAGTAGAGGGGGTGTGACAGCACTGAGAGATCAGGTAGCCAATCAGTAAACATCAATCTTCATGAACAAGCAGAAACTCACTGCAGGAAAGCTAGGGATTGTGGGGATTGTAGTTTTGTGAGGGAAGATCAGGCGCCAAGATACTCTCAGTGTGCTGCAGGCTCACACAGGAGCTAGATAAATGGATTTCAAGGTAAATTGAAACTCTGGTTATGTGTATAGTTATGGGTTCTGGTTACGCCACAGCTTGCAGCCTTAATGCTGTTTTTCAAATATCAAGTTACTTTACCAGAATACCCCTTTAAAAAAATAAAGATTTTCCAGAATGATCAACCAGAAACTCATAATTAGGAATGTCTCCATGAACAAACATACTGTTATTATACCAACCTGATACTTCAATTTTCCATCTTTGAAGAGCCGTAGAGCGTGTTGGCGCTCCAAATTATCTCCATATACATGGCTGAGGTCAACCTAGGAAAGATTGACAAGCGTTTCATCATACTGCAGCAACTAATTAGAAAGGAAAACATCACATTATGCTCCATCAGACATGAACTATTAATGAGGATGAAACAGCCAAATATATCATGTTAATACATATACCAAGTCAAGGTGAAATATCTACTCAGAAGAGTGATCACAAAAAGAACAGATGAACTTTCAGCATCACTGACTATGAAATATTTATCTCTAAACTATGAAACGTGTGTGGCCTCCATAACATGGTCTGCAACAGCCAGAACGTCTTGATTCTTTATTCTTTTTTAACTCCAGCAATATAGAGCAGTCTCTTGTAGATATTATCTTTCTGCTGCTAGCCGGTAAACAGTGAAGAGAATGCAGTGCTTGCAGTGTTCTCTTCAAACAGCTGATCAGCAGGGGTGCTGGGAGTCGTCCCCTGGCCAGTCTAATATTGATGACCTATCGTGAGGGTAGGTCATCAATATAGGAAAACAGACAAACCCTATAAGAAAACAGACAACCAAATCTAAGCCATTGTTTTTGTTTGTCTTAGTTTTTGTGGAAGATCATACCCATGTGATCATCAGCTCATGTAACTAATGTGCAGGGATACATATACAAATTATAACAGTAGGTCAATAGTAGTCGAGGGGCATGGGCAGATTGGCTATAGACCTTACAGTGAAATTTCCCGGTGGACAGATGCCCAAGGGGCCACCTGAGCCTTCCTCACGGTCGGCCAGTGGAAGTTTTTGGGGATGTATTTTCTGCTGATGTAGCACTATTTTGTGATGAACTGTGGTATTTGGCTCTGTTGGGATGGTATAATGTGCCACAATATGGTATTGGTAGCCCACCTACTTGCGTTGGCCTTGCCTTTCATCAATTTGGACCCGACTACAAAATGGGGCCACTTTTGGTATTTTTTTCCGGGGCCACTTTAAGTTCCCAGTGGGGACATGAACAAATCCCATTTCACTAGACTATAAACCAGTTTGCCATGGATACATTGTGTATGGGCTTTGCAAGATTAATCATGTGCCCTTGTTACACAGTATGTACTTTATGCCTAAATTAGCAAATTATAACCTATGCTAGAGTTTTTATTTCCCTAACCTCACCTCAGCCTCTTAGTGTGATAACACATGCCTGTGCAACCTTGAACATCTGCACCATGCTAAGTAGAGGTCACCATTGGCATCATTGGCCAAAAATTACTTCCCATGTTGAATGGGCTGGTGGTTGGGCATGGATAGAGTATGTTTATGGGGGGGTTGGGAGATATACAATCGACATCTATTGAAGTTGTATGGGTACAGTTCTTTGTTATCACTATATGCTTTGTATGTCTTGGGGCACCTATATCGCCTATTAAAGAGGTCTTAGTCAAACAAGTCCTACTGTACTTCTAGCATACATGTCAAGTTTATGTTTCTGGATAACTTTCTTTTTTATTATCTGGACACAAATGTATCAGTTTCTATTTAAAGAGCTAAAAATGTAAAAAAAAAAAAAAAAATCTAGTCCTGCTCATACAAGCTCGCGATCTACAAGTAATACAGGAGATAAAAGGACTTGAAGCAGTGTTGGAATTCCAGCTGAAGGAGTATATGCTTGTCAAGAAAGTTACACTTCCGTTGAGAATTTACCTGATGGAATGGGGAAGTTCTCTGAGGAGAAAGGAAGCCCAAGAGAAGTCTTGTATGCAGAAGCGTGAGGAGGTGATTAGAGGGGTAGATCAGATTCTCACATGCTGAACCTTTATATATCTTTAAATGGGGTCTTGTGGTAATTTGTACAAATTGGTTTTCAGAAAACAAGGAGTGAGAGAATTCTATGCCTCCCAGCTAGGTATTTATATCTTATCTGATGGTAATCCAAGTAGAACGTGCCAGACTTTTAACTTGTAATTACCTCTGGCTGATATTACCACACACTTAGGCTAGTTTCACACTAGCGTTTATATATTCCGGTATTGAGCTCCGTCATAGGGGCTCAATACCGGAATAAAACGCTTCAGTTTTGTCCCCATTCATTGTCAATGGGGACAAAACTGAACTGAAGACAACGGAATGCTCCTGAAAGCATTCCGTTCAGTCTTCAGACCGGAGAGCAAACCGCAACATGCTGCGGTTTGCTCTCCGGTCCAGGCATCCGCACCTAAACGGATCCGGAATGACCCCCAATGCAAGTCAATGGGGACGGATCCGTTTGGTGTGGACACACTTGTAAACGGATCCGTCCTCCATTGACTTTCAATAGAGGGTATTCCGGATCCGTTTAAAAGCTAATACAACCGGATCCGGAATTACGGATCCACAAGGTTGTATTACTCAGTACGGATCCGGCGGGTCCCTTCACCCGCCGGATCCGTACTAAGGCTAGTGTGAAAGTAGCCTTAAAAGCAGTATGTTAGTGCAACGGGATACTCCAGGAACTCACAGAGAGGTATAAGTGGTGTCAAGGCTCCTCTCATTATTAATGAATCCTCTTCTTAAAATCTGATTCTCAACCTTCAACTGTTATAATAAAAATAAGTTGCATAACTTACCCCATGACCTAATCCTTTAGTGAAGCCTCTTCCCATCCTCCCAAAAGTCTT
Source organism: Rhinella marina (assembly GCA_900303285.1). Taxonomy (NCBI): domain Eukaryota; kingdom Metazoa; phylum Chordata; class Amphibia; order Anura; family Bufonidae; genus Rhinella; species Rhinella marina. The sequence continues at coordinate 44,264 of ONZH01007180.1, forward strand.
GAAAAACTGATGAGTAAAATGTTGAGCGAAGAAAGCGAACATTAAATTCGTGTTCTGTGGGTCGGGGATGAAGGCCTCCCTTTTTAGAAAAGTCTCAACCAGCATAGTAGCATTAGGCAGTTGGAGTTTTCCTAGATATAAAATCGATAGGATATTAGGGTAAATTAATTAATTCCCACACGAAGATATGTTGACTAAATTTGTGCAACTGTCCTATTCATCTGAAGGAGCTTGCAGAAATTTGCTGGCAGATTTGGTCCATATTTCACACCTCACTATCAAAGGAGTGAAATCTGCAGTGACAATCGAGTAATAAATTAATATGCTGCACTTTTAAAATCCACACCGTTTGCCGATTTACTTGCAGACAATTTCTGCAGTATGATGGGATCTCATCTACTTTGCTGGTACTGTATTACTCTTTTCCATCAATAAATCAGTACAGAAAATTTTGTGCGTGTAAGCCAAGGACATAAGTATCAGATTTGTTGCAAAAATTTATGTGACTGGTCTAAATGAGGTATCTTCTGCATAATGTGCAAGCCCAATTCAGATCTGTAGATTGGTCACAGATGCAACAAATCTGCTACATTTGAAACATTCATGTTCACTCAGCAGCTTTTCTATGTGGATTTTGGAGCGTTTTCCACACCAAAAATCACATTTTTTTAAATCTGTAGTATACAGAGTGTTTTTTCCACATCTGGAAAAAGGCAACATGTTCATTCTTGGTACGACATGGAAATTCTCTTTTAAATCAACGGGAGGCCTAAAAACCATAACAAAATCTGCAAATCATGGTAAAACAAAAATGGAATGGAATTTGTAAAAATAACAAAACTTTTAAAAGCAGGTTAAAAAAAAAACCATACACAAAATTTGAAGGATTTTGACCCTATGCCTCACGTTATATACACATGGTTTGGCACAATATACCAGCAAGAGCCATTATCTTGCATCTGACCTCAGAATATTCAGGTGGGTAGTTAGTTACTATAGTTAAAAAAAAAAAAAAAAAAAAAAAAAAGACAAAGCTCAAGGTTTGGGAGGGGATGCGGAAGAAAGGAAGGGGATGGCTAAAATAGTTTTCTTGCATTAATACAAAGGAAGGTAGGAAACGCATAGTGCATGAAACCCTCTGCCCAAAAAAGAAAATTTCCCTCTTGACCCCACATGGTGACCAGACCGGATCAACATTCACAACCAGAATTCTATACTATCTACATAAACATGAGGACATTTTACATGGATCCATGCCAGCTAACTATTGGGAATGAACCAAATGTTCCAAAAAAATTGTGAGCGGAGGTGAGAGCTACAGCAATCCTCACCTTCATGTAAGGACAAACTATCCCTATTGCGATCATTCATCCTCATATAGATTCATTTTGTGTGTCAACACATCTTTGTTTACACAGGACAACCTGCTGCCGGTATAGTACCACAGACCGAGGGGTGCTACAAATTGTTCATATTGTGTGATGTTTTATTCTTTGCTTCAGGCCCCAACTACCAGCAAAAAAAGGATGGCAAAGGTTGGCGGAAACAGGGTTAACCACCCTTTTCCTCACCTTTTAGTGGGCTGGTCCTGCACTCTACCAAGAGGGGGAGTCCGTGCTGAGACAGGGAAGGGACAGGAAGCAGACTCCGGCACTTCTGCTACTGTTACCAAATTCTCCAGAAAGAAATAAGCCATTTGTGTGAAGCCTTGAGATTCCAGACAGCAATGTGAGCTGCTACATCAGCATCTACAGACACTGCTGTAATGTGAGGGACTACAACTAAGCCACCCATCACCAAACAACTAGGCTAGTATCACTTACATGCGGAATTAAAGCCATCCATCCTGCCTCCAAATTCCTTGCTGGTACCAGAAAAGAATTGCACTAAAAACCTGTTTCTACTATATGTATTTCAAGTTCTACGTTGCACTTAGTAAAAAGGCTTAGTTATGTTTACCTCTGGCCTCCTCCTTCAGTACTACATTTCAACTGCTCTGATCCCCAGGGAGCAATGGCCTTAGGAAGTACAACGTGCCACAACAGTTCATCGGAGCCACTACCAATCCTATTCTCAACACCGGCTCCTCAGGAAGTTGCTGCATTGGTAAACAATGAATTTATGTGCCACATGAAAGGTGCAAATCACCTAGTGAAAAAGCACTTGTTTTTACATCGGTGGTTGGTTGCACTTTTATGCTGGTAATTATAAGGAATGAGTAATTGTATGACCGCTCATCCCCAACAAGTTCCTTGTTCCTTATCCCATGTAAAAGGGCTTAAAGGGCTTTTCCAGCAGAATTAAAGTTTCACCATAAAACCTTAAAAAAGTTAAAAAAACAAACAGATTTTTTACTCAAGATTCAGCCGACGCATTTCAGAACTAGCGTGTTTCTTCGTCAGCGATAACTGATCTTTCTCCCTTATGGACTTAAATAGGTCCCCTTCTCCTGGTAATGACCTTATTTAGAGGTTCAGGATTTTTTATATCGAAGTACAGGGTTTTTTCATTATACGTCTATATGGACATACAGTACCTTGCGAAAGTATTCGGCCCCCCTGGAACTTTTCAACCTTTTGCCACATTTCAGGCTTCAAACAAAAAGATATAACATTTTAAATTTTTGGGTGAAGAATCAACAACAAGTGGGTCACAAATGTGAAGTGGAATGAAATTTATTGGATTATTTAAACTTTTTTTGTAATAATAAAACTGAAAAGTGGGGCGTGCAAAATTATTCGGCCCCCTTGCATTAATAATTTGTTGCGCCACCTTTTGCTGCGATTACAGCTGCAAGTCGCTTGGGGTATGTCTCTATCAGTTTTGCACATCTAGAGACTGAAATTCTTGCCCATTCTTCCTTGCAAAACAGCTCGAGCTCTTTGAGGTTGGATGGAGAGCATTTGTGAACAGCAGTTTTCTGCTCTTTTCACATATTCTCAATTGGATTCAGGTCTGGACTTTGACTTGGCCATTCTAAGACCTGGATACGTTTATTTTTGAACCATTCCATTGTAGATTTTGCTTTATGTTTGGGATCATTGTCTTGTTGGAAGATAAATCTCCTCCTAGTCTCAGGTCTTTTGCAGACTCCAACAGGTTTTCATCCAGAATGGTCCTGTATTTGGCTCCATCCATCTTCCCATCAATTTTAACCATCTTCCCTGTCCCTGCTGATGAAAAGCAGGCCCAAACCATGATGCTGCCACCACCATGTTTGACAGTGGGGATGGTGTGTTCAGGGTGATGAGCTGTGTTGCTTTTACGCCAAAAAAATATCGTTTTCCATTGTTTCCAAAAAGTTCGATTTTGGTGTCATCTGACCAGAGCACCTTCTTCCATCTGACCAGACTTTTTATGGATATCTTTGAGAAATGGCTTTCTTCTTGCCACTCTTCCATAAAGGCCAGATTTGTGAAGTGTTCGACTGATTGTTGTCCTATGGACAGACTCTCCAACCTCAGCTGTAGATCTCTGCAGTTCATCCAGAGTGATCATGGGCCTCTTGGCTGCATCTCTGATCAGTCTTCTCCTTGTTTGGGCCGAATAATTTTGCACGCCCAACTTTTCAGTTTTATTATTACAAAAAAAGTTTAAATGATCCAATAAATTTCATTCCACTTCACAATTGTGACCCACTTGTTGTTGATTCTTCACCAAAAATTTAAAATGTTATATCTTTTTGTTTGAAGCCTGAAATGTGGCAAAAGGTTGAATAGTTCCAGGGTGCCGAATACTTTCGCAAGGCACTGTATAATGAAAAAACCCTGTACTTCGATATGAAAAATCCTGAACCTCTAAATAAGGTCATTACCAGGAAAAGGGGAGCCTATTTAAGTCCATAAGGGAGAAAGATCAGTTATCCCTGCCAAAGGAACACGCTAGTTCCGAAACGCGCCGGATGAATCTTGGTCCCTATAGGCACCTGTACTAGGCGTGTGATGTCACACTGAAGCTTCTCCGTGGCAACAACCAGCGGAGTTTCCCACGTGCACGCTTGCTTCCGGCCGGAGCAGCGCTCAGATCGTGGATGTACTCTGAAGAGGTACAGAAGAACAACGCATCCCAGGATTTATTGAATAAAGGATTGCTTCCTTATTTGAAAACTCCAGAAGAAATGGACAGGTACTATATTCAGCTTATTAAGCAATAATAGATGACTATATGACCATTCATGAATTTGAGGTTCATAATTACTATTATCATTATTATTGACTGTTACTATCTATAAACGTAGCGCTATTTATTAGCTCTAATAGTGCCATTTACCAGCGCAGATACTATTATTATTTTTTATATTCCACTTGGGTGATAATAATTTAGTGAGAATAGGTGACCTCACCTTTAGGTATCTTGCAGCGGATCCTAAAGCCAGTTTCCAGTGTTTTAGGATAGGGCACCTTCTATAGCGATAGCGCAGGTGAGACTTATATTTATTTTCTCTGCAATAGATGCTGCTCATGCAGTCCTCACAACTCTGGAAGGTGGACAGGTATGTGCATTAAAGAGGTTACCCAGCACCCCTTCCGATCAGCTGTATGAATGGGGTGCAGTGCTCATGTGAGTAATGCAGACTCATCAAGGTTTACATCGGTTTTAGGTTAGTTTGTACTTCCAAATCCTGTACTTTTTGAAGGGGCAATGCAAGGTATTATAGCTGCAGGAGAGCAGAGGATGGAAGTGATAGTTTTGGCCCTGAGGTTGGCTGCAGTAGTCACAGTTCACCCTGGCAATCTTCACCCTGGCTCTCTCTTGGGCTGTGCAGTGACAGAGTGCATGCTTTAATCCCAAGGGGCACACCCTGGTATTGGGGCTCCAGCCTGGTGATAATTAGGGTGCCCTTGATATTAGGTCTTTTGGCAGAGTGCAAAGCAGGGGTGTGGGTGAAGTGGCCAGCAAGTGGTAAAGGAGTCAGTAACCAGGCCAGTTGATATCAGTAAATGTGTCTCTCAAACTAACATGCAGGATAGGAGGAGTAGTACATGAGACAGTAACAAGGCACAGTTCCAAGTAGATCGTAGTGTGACTCTTCCCCATTGTTGACGTATAGACAGCAGCAATGATGGAGGTTGAAGTTTTCCTTCCCTTAGTCAGTCAATTTTTGCAGAACTTTAGACCTGCAATGAGCTACTTGATAAAAAGCTTCTACAAAGTCCAGGTTGAGGGGTGCAGATTGAAGGTACAGTTGGCCAAACTACTTCAAAGTGTGGAAGGGTGCATTAGCAATGTTCCCTCTCACAGCAGTAAGTTCTCTCTGTGTAATGTACTTTGAAGTCTGGATATTTGTGGACATTTGCCCCTATACAAAGTCCTCAACCTCTTACTTTATTTTAATTTAAAGGGTTAACTTGCACTGATTTGTACTGTTTAATACAGTAATACTGTGGAAAGGGAATATTGGCTCAGCACCCACCACAATAGCCATTTGTATCTAAATTCTGCACCCCTCAGCTTGGGAACTGCAAAAAGAGTTAATAAGAACAGAATGGCATGCCGGCAGTTGTTTGGAGAGTATGTAAAATGTCTCTAGAAATAGGCTCAGGGACTACTACTACCGTCATTACCATACCCCGCTATTGTGGAGAAGTAAACTATATGATATACTTCATGACTGTACCAATTGCTGCTTGTACTGCCTTTTCATCATCAATTTAGTAAATAAAGGCTTTATTTATTGCAACCAACTTGCCTGATTAACTCCATTATCCATTCACTGGCAAAGCATCCATACTTCTGTCTTGTAACCTGCCAATCACCTGACCTGAAGGGCACCCCAACTACCAACAGACGGGAGCCCCCTCAAGAGAAGAAAGGGTGCTCCCTCCATTCACTGTGCACATCCTGTGGAGGGCCAAAGAGAAGACTGCCATGGTGAATTATGATTACTACTACCACCATCATAGCCACTGCCACTCCTCTTGTCCTCTCCAGGTTGCTGTACCACTAGAATATGATGAGGTTTCCTGCTCTGTACTGGTTACTTTTTAGCAATCATCATATTCTCATCATAGGCCGAATTACTATGACAGCTATGGACATCTTATAGATAACACAGCATCTACCATTTACAATAGGTGATATCATAGCTTATCTACACCCTCCAGACATCTGCACAGGTCACAGAGATTGCTTAGAAAAAAATCCCATAGAGTCCATGAGGCTGCTCTCAAAGAAAGGGAAGTCTTGCCAAATTTTATGCCTAGTGGGCAATGTGAAAACTACAGGGTTTTATATGTTTTAAAATAAAAAAAAAATATAAAAATCACATTTCTAAAACTTGGTTTAAACATTAGGTCATTTTCAGATGGCGTATTTCTTTTCAGTTGTCTTCCTGTGGCCATCTATATCATAGAAATCAATGTCTGTTGTTTGTTCTCTATATAGATCCAAGTGATTGAACCATTGGACACCCAAATTGGCACATAGGTACATCAGTTATCAGGGAAGGTTTTTGTAAAGGTCTCAGTTCTCTAGGATGTACCGTTCCTGAGATATTCCCAAAAAATGTATTGGCCAACAGAAGCTCGCAGGTCCTTCACACATATCCTAACTGATGTACACATGGTCACATGACCCTTATTAGCCAATAGAAGCTTGCAAGTCCTGACATACACATAGTTACATACATCAGGTTTCCATAACAACTCAGCTATTTTTCTTCACTGTTATAGATTACTGTTAAGGGGACGGGGTGCTGTGGAGTTTACTGTAAAAGGGCGGGGCAGTGTGAAGGTCACTCTTAAGGGTGCAGGGTACTGTAGAGGTTACGGTTAAGGGTGGTGGGGCGCTGTGGAGGTCACTTAAGGCGGTGGAGTGCTGTTGAGTTCACGGTTAAGATGTATGGTGGTGTGGAGGTCACTGTTAGGGGGGGGGGGGGCACTGTGGAGGTCACTGTAAAATAAACAGTGTGTAACTAATGGGGTATGTGGGGCTACTAGCGATTTCTCCCTTGGAAAAAAAAGCAAGGGCATGGATTGGTCTCCTGGTCACCTAAGGAACAAATCCAATAAACACACAAACAGACAGACCAACACTTCATACTTGGACAGCGCGGGTACTTTTTCTAGAATTTTATATTTTTGGGTGACTATAACCAGTAATGGACCATGGGGTTGTCACTCCTGTTTTCGCCATATGACTCCCTTCTTTTCACCTAATACTCTATGTATACAGTTGTTCTGATAGCTCTGTGGCTATGATAGACCTGTAAGCCCTTCCTAGACAGGGAAGTGGTACAGTGCAGGTACCTGCATCTTAGATGTGATTTTCATCGATAAGGGTTCCATAACTATTTGACCTGAAAACACTCTTTATGGTTTATGTGTTTGATTACTGAGCAATATTTTCCAAGGCAGTTCTGTGTACCTCTAGTTCTTTTTTTTATAGGAGATCTGAAGTCATCTCCTAATTGAATACTCCCACACCTTGCAGAGTTTCGGGGGAGTGTGGAGCACAAGTATCTGCAGATTCCTGGGCTGCAGCAAGATCAACAAACTGTTATATGATAACCAGGATAATAAATGGTGGAGAAGAAACCTCACAATTAGAATGAACATTTTTCTCTCATTACATCATTGTGAATATTCAGGAAATGTTCTCTTCATACGCAGGAAAGAATTAACAGCCCACAGAAGTGAATGGTATGATGTATAAACAGCAGTGGGTGACATCTTCAGCTTTTATCTGTATGCTCTCACATCATTTGGTCATTAGTAGACTCTGCTCTAACCGATATCTAATTTATTAATATACTTGTATTTCTTCTCAATTTGTATCCAATAAAAGCCTCCAGCAATATAACAATGCAAATAGTTTCCTACCTCTGCACATGCAGAATGTGCATCCTGCTTTATGTATCAATAGCTAATTAGCTAAACAATTTATATACCGTACCTATCAAACTAGTTCTAAAGAGAGGAACAAACTAAATCTCCAGCATCCATACCATTAAAATTATTTTAGGCTTTATTATGGAACTTCAGTAAGATCCAATAGACGGCAAAACTGCTGCTCACATGTTTCAGGTGCCTTTAGTTATAGCACCTTTGGTGTAGGCCCATACTTTGTTTCTAGGGAGCACCTGGAGATATAAGGGATTACCAGGTAGCTACTAGGAGAAGCCAGGGAGGGGATGTTGACTATAAGATGGTCATTTTCTAGGGGAGTACCTTCATTAGGTGGAGAACTGGGAGGAGTTTGCAGCCAACCATTGCAGTTTACTTAGTAAGGGGTGCAGGTTCCAACGTTTGTTGGTTGTTCCCACTGCGAGCAAAACAGGTTCAATATGATTGAGTAGTTGCGGTGACTTGACATGTTTGTCAACCTCTAGTTGGCATGGTGCTACTAGGGATGTTCTTGAGTGACTCTAAATAAGGTCTTCCAAGACCTCCATGTATATGACGGCACTTCTCAAGGCCTGAGTTACAGTACAGTGGTTCCAATTTCCATCAGCAAATCATGGATTATCTGGATTTCTGTATGGTGTCTGGATGAATCTGTTTTTTTTTCTTCAGGAGCCATTCATTTGATTGAATGAGCCTTAGATGGAAAACGGGTAAGAAAGGTGCATGCTGCGAGTTTCTGTGCACAGACCAGCAGTCAATTATGAAAAAGACAGAAGTGTGCATTACACCAATTACTTTAATGGGTCTATGTGCTATGCAGGTGCAGTTTGGGTAGCACAAAAACAGAAATTACTGCCGTCTGAATTAGGCCTATCATATGGATAACTGGACATGTCATTGTGTTTTTATTAATAAAGAGGCTGCTGTGGCCAAAATATCTCCATCGTCATGCAATATGTCCATGAAGTCATTTTGAGTTATACATAGGCGAGGCACAGAGAGTGTCACATTCAAGAACATCTGCGATATACTAAGTGTAATAGTCAAGTACAAAGGTAGAACAAAAATTAGAAAACTGTCCATTTCTTCCAAAACCATGCACTATGTACACATGAAACAGCATATGAATTTTAGAGGGTGTCTGGTAAGCTTTGATATCTGGATATGTTCCACAGAGCCCATGTGGCTACTAAAAGGCCCTTGGAGAGAGGGGGCAGCCTTAGATTGTATAGTCCCTTTGCTACTGGGTGATGAGACCCTGTGTAAGACTTCCCTTCTGGTGGAAGAACAGTTGGCAAACAATGGATGGGTTCACAAAAGGAGTGTGAAGGAGGAACCAAACATCAAGCCTTCCACACCACCCATTCCTCACTGTACCATATTGTCTTTTGGACCCAATTCTAGGTTTAGTAAATTATAACAGGCAAATAAACTATACAGTGCCACAATGTGTATACCAGGCCAGAAGTAGGAAGGAGACAAGGAGGGGGTCTGTTAATGATGCCCCAAACTCTCCTTACTAGTTTGCGGTCTAGTGCATGTGGTGCCTCACATGACTTAAAATACTGTGAGGAATTTAATTGGGAGGTCAAGAGTCCTGCCAACAAATGAACTGTACGCATTAACCCCCCCCACACACACACACACACACACCTATGTGAAAACTAGCTATTTCTAAGGGAGAAGCTGCACTTCAAACTGTCTTATTATACCGCCTACACATGTAGACATGTGCACATGACACTGTTGCATGCACAGAGCACATACAATGGCAGAACTCTGGAAGATCCTGTTTTACAGCATGTCACAATTTGCCATGTACTGTGAAGCGAACTATTGCAGTGAGTTTACCACAACTAGGACCACCTTATTCTTGTGGGGAAGGTGGGGGTGTTATACTTGATGGATCTTGAAATATCAGAGCATCTTGCCACAACTTACTTTTATGAGAGACCCCATTTAGCACAGATTTAAAGACTATGTACACCTTTGGGGGATTTTTTTTTATTATTGCATTACACTCATTTTGAGCGAAAATATTTTTTAAATTGGTCTTTATATTTTCTGTACAGAGCTGAGATGCTCTAGTAGCACCCTTTGGATTTTTTTGTCTTCCATCAGACCAGGAGCTGAAGGACTCCTTATCTCTGCTCTCTGGCCTTATAAACACTCATTATAGCTCAGTTCTGATCTTACTGATAAGAATATGGCTTAATTAAGTGTTTATGACCTCTTAGTAAACTAGAAATAAGGGTTATTTGCACAAAGAGAAAGTACCAATCACACAGCTAGAAAAGCAGTTAACCCTTTGTGACAGAACAGCTCAATATTTTTAATGAAGACCAGTTGAAAAAATGATTTTCAGCCTAAAATGAATATCATGCAATCATTCTAAAAAAAATACCTCCGAAGGTGTACATAGCCTTTAATGAGATGATTAATAAAAAAAAATAGTAAAAAAATAAAATAAAATCAGACATCATATAGGACCTGGTAATCTCTTTCTAATAAACGTAGAACCAGCCCTGTACCTCACATGGATCCAGAGACTTCCCCATTCATTGCTCTAATTGCTCTGCTAGATTTATTAAAAGCTGGCAGCTTAGGGGGCGTGCAAGTTCTCAGGGGGCATGTCCTTTCTACTGAAGCTAGTGGCAGTTGAATGATGGAACTGAGCATGTGCTTTCATCTCAGTGAGCAGGACAAAGAAATTATAAAAAGAAAAAACAGCAGGTGGTGCTGTACAGATAGATTTCAGTCAGTAACTCAGTGGCTATACTAAATTTTTTATTAAATGCAATTACAAAAGTGTTCAGATCCAGGTGCTGGTTTGAAAAAATGTAGAATATTTTTGGTGGGACAACCCCTTTGAAAGAAATGTACATTATTACAGTAGAGATGATATAGAGACTGAAACGAATTTCCTTGTGCTTTGTGGTAACAAATCTATTTTTCCTGAAATGGCGGTAAAAAAAAACGAAAAACACATACCTCATCCATTTGCGCACGAAGAGGCTTTCGTGGCCATCTTGATTGCAGAAACCACTCAAAATCTTGTGAGGCGACGTATGATGTCACACCAGTGTGCTGGCCAGGCACAGTGATGTCATCAGTGATGACGTCACCATGCCCGGCCAGAGTGATGACGTCATCACGTCATCGCGTGAGATTTCACACTGTGTCTTCAATCAAGATGGCCGCAACAGCCTCTACGCGAGCAAATGGTTAAGGTGAGCATGTTTGTTTGTTTGTTTGTTTTACCCTGATTAACCCCTGGCTAAACTGTAGCCTCAGATGCTGCGAACAGCGATGAACGCGGCGTCTAACGGCTTCAATGATGGGGCGGCACAATCGCTACATACAAAGGAATGAGCTTCGTGACCAAGTAATTTGTCACAAATCAAATTTCTTTGTGAAATTCAGCAAAGCAGCCGAGTCAAGTTTTTTATAACTTCGCTCATCTCTACATGTGATGCTACCAATAATTTATCATGTACAGTACATTAATAGCATTTATCATCTTACCATAGTACAGAAGATTTTTTTATTAAACATTTTATTGGCATAACATTAAACACAATTAGATTGGATTTATATAATACAATATGTACTACAGAACATCTCATATTGCCTGTTGATGATTACTACCCTGTTAATACCGTGATGTGGGGTGACTCATTATACAGCTAGCAATGTTTGTACAGACATGTATATTTCTCCTTCTACCAGTCGTTTGACTCATAGGGCATGAAGGTGGCTGCACCTTTTCCAAAGTACTACAATAAACCCACAGTACAAAAGGCAAAGAGCAACATAAACGTATACAATACAACAGATGTATATAAAAGGAGAAAGGGCTCTTTCACACTAGCTGATGCCATGCATGGAATCCGCTGCGTGAAAGAGAGCAAAGCCCCGTTCCGGACAGCAGAGACATGGAGCATTAACATGATTGATAATGCTCCATGCCTTTCTGTTATCTTTTTACTACAACATCATAGTGAGATAAAGTTGTCACTGTGATTTTGTAGTAAAAAAGTCACAGAGAGGCACAGAGCATTATCAGTCATCTGCTGTCCAGAACGGGGCTTGACTCTCTTTCATGCAGCGGATTCCAAGCACGGCATCCGCTTGTGTGAAAGAACTCAAATTTTTTCTTACCTTTTGTGCCCATTGGTGTAGGGCAATCGTCTGGCACGGGTGGGAGCACTCGTGTGAAATAGCTGACATTAGAATAGGCTTCCCAGCTGATGTAACCATATGCCGAATTATACGTTGGAGGACTTGGTATCAGATTGGATCGCACTAAAATAAAGATATTAATTTTGTTAACTCAAATTACAAAGAGTAATTTAGTAAAATAAAAGTTCAAATCAAAAATATTCATTTGACTACCAGTTTCTGCACAAACGTTTACCAGTAAAACCAGTAACAAGATTATTCTGTGCAGTCTGAGCCCCAAGGGTCCATTGTCAGGCGCTCATGGTACACATTGATGAGTAAGATCTTACCTGTCAGAACAAGCTTTACTATTGTATCTCGGATAAAGGTATTGTTTATTATATCCCAAAACCATTTGAAGCGGGTCAGGATGCAGTGGTAAAAGGAAGGGCTTGGGCGCACAAAATCTCGTATTCTTGTCAATAATTCGGCTGCAAGTGAAATGAAATGGAGTTAATGCCATGACAACAGCTTTGCATATGCCATTTATTTCCATGGGTGGAAGATTGGGGTGATCACTCACACTGGTGTTATGGCTGTTGGGGCAAGCATAAAATATGGGAGGCATGTGACTCGCACTATGGAGCAAGACCTAGCTGTAGTGGAGACCCAGTTATAATGAGGACTTTCATAAGTTAATGAAATATTAGCAGTTAATGGGGTTATCCCACAGGATACATGATCACTGTAGACCCCATTCCTTCTAATGTGTGCCTGCTGCCAGATATCCCTTAAAGGGGTTCTCCAAGACTTTTACCCAGAGGTTAGATCATCAGTATGTGATCAGTGGGCATCCAACACCTGGGACCCATGCCCATTAGCTGTTTCAGAAGGTGCAGGTGCTTGAAGTAGATCTGAAGCCTTCTCACCAAGCACAGCACAGTCCATTGTATATTGGTTGTGCTTGGTATTGCAACTCAGCCCCATTCACTTTAATGGGCATAAGCTGTGCCTAGACTACATGACCAATGAATGCAAGGTCACATGGCCTAGGCAAAATAGAGAGAAGGCCTCGGTGCTACTGCAAGTGCCTCCTCAAACAGCTGATTGGCATGGGTACCCCCACCAATTAGATACTGATGACTTATTCAAAGGATAGGTCCTCAGTTAAAAAGTCTCTGAAAACTTCTTTATGACAGCAGAAGGAACATGTCCACGGAGGCATCTTTGCATTGTCTAGCCATCTTACGGAGACCAGCTGTGTATGGAGACTTAGTAGCAATGACCCATGGTAAAATAATTTTCAAAGATGCATGTCCCAGAGAAAGAGAACTGTCTCATTAGTAGCCTTGATTTGGAAGTTGGCTCAAATGTAACCAATAGTATTTTTATTATAAAATAAAAAAAATAAGAAAATGACATAAAACAATAAAACATCCTATATCAAAGGCATAATATACATTTAAAACATCCCATATATGGTAACGAATGCGGTTATCACAGTCCCTCCAATATTCCAGGTGTGGAGCTCACACAGTATCCTGAAATACAATATACTCTGTATTATATATATATATATATATATATATATATATATATATATATATATATTGCCAAAAAGTGATAATTCTCAATATTCAGACTTCAAATCGTCCATGACGAGGGATTGATATAATATGTCTAGGGATGAGCGAACTTTTGAAAAGTTTGGTTCGCTTCGCTTCGGCGAACTTTCGTGAAGTTCGGATTCGTACGAACCGAACCTAAAACGAACCTTGCTATAATGGCTGAATAATTGCTTCTACAATAATGGGAGTCTGATAGGTTATAGTTTAGTGTACTTGCAGTTGCTATTACAATAAAAAAAAGTGGAAAAAATCCAAGTGACTTCAACAACGGCGACGCAAAATATACGCATATTTGAGAATCTACACTAATGCGTACGCTAATGCGAACATTCCCACACAAATAACGAACATACAGTCTAGCGTTGTCAAAGGTACGCTACTTAACTGAATGAATATGTACGCATTAGCGTACGCATACACTGCGTCTGCGAACATTCCTACTCAAGTAACGAACATACAGTCTAGCGTTGTCAAAGGTACGCTACTTAACTGAATATGTACGCATTAGCGTACTCATACACTGCGTCTGCGAACATTCCTACTCAAGTAACGAACATACAGTCTAGCGTTGTCAAAGGTACGCTACTTAATAATGTACGCTAATGCGTACGCTAATGCGTATGAATTCATAAAATGCGTGTACAAATTAGTGAACATTCTCAAATATGCGTATATTTTGAGTCGCCGTTATTTTAACCAGATTCGTTACGAACTATCTCAAAATTCGGTTTGGTGACTAACCGAACTTTTGGGAAAGTTCGTAACGAATCTGGTTCGTTATGGTTCGGTTCGCTCATCCCTAAATATGTTCAAAGTGGATCTGATATATTGTTGTCCACTATTCAGCCTGCTTTTTGCAGAGTTGAATTAAAGTCACTGTGGTATTAATATAGTATGTCCAAAGTGGATCCGATGTATTATTGTCCACTATTCAGCCTGCTTGTTGCAGAGTTGAATTAAAGTCACTGCGGTATTAATATAGTATGTCCAAAGTGGATCCGATGTATTATTCTCCACTATTCAGCCTGCTTGTTCCAGAGTTGAATTAAAGTCACTGCGGTACCGGTATTTTAGTATCAATTAGTCTTGCGACTTATTATTTTGCGAACTCACCGGACTTTGTACCCAACAGTCAGGCTTTGTTCTCCGCTGTGGATGTTTCCCGCACCGATCGTTTAGTGTTTGCGTCTTCCTTTCCTGGGGTGCCGGATAGCTGGACTCCGGCTCTCTGCATATAGCGATCTCCCCAGTATTTTTCCCAAGCGCTTGCGCACTTGCCGTCTGGAGACGCCGGGATATTGGTCCATGTGTGCTCTTTGTGGATGTTCGTATGTTGGTATAATATTGAGGTCTTTTCTGTAACAATGATCTTCCATGATTGTCAATCTGTTGGCTTAAATATAACAGAGTATATTACTAGACGCGTTTCGAACACTTCAGGTTTTCTATCTCAGTAGTTATTCTCAAAATGAGGGACATATCGTTCTTTTCAATAGTTTTGGTGTCATATTCAAACTCTGGACTGGATTCTGCTACCCATCTACACAAAGTTATAATAGACATTGCCTACATTTATTTGTATACTTCTTCTATTTATCTCATACTTATATATATATATATATATATATATATATAGATATATATATTTTCTTAATCATGCATTCTTGTATATACAAATAAAACTATTTTTGATCATATGGTTACATATAAAAAAAATTTTGGGTCCCTGGCACCTTCGGGATTAAATTCAGAATTGGAAGTATTTGGTTTTTTTTTCTTTTTTTTTTCTTTTATTGGATTCGACGGGGTTACCCATGATGCATCGATGGGTTACTGTTTTATCAGTACATTGATGCCTTCTGTGTTTCCCTGTCGGCCCCATTTTTTCTCTGGAGATTAATGCAAGATGCAGGAATGTATAAAGGTATGAAAGTATGCAGATAAAATGGGAAATCCATTAATATAGGGGAATATATGATAGTATAGTAAGAGAATAAAAGGAAAGGCGATAACATAAAATAGAATAAAATATAGGTGTGAACAGTACTTGAGAAGTGTGTTTTGTATATATGCGTTTTTTTTATATGTAACCATATGATCAAAAATAGTTTTATTTGTATATACAAGAATGCATGATTAAGAATATATATATACACTGTATATATAGAAGTATGAGATAAATAGAAGAAGTATACAAATAAATGTAGGCAATGTCTATTATAACTTTGTGTAGATGGGTAGCAGAATCCAGTCCAGAGTTTGAATATGACACCAAAACTATTGAAAAGAACGATATGTTCCTCATTTTGAGAATAACTACTGAGGAAGAAAACCTGAAGTTTTCGAAACGCGTCTAGTAATATACTCTGGTATACTCTGTTATATTTAAGCCAACAGATTGACAATCGTGGAAGATCATTGTTACAGAAAAGACCTCAATATTATACCAACATACTAACATCCGCAAAGAGCACACGTGGGCCAATATCCCGGCGTCTCCAGACGGTAAGTGCGCAAGCGCTTGGGAAAAATACTGGGGAGATCGCTATATGCAGAGAGCCGGAGTCCAGCTATCCGGCACCCCAGGAAAGGAAGACGCAAACACTAAAGATCGGTGTGGGAAACATCCACAGCGGAGAACGAAGCCTGACTGTTGGGTACAAAGTCTGGTGAGTTCACAAAATAATAAGTCGCAAGACTAATTGATACTAAAATACCGGTACCGCAGTGACTTTAATTCAACTCTGCAACAAGCAGGCTGAATAGTGGACAATAATGCATCGGATCCACTTTGGACATACTATATTAATACCACAGTGACTTTAATTCAACTCTGCAAAAAGCAGGCTGAATAGTGGACAACAGTATATCAGATCCACTTTGGACATATTATATCAATACCTCGTCATGGACGATTTGAAGTCTGAATATTGAGAATTATCACTTTTTGGCAATATATATATATATATATATATATATATATATATATATATAAAATACAGAGTATATTGTATTCCAGGATACTGTGTGAGCTCCACACCTGGACTATTGGAGGGACTGTGATAACCGCATTCGTTACCATATATGGGATGTTTTAAATGTATATTATGCCTTTGATATAGGATGTTTTATTGTTTTATGTCATTTTTTTATTTTTTTATTTTATAATAAAAATACTATTGGTTACATTTGAGCCGACCATTTGGTAATATTTGTTGCTTGTTGCACTTTAAGGCTAAATTGGTAATTAGCAGGCCGTGCAATCTCCAGGTGAGCACTTCAACAACTACAGATTGTGTTCATGATTTGGAAGTTGCCTATGGGCCAGAGTTGGACAGTGAGCGATAAGGAGCCTCTTCCAGAAGGTGGTACTAGTGAGACAGTTCTTTTTCTGTGAGTGGTACCTCTTTGTGTATTGTCTAGCCAGAAATTAATATAAATTCTTCACCTCTTTTTAAATATTTGTTTTTATTAATGTACATGATAAATTCATATTTAACCCCTTCCCGACCAGCACCATACTAGTAAGGAGCTGGACGGGACTTTAAAGATGGCGCCCGCTCCTGCACGGAGTGGGTGTGATGGCCGCGGGTGACCTACATATCCAACTGGCAGGCACCCGCGGCTAAAGCCCGCGACCGGCTAATGTGCCGATCGCGGACATTTAACCCCTCGGGTGCCGTGGTCAAGCCTGACCGCGGCACCCGAAGGCGGCAGGAGGCTGCTTCATAGGCTTTCCTAGCCCTTGCCTGTAATAGGGCTCCATAGGAAAGCACTAAAATCATCATAGACTCCAATATAAGTGCATTGGAGTCTTCTATGATTTAAGCAATCAAATGATTGCTTCTTATAGTTCCCTATGGAACTATATATATTTAAAAAAAAAAAAAAAAAAAAAACACAAAAAACGTAAAAGTTCAAATCAAATAAAAATGAAAGTATTAAAAACATATAAAAAATACACATACGGAAAAAAGTGGAACGGAAAAAAGCATCAAAATGTCCGATTCGCCATTTTTTGTCACTTTAAAAAAAAATTTAATAAAAAGCGATCAAAGTGTCACACACACACCAAAATGGTATCAATAAAAAGTTCAGATCGCCCCGCAGAAAATGAGCCCCCATACAGCTCCGTACACATAAATACCAAAAAGTTATAGGGGTCAAGAACTAAAAAAAAAATTAAAAAAAATGTCCAACTTTATAATTTTTTTTATCAAAATGCAAGAAAAACTATACATATTAGGTATCGCCGGATTCGTACTGACCAGTAGAATTAAAGTAACTGGTCAGTTTTAACGCAAATCAAACGCCGTAAATAAAAAACCCGTAAAACTGTGGTGGAATTGCGTTTTTTTTTTTTTGCAATTTCACCCGATTTGGAATTTTTTTCCTGCTTCCCACTACACCATATTCAATATTAAATGGTGGCATTGGGAAGTACAACTTGTTCCGCAAAAAACAAGCTCTCATACAGCTATGTGAACAGAAAAATAAAAAAGTTATGGCTGTATCAAGGCAGGGAGCGCAAAACGAAAACGCAAAACCGAAAAAACCTCCGGGGCTGAAAGGGTTAAATGGGTTGTCAGTGTAATGATATTGATGACCTATACTCAGGATAGATCATGAATATCAGATTGGTGAACATCTGACTACCAGCACCCCCGCCGATCATTCTGAAGAGGCCACACCACTCAATGCCATCTAGATTTTAGTGGCAGCACAGTGTAATAACAGCTGTAATTACAATCTAAATGGTGTGCAGGTAACCATTGGGGAGTGAGTCAGACCACCGCTGATTTGATATTGAACTATCCTGAGGAAAGGTCTTCAATATCATTACATAGAACAATGCCTTAAAGGGGTATTCCCATCTTAAAATGGGACCATCCTGGACCTCCTCCCATTGCGATACAACAGCCAGAGGTGGTCTGGACTACAGAAAAAGCCAAGGGTGGCTGTGCTACATTGTTTTCCTAATTTGTGACATAGCTTCTTGAGAGAAGATAGCCATCACGCATGCACAAAGTCTTTGTGGTTAGGGTTGTAGCTGTATCAAACAGTATTAGAATAGGGCTCGTTTGAGTCTTTGCTGTGGATCATCTTCACCTCTGTGGGTGCCCCTGACATTCCTAGTACACACAACACAGACCTTCAAAGAAAGAAAAACACAGTGGCTCTTTCACATACTGGAATGACACCCCTCATTCAGATGTTTCTGAGGAACTTTGTTCCTTCCTGCTAAATGTTTAGATATTGACTATCAGACAAGTACCTTTAAGAAAGTTTCCGAATGATTGAGAGATCAAGTGAAACATATTTGACAGCGGGGGTTTATTAAGTGGTTTTAAAAATGTAGGAAATTAAACATTTTACATTAAAATATTTTTTTTTATTCCTCAGGAGGATTCAAAAATGCAAAAAAAAAACAAAAAACCATTGAGAGGGAGAACTGGCAGGGCCGACAGCTTACTATTACATCTGGAAAGGCCTTCTAGACTTACATACACTCCTTGATAGGCTTGTTTTTACTGTGCAGTTTCCAAAGCTGCAGAATTTCTCAAGAGCTTCTGTTTCATTACAGGAAACAAGTATTGGATATGATATAAAACAATTGTCTTTAACTTACGGATTGTGCAGTTTCTCCCATAATAGCCAGTCCGAGTGCAGTCACATTCATACTGGTCTGGTTCATACCTCACGCACACACCTTTGTGCTGACATGGGTAGTAGCAGCATGGATTCACTAGAATTAAAAAGATAGGACACTTAAATATAAGTCATTATAAGGTTAAAAGGAGTTTACCGTCTTCTATCAGTACGTGATCATTTTACTTCCACAGCAGAGCCAAGACCTACATCTGAAATGTCATGTTCCCCCATATTCTCCACTATACACTACACAGACATATAGGGGCACATTTATTAAGACCGGCGTTTAAGATGGGACTCTCCATAACTTCGGTGCATCCAGCACCAGTTCTAAATGTAAGGTGGCTTCTGAGCGGTCTAACATTTAGACCATTTTCTACACCTAAAACAGGCGTAGAAAATGGTAAATGAGACGAGCCTGCCGGCCTGTTCCCTTCCCCACCCACAATTTTAGACCTGGTGAACGGGGCAAAGTCATTTTTTGATTGTAGATTTTTTTATTCTACTTTCTGAACATGATTAGGAGTGCCGTCATCTTGCTCCTGTTAAAAGCATTTAGAAATATATAAGCCACCATGAGTAATAGACATCATAGACTGGAGGGGACCTCATTTACCTATATGGGAGAGTTTTCTAGGCATGCTATATGACCTGTGCAGAGGAAGGAGTAGGTAAATTGTGATATCACCTATTGTGAATGGTAGATCTTATGTTTATATATAATCTAATTCTGCCTGTAATGATAATAAGATTACTGCTGAAAATCATCTATACAGACCAAGAAGAGTTGGCTATTACTAGCTTCAGTAGCCAGTGCCAAGACTGCAGGATGTTAGGATTTTTTTTTTAATATAGATAATGACATGGAAAATAAATAATAAAAAAAAAATCATCAACTATATTTTTTTTAAAGTATGTTTAACATAAAAACTTAATTTAAACAATAGGTCATTTTCTGATGACTCATTCCTTTTAAAGTACCCATACACAGAAGAGGAAATTTGGTGAAATTGTCAGTGAACAGAAAAACCAAAAATGCTGGATTTCAAAATGCAATATCCTTTTGCCACAGGAGATATGTCGTTGGCTGTGGCATATTTCACTCTCCCTACTGAA
Organism: Rhinella marina; assembly: GCA_900303285.1. Classification (NCBI taxonomy): domain Eukaryota; kingdom Metazoa; phylum Chordata; class Amphibia; order Anura; family Bufonidae; genus Rhinella; species Rhinella marina. The sequence goes on from ONZH01007180.1 coordinate 64,665, forward strand.
CAACTGGAGAGAGAGAGAGAGAGAGAGAGAGAGACAGAGAGAGAGAGAGAAAGAAAGAGAGCTGTAGGGTATACTTAGGAGATATATGTACATTTTATACTCCGACCATACAGACCATATGCCAGGCCCACTAAACACATACAGATCCATAAATACAAATTCTCCCACCCTCTGTAAATTAAAGGGGTTGTCCCACAAAAATATTGTAAAATTCAAACCAGCACCTGGATTTGAATACTTTTGAAATTGCATGTAATTAAAAATGTAATATAGTCTTCCGGGAGGCGGCGCTTCGGTATGGCCACGTTTTAAATGAGCTCTGGTCCCACTGCCGAGAACAAGCTGCCCCTTACCTGTTCCAGCGGCAAGGATAGGGGTAGGAAAAGGGCGCCTGTTATCTACCCGGCTCTCCTTCTCCACCGGAGGTCCCAGAGGCCACGCTACCCGCTGCAGCCTGTGCGGGTTCGCCCGCCATTACCACGTGGCGGTAACAGCTCCAGGAAGGAGCACTCTGCTTTAAAGACTCCCGCATCACTCCCCTCAAGCAATCGGCCCCTACTCGCTATCCCACCGGATTGGGTGAGGTTGTGGGGTGTTTTGGGGCATTATTAACCCCCTATTACCGGGCCTGATTAAAGATATATCCGCTGCAGGATTGCAGAGTGGACCTCTATATTATATACTAGGGTATACCATCAAGGCCAAAGGCTACCCATCATCTCCCATCAATTTGGGGACCAGTGCATAAGCCCTCTTTTGGGCAACTATTATTTATGTATTGATAATATAAGCCCTCTTTTTACTGTCCAAGAGTTGATCTCCATTTTGAAAGGAATCACTCCAAGTCTGCTATAAGCGTTATATACTAAACACGTTGCTTCATCTGATTCCTTATGTAATACAACTGCTCATGCGATCCCGCTAATCCTTTCATTGAAGCTCAACCTATTCAGCAAATAACCACTGTATGGTAATCTCATGGATAAATTTGTGGGGAAAAATACAGCTGCGTCTAAGGGTTCACGCACCCTAACCCGTAGTCAAGCATCATCCCCTACACAAGCACCACAAGATCCAATTATGGACACCTCAAAAGCAACAGCTCGAGCTATCTCTGAGCTACTTTTGCCAACTATTGATACTAGGCTGGCAGCCTTTCACTCCTCCTTGGATGTTATTGTCTCTCAAGTGACTGCTCACAATACTCGTATCTCTGAAGTGGAACAGAGAGTATCTGATCTGGAAGATACGGTCCATGCGTGCTGTGAACAAATGGAAGAGAAGGAGCAATTGCTGGTTACTTTACAAAATAAGGTGGATGACCTGGAAAATAGATCCCGGTGTAATAACCTACGTCTTATTGGAGTTCCTGAATCAGTCCGTGCAAACGAACTGCTATGGCTCACATCTGAATGGCTACCTCAAGAATTAAAGTTGGTGGACTCCACATTTAAGATACCAGTGGAGCATGCCCACAGAATTGGCCCCCCACGTGCTGATGGATCCTCAAAACCAAGACCCGTCATATTCCGGGTTCTCAATTATCAGGACAAACTCAAGATTCTGGCCGCTTTCCGTCAAGCCTTTGAGGTTCGCTATGAGAACTCTAAACTTCTCCTTTTCCAGGATTTTCCATCAACAGTAGCAGATAAACGCAGAGCCTTCAATCCTGTCTGCAAACTTCTACTGGAGAAGTCTATCCGATTTTCTCTACAATATCCTGCTGTCCTCCGTTTCTCCGTGGGTGACAAAATGTGGATGTTTACCGATCCCCAGAAGGAGCTGATACATCTTCAATCTCCAGGTCGAGCTTCGCCCGCTTCTCCTAAGGCACCTACTTGAATGCGGGACCGCAAATGACTTTCAGCGTAAAGTTAACATTCTTCTTGTTTTGGTTAAGCTACCTAAGCTGAACTCCAAATATGGAGTCTGCATTATTGCATATCCTGTTTATTGTTATCATTATGCTGCTCTTACAGGTTGATGGGTGGCAAGGTGATATTTTGTTATCTGATGATTGTTCATATTTAGGGAAATCCTGTGCGCATTGCTTTGGGGAACCTTGTGGATTATTGGGAGGAATGCCTGCTCGCTGGGATGGGTTGCCCTCCCAATCTTATTCTATTACCTTTTTTCAATTTTGGCCACTTACTGGTATCGGTTAAATGACGACCTCTGCGGTTACTACTGCGTCCACTATATCTCATTTAACCTGGTGTACGTGGCATGTCAATGGACTTAATACTCCAGTCAAATGCAAAAAGGTGTTGAATCATTTACATAAACTTAATTCACACATTGTGTTTTTGCAGGAAACCCACTGTTTCCGACTTGTGTTGAAGCTTCCTACTCTAAAAAAATGAGGGGCGTAGCCATTTTGTTTAGCTCTTTGATCCGACACGACATAGTGGACACTATTGAGGACCCAGCAGGCAGGTACCTCCTGGTGAAGGTTGTTATTGAAGGTACAACTTATTGTCTGGTGAATGTATATGCTCCCAATGCCTCCAATAGGGCCTTCTTTGCATCACTGCTAACGGCTATTACTGGCTGGGATGTAAACAATGTCATAGTGGGGGGAGACTTTAATGATGTTCACGACATAATATTGGATAGATCTCAGATCTCTTGGCGTTTACTATATCCCACAGATTCTGACTATACCCATTATTCCCATGTTCATAATTCTCATGCTAGGATTGATTACTGGTTAATACCACAGAACTCTATTCATCTCCCAAAATCCTCACGTATTTTAGATATTTTCATTTCAGATCATGCACCTGTCATTTTCGAGTTCTAAGAGATGGCGTTTTCCTTCTTATTTATTTCATTCTGAAGACTTCAAGAACATGTTCTCTGGGTTCTGGTTAACCTATGCTTCTGATAATGAAGAGCACAAGGAGGACATTAATCTCTTTTAGGCTGCCTCTAAAGCAGTTATTCAAGCATAGGTTCTCTCCTATGTTTCTCATAAACGGAAAAAACTAACTGCCTCATTAATGTCTACTCAAAAAACCCTCATTCATGCATATAAGAAATTTAAGCTTTGTAATAACCCGGAAACAAAACAACAATATTTAGCTGCTAAACTAGAGGCTGAGGCTGTTGCTCATGAACGTGCGTTAATGGATGTAAATTATCAGAAGCATAGATATTTCCGTTGGGATAATAAACCAGGCAGATTGTTAGCATCCCTTACCAAGCCTTTTCGACCGGTCACCAAGCTCTCCAAGTTAAAATTACACACAGGTAATTACATAGCTCACCCAACAGAAATTGGAGAACACTTTAAATCTTTTTTTGAATCCCTGTATACTGCACCCTCAGAAGATATATCCTTAGACCACTCTTTTCTTAACACTAATTACCTACTCTATCTGATAATCATAGACTGGTTTTAAACGCTCCCAGTAGCAAGGAAGAAATCACATCTACTATTAAATTCCTTAAACTTTCGAAAGCACCGGGCCCTGATAGAGTTGGGAATGAATATTATAGGTTATTGAGTTCCACTCTGAGCCCCTACTTACATATGCTATATAAATCATATTATTACTTCTAAAACCATCCATGATGGCTTTAATGATGCCTGCATAACAGTACTACCTAAACCAGGAAATGATCATCTTTTAGTAGAATCATATCGTCCCATTTCACTTTTAAATGCAGATTTTAAAATATTTTCTAAATTACTGGCGAATAGACTTCAAACCATCCTCTCTGAGCTTATTCACCCTTCACAAACTGGATTCATGTTAGGGAGATCCATCACTTATAATATTAGAACGGCAATTGGGGCGATATCGTCTAGCAGGGTACTCAGACTAACTAAGAATATCCTAGTTAGCCTTGATGCAGATAAGGCATTCGATCGAGTATCATGGAACTACCTTCAAGAAATACTCCGACTACATCATTTTGGTCCCTTGTTTTGTACTGCTGTCCAGATGATGTACCACAATTACCGTTCCTCAATATGGGTTAACTCAATATGTTCATCCTCTTTTAAGATAGGTAGAGGTACACGACAAGGATGCCCATTATCCCCACTGTTATTTAATTTAGCCCTGGACCCCCTACTTAAAACATTATAAACACTTTCCTCTTTTCGTGGTATTTATACAGGATCAGTTGAAACTAAGCTACTAACTTTCGCAGATGATATATTACTATTTATTTCAAACCCACGTCAGGCTATCCCAGAAATAATGTCCGTTATAACCTCATTCGGCAATATATCTGGATTTAAGGTTAACTTTAATAAATCAGAGGCACTCCCGATTTTCCGTACTGCTAGAAACCATTTAGATACTTTTACATTTCCTTTTCAATAGAGTCCCAAATCCATCACTTATTTGGGAGTTAAACTAACAGCTAACCAGGCTCAATTATATAAATTAAATTACTGCCCTCTTATTGCTTCACTTATATCTTTAATTCAATCCTGGCAACATTTTACACCATCTTATTCTGGTAGATGTCACCTTCTCAAAATGGTGGCATTTCCAAAACTGCTTTACCTAATCCAAACTCTTCCCTTATTGCTCCGTTTATCTGACATTAAACTTCTACAGAGGACTTTCAGATGTTTCATTTGGAACTCCTCATGGAGAAGTCTTTATAAATTACAACAGCCTCGCGTACTTGGGGGCCTTAATTTTCCGGACATGTCACTCTATAATCTAGCTGCCAATTTTCAATATGCTGTAGATTGGTTGCGAGGGAAATCACATTTTGCTGATGTAGATGTAGAAAAGCAATTTTTCCCACACATCTCCCTCTTGGCACTGTTACATTTACCAAACACTTCTCTCCCACATAATATAAGGTATTTTCCTATTTTATGGACTGTCACTCAAGCATGGCGCAAAGTGCAAAAAATGAGTAAACTCGATGGTACAAATACACTCTTTCAACCATTCTTAGGTCATCCAAAGTTTTTAGAGGGTAGACCACCTAAGATATATACCTCCTTAGCATTACAAGGCTGTTCTCTGATTTTGGATATGCTAGACTCTAGTTATTCCATAATCCCCTTTTCGGAGGCCTCCCAAAGGTTTCCAGCTTTTAATCATTCAACCAATTCATATATCTGCAAGCCCATAGTTTTGTTCAACGCTGCCTATCCAATATTTCAAAAGAATCCAGAGGAGCCTGCCTAAATGTTTTTCTTAAAAGAACAAGAACTAATATTTCTTTTACCAGTACCATCTATAGATTCCTCAAACCGCTAATAGATTGGGATACTGTTACCACAGGCCCAAAAAAATGGATCAAAGACTTCCCATATCTTGAAGTTAAAACGTTACTGGAAGCTACATTAAAAATACAAAAACATTCTCCGGTCAGTAGCTATACGGATATGGCTTTAATGATATTCCATAGATATTACACTAAACATAAAAAACAAAATGTCTCCTGATGGTACTTTTTCTTGCTCTAAATGTAATGTACCTAACACTGACCTATACCATCATTTCTGGAGCTGTACACATATCCAGAATCTGTGGGAGCAAGTGAGATCACACATAGCTGTAACCTATAATGTTTCCTTCACTGTTACCCCGCAGTGGGCTATTTTCAATATTATATCTGAAGAGTAGCAGAATATTCCGAGATGGGATAAAGCTATTTTACATATCTGGGCAGCGGCTACTAGAAAAAAGCATACTACATAGATGGCTAGATCCAGAGATACCCGCTATTTCTCTTATCCAATCCAAGATAACATTCTTGTTCAATATGGATTGGATCCATACTTTAACAGACAAAGAAAAAATGACAAGACGCTTCTTTGAAAAATGGTCTTTATTCATGAATACTCTTTCAGATTCTATTAAATCTAAACTTATTTCACACTTCGAGCAAACCACGTGGTATTTGTATGAAATATTACACGGACGCATTCCTCTACAGGTTTCGGCTAATACATGAGGATTCCCCAAAGCCCTATGTTTTCTGGGGTTGATGCACAGGAATGGGGGGAGGGACAAGGGAGGGAACGGAGTGATTAGTTTTGTTGATCTTGTTATTACATGATTTATATACATCTGAATATTTTTCGGTTGCCTTATTGTTGGCAATATTATAATGTAAATGTTTATTGCTAAACTTGAAAATCAATAAAAAGTTTAAAAAAAAATGTAATATAGCCACTGAGTTATTCAATAACATGTATCTGTATAGCGCGCCACCTGCTGTTTGTTTTTTTCTTATTTCTTTGACCTGCTCACTGAGATGGCCGCACATGCTCAGTTTCAGCCTTCAACTGCCTCCTGAGCTGTGATAGGGAGAGCATGGACACGCCACCCCCCCCGAGTTGCAGCAGAAAAGACACTCCGCTTGAGCTGTCAGCTTGATATAAATCTAGCAGAGCAATGAATGTGGAGATCTCTGGATCCATGTGAGGTACAAGTTGGTTCTAGCTTTGTTAGAAAGAGATTGTCATGTACTATATGATGTCCGATTTTCATTTTTTACATTAGTCAAGGGAGAACCCCTTTAAGAGAACCCAGACTAGATGCCCTAAAAATGCCCAAAAATATGGACCCAGGACAAATCCCTTAAAATACTGACACCATACCAGACCCTTTATTATGAGGGTCCTTAAAGAGGACCAGCAACCTCTTTGGGGTTTTTGTTATAATATCTATTTGCATGAATAGCATGTAATAACTGTGGAGCATAATTTCTTATGTTGTGCCATTCCTCTGTTATTTCTACTAGACTTTATGAAGGAATTGCTAACAGTCTGCATTAGAGTACAACTGGGTGTTACCTGTCTGAAACTCTCCGATCAGTGTTTCCAGTGTCAGACTGTGCAGGAGCACACCCCAAACTGGTAATACCCAGCTTGACCTTTATTGAAGATTGTTGGCAATTCATTCATAATCTTCTCGAAGGAATAATAAACAATCATATACAAAGGTAGTCCAGAATTGTTACTATGTTGGGAATGCAAGTAGTCTAAAACAAACATGTCAGGAGAGGCTACAGGTCCTCTTTAATGGCTATGAAGACCTTTGGGCTATATTTTGTTACTCCATAGCTTCTACGATGTTACTCTAATCCCCAATAAAGTGTAACCATACACACTCTGTCTGTATATCACAGAATGGTGTCTGTACGATTGAAACCTAGCCCTTGTTGTCTACATTAAAAATAGAAAACAGTGAAAGGACCCGCAGTACAAATTTAGTCAAATAGCTACCCAAAAACATCTCCTCACTATCGTCGAGCATTCACCAGCAGAGCATGTGATTAAGAGGGTTGTTCAAGCTGTTTATATTGATGACCTTAGGATAGGTCATCAATATCTTATTAGCAGGGGACTGACACCCTCGCCGATCAGCTGTTTGAAGAGGAAGCGGTGCTCCATTCAAGCACTGACTACTCTTCATTACACAACGTGTCATCTGCCTTGCAGCGGCAGCATATTCCAAGTATCTGAATGAAGTGAGTACTTGTGGTTACATTGTGCTTCCAAGAGGAGCACCATATGTTCTTCAAACAGCTGATCAGCAGGGGTACTGGGTGTCAGACTACACCAATCAGATATAGATGACCTATCCTGAGGATAGGTCATCAATGTAAACTGGCTGCTCAACCCCTATAAACAATAGTTACATTACATATAATGCAATAAATGAGAGTTAATGGACTGAAACATGTCCATAGGCTAATAAAGTCTCCAGACTAAGTACAGTCCCTTCCCAGGTGACCTGTAATTTGTAGAGAGTTTGCTTATATATCCATATCTAAATAGTATATGATATTGCCATCCTGCCTTGTCAAGGTATCTAGGAGAATCATTAAACTGTTATTGTGCATTACCTCCACAATTTCTATTTATGACATTACTCTGCTTATGCTACTCCAGTCTACACAGCAAAATATGACAAAATCAGTGGGTAGCTTGACACAGATATTGTAGCTTTTTTATATATGGATAGTAAAAGCACACAATACCAAAACATTGCATTTTTAAATAAAAATAATATATAAGGTACTGTATAATATTGTAATAAGGCATGATGACAAATTCCCTTATGTTTATACTGCACAATGTGAACTTCTTCATGGATCTGTAAAGTAGGATGGATGAGGTCATATTTCAGCTAATAATAGAGAGCAATAATTACAAGATTCATATGTTTTATTATAGTAGGTACAACATTAAAACCACATGTCCAATTTCGCAATTCATTACAAGCGTGTATTCTAAGACAAGCAAATCGTCAAACTAGCGACATTTCCTGTTACAGCAGCTGCTAGACGCAGCTGTAAAGTGAGTAGGCTTACACCCAGATGTACAATTCTGTCCATTCTTAGCTAATCCGGTCTAAAGCATTGCAGTTTTGGAGTTCAGTGGCTAGGTTCTACAATTTGTTATTTCTCAACTGTGAGCGACACAACACCCGGGCACTAGAACAATTAAGATAATTAGTAATGTAATATACTCATCCACAAAGTACAATTGGTTTACAGAACAAATCTAATCAAATACTTTACAAAAAATGAAAATCCACGTAGCGGACCATAATCCATCTGCACTGTTATTTGAGACTATAACATTTTGAGGTTTTGTGGTCCATAAAAGAAGCAGGAAGGAGACATAAGAGATTATATACACTACTAACAAAAAGTTACGGATATTTGGCTTGTTTGTGAAATTTCAGGATGAACCTAAAATGCACTCTAACCTTTATAGTTGAACTTAATGTGACCTTCTCTAAACTTTTGAATGCACATGTCCAACTGTTCAATATTTCAGTACTTTCGGCACAACTTGCTGTTCTCTAACAAGTAGCTTAATGACAAAATTCACAACAGGTGTTTGATCCATGAATCACCCCAACAAATTTCCTGGTTCAATTAGAATTGGTATTTAAACAGTCCTCCTCATTATGCTATTCACATTTTGATATCACAAGACCAAGACGACACCTAACAACGGACCAACAGTACCTCGCCATTGTGACGCTTCAAGCAGGATGTTCTCAGATGGAAGTGGCCACAGAGCTTAGAGTGTCACCAAGTGTCCTCAGCAGGTTGCAACAGAGGTACAGAGAGTGGAACAGTCACAGAAAGGCATAGAAGTGGGCGTCCTTTGACCACATCCCACACTGATGACTGCTTCATTGTGAACAATGCCTTGCGGAACCGGACGATGAATGCCACACAACTACTGGCACATTTAAGGGAAGCAAGAGGCACCCATGTGTCACGTCACACCATTCGAAACAATTTACATCAGCGTGGTCTGCGTGCTAGACAAACTTTAAGGGTACCTAACCACACCACCAGGCCAAGTCGGCCAGTCGGCCTCAGTGCAGTTCACTGATGAAGGTCGATTCGTGCTGAGCAGAAATGATGGCCGTCAACAATGTTGGTAACATCAAGGAGAGCGATATGCATCAGCCTCAGCGTGGTGTTACAATGTGGGCAGGTGTGTCTAGTCAATACAGAATTGGCCTACTCTTTGTGAATGGTCCAGTGACAAGCCCATACTACTTGAATAACATCATTAAAGGGGTTTTCCAGGAGTTAACTACTGATGACCTATCCTCAGGATAGGTCATCAGTAGAGATGAGCGAGCATGCTCGGCAGAGCATGCTCAAGTGCCATTTTTGCGTATGCATTTTAAAATTCCTACGCTATTCATACGCATATTTTAATCTATACGCAAATGCGTATGAATAGCTTACGAATAGCGTACAAATTGAATTTGTATGCATTTGCGTATAGATTAAAATATGCGTATGAATAGCGTGGGGGTCTGACACCCAGGACCCCTGCCGATCAGCTGTTTTAGAAAGTACGAGCGCCAAGGCCTTCTGTCAGCTCACCAAGCATAGTGCCATACATTGTACAGCGGCTGTGCTTGGTATCGCGCTTAGCCACATTTACTTGAATGGGGCTGAGCCGCTCCTAGGCCTCGTGACCAATGAACATGACGTCACTGGCCTAGGAAATGCTGAGAGAAGGGTTCGTCGCTCACAGGAGCGCCGGTGCCTTCTCAAACAGCTGATCGGTGGGGGTCCCGGGTGTCGGACTCCCACCGATCAGATACCGATGACCGGAAAACCCCTTTAATCCAGTCATTGTGCCTCTGCATGAACAACACAGGCCTAATATTACCTTCATGGACAACAACGCTCCAGCTCATTGAGGTCACATCATTAGGGAACGGCTGCTGGAGACTGGGGTACCTCAAATGGAATGGCCTGCACTTTCTCCAGACCTGAATACCATTGAAAACCTATGGGATCAGGTGAATCATCGTGTAGAGGCTCCCAACTCTGTACCCCACAACCTCAATGTGCGGTGGGCCACCCTTCAAGAAGACTGGGATGCCATGCCTCAGCAGATAATAAGGCAACTTGTGAGCAGTGAGAGACATCGTTGTCAAACTGTAATTGATACATTGACATTTTATGGGGGTATACCCATCACTGGTGTTGGCTTTTGTTTCAATAAACTGTTTGAGATGAGGAAATCACCATGGCTGCTTCTACTTAAATGCCCTAATTTCATGATAAAATATACTGTAGCAGGAACTTTTTACATTTTCCATAAATTTCACCTGAAAGCCAAATATCCCAAACTTTTTGTGATGTACATACATTTCATTTTATCCAATGTAAGTGTATGTATTATATATACAGTTGTTACATGGGTTGAAAAAGTTCAACCTTTTTCAGACCAATTACACAACCGTAATTGTTAGCTAACTCTCAAAGCCGTTTGCTATTAGCTAAGCATCTAACCCTTTTTAAGTGCTGACTAGAGATGAGCGAACGTGCTCGAAACGAGCACTGTACCGCTCGGCTCCCCTGCGCTCGCATGGGCGCAGGCAGCCTCTTCTGTCCTCCTCAGGCCACAGAGCTTAGAGTGTCACCAAGTGTCCTCAGCAGGTTGCAACAGAGGTACAGAGAGAGTGGAACAGTCACAGAAAGGCATAGAAGTGAGCGTCCTTTGACCACATCCCACACTGATGACTGCTTCATTGTGAACAATGCCTTGCGGAACCGGACGATGAATGCCACACAACTACTGGCACATTTAAGGGAAGCAAGAGGCACCCATGTGTCACGTCACACCATTCGAAACAATTTACATCAGCGTGGTCTGCGTGCTAGACAAACTTTAAGGGTACCTAACCACACCACCAGGCCAAGTCGGCCAGTCGGCCTCAGTGCAGTTCACTGATGAAGGTCGATTCGTGCTGAGCAGAAATGATGGCCGTCAACAATGTTGGTAACATCAAGGAGAGCGATATGCATCAGCCTCAGCGTGGTGTTACAATGTGGGCAGGTGTGTCTAGTCAATACAGAATTGGCCTACTCTTTGTGAATGGTCCAGTGACAAGCCCATACTACTTGAATAACATCATTAAAGGGGATTTCCGGGAGTTAACTACTGATGACCTATCCTAGGCACAGACAGAAACCCCATGGAAGCACCCCGTAGTGCTTCTGTGGGGTACTGTGACTCCGTTCCGCACTGCACCTTCTGGATTGTGGACCATTCAAGTGAATGGGTCCGCATCTGTGATGCGGTATGCACATGGCCGGGGCCCCTATATTGCGGACCTGCTGTTTGTGGGCCGCAATACGGGCACACCCGTGTGCATGAGGCCTTAAAGTTTTATGTGCAATTAAAATCATAAGAGCAAGCAGCAGACATTAGAAAATAAGCAGAAAACACTTGGAAAATTCATAACTGAAATCTCATAAATTGTGCATGTAGCTCTGGACTATCAAAGCCCTTTAACCCCTTCCCATATGTAGGAGGAAAAGATGTGAGGTTTAATTGCAGACAAAATGGTGTCAGATGCCAGTGAAGGAAAGTTCCAGAGTTTTCCTGGCTGACCAGTCTAGAATCTTCCAGTTTCTAGGGACTTCTGTTTGTTGAATGACCAGTATGATAATGATGGGTGTGAGAGGGTCGTAAAGCACAGTTGTTGTCCATGCGCACTGCGGGGGGGGGGGGGGGGCACGGGTGTTGTGGTGTTATGTAACACCTTTGTGTATATATACTGTGACTGTCACTGACATTCTTTGTAACAGTACTGACCATCATGCTGTACCCTGTGCTTTACTGAGCACAGTAATAAAGATCTACTTCCTATATTATAAAACTTACAACAAGCATCTGGAATATTATTCTATTATTATATAAACCCCTAGACGACCAAGTGCTGTCGGACACTTGATGCAGCGAGTGAGGGAGTGTATTGAGGATCCAGATAAACGTCCATGCAAGTCCCTCACTTGCACCCTATTCTCACTATTCCGACACCACATATGTATAGTTTTTCTTGTGTTTCAATACTAAAAAAAATAAACACTTTTGAAAAAATATATTTTATTTTCATCCCCATATTCTGACCCCCATAACTTTTTTATAGTTATGCCTACAGAGATGTGTGGGGGCTATTTTTTGCAAGACTATCTGTAGTTTTTGATAATACCATTTTCGAGTGTGTATGACTTTTTGATTACTTTTTATTCAATTTTTTTGGGAGATAAACTGATGAAAAACTTACGAATCAGCCATTTTTTCCCCCAATACTCCATTCATCATATGGGATAACTTTTTAAATATTTTAATAGCATTGGCGTTTTTGCACGTCGCAATGCCTATGATGCAATTTGTTTTGCTTATTTATTTTGATTTTGGGGAAAGGAGGGTGATTAGAATTTTTATATTTTTGTTTATTTTTTTATGTTTTTTTTTTTTAAAAAAGTTTTGAAACTTTTTGTTAGGTCCCAAAGTGGACCACAACTTGCAGTCATCAGATTGCGACTTGCACAGAATTATGGAATTTGCTCCATTATTCTGTACAGAAATCTCTATATCCCAGTTCAGTGCTGCCACCAGGCTCTGGCTTATTATTAGAACAGGGCCCTTTCCCTGATCCCCGCCTGGGGAAAGTGTGCCTAAACCCAGAAACAGAAATCATGGCATTTGAGGGGTTAAATGACCGCAGTCTGCATTACTGCCAATTATAGACATTAACTGCGAGTACCTGCTGTATGCTCCGGAGCGGACACCATCTTTAAGGACCCAACATCTGCTGTACATGTACAGTGGTTGTTGGGAAGGGGTTAAATGATCTGGTGGCACCATTTTTGGCAAACAAAAAACCCCAAAGTGACACAAAACCTTGGGTTCTGATTTACTAATCTTGTACAGGTGTAAGCCTAGGCTACTTTCACACTAGCATTAATATTTTCCAGTATTGAGATCAGTCATAGGGGCTCAATAACGGGAAAAAACGCTTCTATTTTGTCCCCATTCATTGTCAATGGGGACAAAACATAACTGAACAGAACGGAATGCTCCAAAATGCTGCGGTTTGCTTTCTGTCCTGGGAATGCGGAGTAAGATGGATCTGTCATGACCCACATTGCAAGTCAATGGGGATGGATCCATTTTCTCAGACACAATCTGACACAATAGAAAACGGATCCGTCCCCCATTGACTTTCAGTGGAGTTCATGACGGATCCATCTTGGCTATGGTAAAGATAATACAACCAGTAACGAAAGCGTTTTTGCTGAACCCTGCCAGATGCAGCAAAAACAATATAGTGTGAAAGTAGTCTTACACAGGCTGCCTAGACCTGCACCAGATTTATCACAGGCTCAGACTGGATGATAAATCTGCTGTAGGGATGGACACTTTTCTCTGACCCTATACAACTATTGGTTGGCTTGTTTTGAGGCAGAATTTTACACCAGAATGGTGGAACAAAAGAAACATATTAGGTCATGCCCCTTTCCCGGCAAAGCCTAACCGCTTCTCACTAAGCCCCTCCCATTTTTTCAGGCAAGTCGGAGCTGCACCAAATTGGACCAATTTCCAACACTTTTTAGACAGATTTGAGACACAAACACATTAGTAAATCTGGGCCTGACATTTTTCACACAAATTATGTTGGCAAATCAGTCCAATTGCTGAGATTAATAAAACAAAGCATTTCTAAAGTCACTTAGTGTTTTATGTGGATTCATTCTGTGAAATTAATGGTGAAAATGGACATGAAATTTTCCAGTTTTGTAAGATGGATGCTATGCTAAACTGAATTAATCCAAACTGGTCGAACGCAATGCTTTCTTCTGGTGAATATTATGCTTTAGTGGAATCATTTTTAAAATTGTTACACAGTAAGTACAATTATTCTAAGAAAATCTATTATCATTGTGTGATTTTTTTAGTCATTTCAAGTGTCTTCTTAAGACACTGTAAACTGTTGACAGCAGGAAGACTGTACTGATATGAGGAGTGCTAGGAGTCTCCTCTACCTCACACTCAGGGACCATGCACACGACCGTATGCGCTCCGTGACATACAGACTATTGTCCCGCACTCATATGATCTTATGAGCGAAGGACAATTCGCCCGCGGGCGGCCTGACGTGCACAGCATCATTGTAATCTATGATGCTGTGCGCTCCGGGACATATGGCCCGCTCACAGAGCGCATACGGTCATGTGCAAGGGCCCTCAGATGCATGACCGTGGGTCAGTAAAAAAAAAATCACGGAGACATGCACTACTTTAATCTGTGATGCGGACTAAGCACGCCCATTGAAGTCTATCGGTCAGTGAAAATACGAACACAACACTGATGGCATTCACGGAAGACATATAGGAAATGCTCTTGAAAATAATTTTCAGATGAGCAACATCCGTGGATTACAGATGACCCGCGGAGGTAAAAACGGACACCCAGACCCATCACGGATCCTTCACAGATGATATGCGTATGCTTTTTTTTCCCACAGACGTGACATGTGGACAAGGCCTTAGGAACGCATTGCACCCGCACTGAATCCTGACCCATTCATTTCAATGGGGCTTTTCACATGAGCGATGTTTTTCACGCATCAGTTCGCCGTTGCATGAAAATCACAGCATTTTCTATATTCTGTGTTTTTCACGCAGCCCTGGCCCCATTGAAGTGAATGGGTCTGTGTGAATCACGCATTGCATCCGCACGCAAGTGTGGATGCAATGCGAGATTCACTGATGGTTGCTAAGAGATGTTGTTTGTAAACATTGTTTTTTATCACGCGCGTGAAAAACGCATCAAAACGCTTCACACCCGCGCAGAAAAAAAATGGACGAACGTACGCGATTGCGTGCGGATTGGTGCGGATTTTCCGAAACGCATCTGGACTGAATCTGTGACGCCCGTGTGAAAGAGACCTTACACAGTCAGGGTGCTTCACCACTTTCCTTCACTCCACCTTCAAAGTCACACCTGTTAATCTCCTCAGCTGCTTTTAGATTGTCCTAGGTCAATAACCAGGAAACAACAGAAGCAGACGCCCTGTGTAAAATCCAAGCGGCACCGCCACGCTTCCTCTTATTAATTGTACTCACAATATAAACAATTGTTTAAGAGCATTTCATACGACAACCATGTTTTATTAAATGCTTTTTTATCTTGTGAATAAAAAGGAAGCGTGACAGTGTAACAGCTCTGCTCCTGAGAAGTGAAATTAACCGCCTGTGGACTGAATATAGCCGTCGAGGTAAGTAGGTGGATTAGGCTCACTGGGTCGCACAACGAGATCGCCAATGGGAAGAGTGCGGTGAGATCAGAACAAATCATAAAGTGACAAAAAAATTTGTTTAATGCTCAGAGTTCCATAATAACTTTTTAAATAAACAACTATAGCTAAACCTAATGCCACCACCCCTTTATCCAGAACAGATCCCTGTTACACAATATCAGTCCCATCCTTTATTTTGCAGACTGGTCATCTTCTTTGTCAGGACTCAGGACCACCCCTCTAGGCTATTTTTCAGATCCAATTTTGGGTGGTCGTCTCAACGACGATTTACTGTATCATAGTGATGGGTAGACTGAGAACTTAAAGTGGCCCTGAAAAAAAAAAAAAAAAAAAAAAAAAAAACTAGAAGTTGCCCCCTTGTTGTAGGCAGGTCTAAATTGACAGAAGGCAGGACCAACACAAGCAGGTGGGGTTAGCAGAATCATAATGCAGAACAAAATATTGTCTCAACAGAACCAAATACCACAGCACAAATCAAAAACCCAGAAGCTGCGATTTTTGTCCTCCACCTCCTCCAGTTGCCTCTAAGATATATAGCAGTGGAATTTTGAGGGGAGATGGGAGCCACAACAAAAAGTCAGGCTTACCTTCAGCATGCTACCTGGAGTAATGATCCCTATAGTTCCCCAAGTATTATGCTCCCCACGTGACCAAGTAAAGAAACAAAAAATTAAAACCTGAGTCCCGTTCCCATCTCCCAGTCTGCAGCATGAGATGCCTACGTCTCGGAGCCACTTGTACACTGCCTCATATAGTAGCCTGAGGCCTATGAGGGTGAATGGCGGGTCATATTTCCATGGCCTGAAGTCAGTGATACAACTCAATTTAGGAAAGAACCAATAGCTGCCGGCTAGGTAGTAGATATCTAATTAGCTGGTGCTACCAGCATTACTTAACCCAGAAAATATGGTTAGCCGTACTGAGGAGGGCTCAGGTGGACCCCTGGGCACCTGCCCACCAGGAAATTTTCCTGTAAGGTCTATAGGCAGACTGCCACTGATCATAGTGACATTTTACTGATAATCTGGCTGGTGGATGGTAATCAAAGTGACTTGTCAGAGACTTGTCACTTGACACTGTATATTCAGCGTCTGAATATACAGTGATCCCTCAACATACAATGCCCTCAGGATACAATATTTTCAACATACAATGGTCTGTTATGACACATCATAAGCTGAAACCAGACTCAACATACAATTCCTCAGACTCAGATCCAACCAATCTAGGCCACTTCTCTGCTAAAATATCTGTATTTGTTGCTAGTTATCATCTATTCCTGACTGTTATATGTAAGAACTTATTTTATCTGTCTTAGTTATCTGCTTATTTTTCTTAAATCTTCAGTTTTTCTTATTTTGGATGACTTTTTGGGGCTTTGGAACCGATTACTCAAGTTACAATAGTTTCAACATACAATGGTCGTCCTGGAACCAATTAATATTGTAACTTGAGGGACCACTGTATCTTTAATGACTGGCCTCCCAGCAGCTAGACACAATTCGTAGATGATTCAGCCTGTTTGTAGAGCAAATTTACTGACTCATAAAGTGAATGGAGTGGTCCTCTGCCATGTTCCTGGAATTCATAGTACATTAACGATCACAACAGACAGCAGCAGGAAATTAATATGGCATCAGGAAAACGTCATCACTAGATTTACCCACCAAAGACGCACAAGCAGTTCAATTATGAGCAAGTTCTTCCTTTCTCAGATTGAAGGTCATGTTCATCTTGAAACAGATCTGCACAACTCTAACAACTCTACACCTAGTGTAGTACGTTGGCCCTTTAAGTGTGAAATTCACTTGCCATACTTTGATACATATGCATGAGGGACAGCAGTTGTAGGAACCTATGCCAAAAAACACACAATCTTGGCTTCCTGTTCAACGCTTATCACACCATGAGAAAATATTGCTGTCCCCTTTGTGAACACTTCTATGTCTATATATTTAAAGATTAACTGTTCTCTATTTTTTATTTTTTCTAGCATGGGTATCTTTCAGAGAAAGATGTTTCCTTGTCCTCTTATCAGGCTCCTCTCCACCAAGTATCTGCTCAAATCCATCTTCAGTGGATGGGCTGCAGCTCACTGAAGGATCACATTACACAGAAGTAGAAGTAGTATAGAAAGGGTAGAGGGATGATGAGCAGGGAGGGACTGCTCTAGATAGGCAGAGGCAGAGAGACAGACAGCTAGACTGCAGTTTGTAAGTGATCTACTGTCCTGTTAGACTGCTGGATTTATATCTAAACTGTTCAATTCTTCTGTGTAGCATCTCCTACTACTGCTGCTCCTGATGGTGATCTACAGAATGTTAGGAAGCACAATCTCTTGTCTCTCCATGTCCTATATCTGGGCAGACATGAAACTAGCTAGACTCCCCCACCAAGTCAGAAACAAATGAGAATTACAGACAGATTGCACAGGGAACGAATGCCAGAGAAGTTATAGAATGGCCAGATATAGTATTATTCCTCATGTACACCCACATGCCAGCTTATTCTGAAAAATAATATTGATGTCTTATCCTCAGGATAGGGCATCAATATTAGATCAGCAGGGGTCTGACACCTGGCACCCCCGCCGATCAGCTTTAAAAGGAGATGGCGCGCGCAGTGTGCATGTGCCATCTCCCTTCTGTCTTCCTGTTAACTGCTGATGTCTATGGTCTTTGCTATAGACAGCAGCAGCAGACAGGAAGAGAGAGGGGAGGCAGCACTTGCGCACACAGTTTCCTCTTACAGCTGATCGGTGGGGGTGTCAGGTGTCAAACCCCCACTGACCTGAAATTGATGACCTATCCTGAGGATAGGTCATCAATATAATACAGCCCAGTAAACTGAAGACATTTAATTTTTATTAGGCACCATGGCATGAAGATAGAAGTCAACTTACTATGGATGATGAACATTGCTATGGCTATATTTTGTGGACTGTAAGTATTGGTAAAACATAAAAAATGCAACAGCACTCTGCGAACACAGACAATAAATTGAGTGCATATAATACCGCCATAGTCACCATCTACACGATGCTAGCGCTACATTGCAAATGTGAGATTCTTGGCAGATAACTTTGTACAAAAATTATCTGTGCCCGTCTGCCATACATCAAGGCGATCTCTTTAAGACGGGAACCTAAAACTCCATAACCCTCAAGTGCTGTTGCATTTTTTATGTTTTACCATTCTATTTTGCAGCCACACCTATGTGACGTGCACCTGCATACCTGGATGTGCTGACTGACCCCCAGTTTTTCTTGCAGTTTAGGTGGAGGCGTGGCTGACTCCACTACCATTTCGGTCATGGACTCCTAACTAACCTGTTTGCCTTACTGGCTGTTTTTAATTAGTGCTAGTATAAAGCTTTGTCATGCTCTCCCTATATGCATTGGAGACCGACTGGTACCAGGAGAGGTGGAACAGAGTGGGCTCAGCATTACATGGAACCCGCATTCCTTGAGCGTTATGGAGTTTTAGGTTCCCGTCTTAAAGAGATCGCCTTGATGTATGGCAGACGGGCACAGATAATTTTTGTACAAAGTTATCTGCCAAGAATCTCACATTTGCAATGTAGCGCTAGCATCGTGTAGATGGTGAGTATGGCGGTATTATATGTACTCAATTTATTGTCTGTGTTCGCAGAGTGCTGTTGCATTTTTTATGTTTTACCATTCTATTTTGCAGCCACACCTATGTGACATGCACCTGCATACCTGGATGTGCTGACTGACCCCCAGTTTTTCGTGGACTGTAAGTATTGTCATTGGTCCTTGTTCATAATATAAAGTGTAACCCCAAACACATTGAAAATTCAAACTTAGTGCCCCTACATACACAAATTTGCTCTGGCTTCTTTTGTCCACTCAAAAAAAAAAAAAAACTCTATTGCCTCTATTGGCACCACCTGTTTTAGGCTACCTTTCTAGATTGGTACTAATCTTGGTCGCATCCTGTAGCCTAGTTTCCATAGTCTGGATGCTGTCCAAAACAGCCCCCTGCAGACAGGTTGTAAGGGTAAAAGCAGGGAATTAGGAAATGTTGAATAGCTCCCATGGTTATGGAAGAGTTTGGGATAATAATGGAGGCTGTACCATCTGTAAACATCTGGAAAGACATCTTAATCCTGATGTGGAGTTCTACCACTGGTGGGATCCAGCTGGTAAAAGCATCACTTTGGCTACTTTACTTTTATGAAAATTGTAATCTTTTTTTGATCTCTTGAATTACGTGGAAAAAATACAGACATGGCTTTATAAATAGGAAGATTATTTTGTTTCCTAGATGAACAATTAAAACAAATTAATTTTTTGGCAGGTATTCGGAATTTCAGAAGACTGGGACTGGCGCCCAGGATAATATAAATATATCTGACTACTACTAATGTCAACAAATCATCAAATATTTGGCATTTTAAATGTCTAAATGGAAAGAGATGGTAATTTTACTGAAGGAAAAGCATGCCAAGGTCTGTACAACAAATTTAGATGAACTCCCGGTTTGTAGATGAGACAAACCACAGACTTTTTAAACGCCATTGCACCTAAATTTAGATGTGAATGACGTTTCTACGCCACCCTCACCACTGTCCAAAAGAAGGTGTGGCAGGGGCAATTGGTCCCGGCACATTTATCATTATTTGCAACAGTTTTCTGACGATAGACTTGCTCCACCACATCAAGCATTTCACAAGCTAGAAAAGGGTCAGAGACAGGGGCGGATTGGCCATAGACCTTACAGAGAAATTTCCCATTGGGGCGATGCCCAGGGGGCCACCTGAACCCTCCTCATGGCTGGCTAGTGGAAGTTTTTGGGGATGTATTTTGTGCTGCTAGCAGTATTTTGTAATGGACTGTGGTATTTGGCTCCGTTGGGGAGCAATAATGTGCCACAATATGGTATTACTGGCCCTGCCTTCCATCAATTTGGACCCAACTACAAAACGGGGCCACTTTTAGTATTTTTTCCAGGGCCACTTTAAGTTCCCAGTCCACCCCTGGTCTGAGAACAGAACGCTCATTTCTCACAATAGATAGCAAAATGTCCAAGTCTGGGACTTCTAATGCATGGTCTCCAATCCAGCCAACTGCCAAATTCAACTGTCCAAAATGAGGGATAAGTTCTGCAGTAGAGGTTACCCAGAACATCTTTTTACCACAGAAACCACCCATACCACACAATCACCCAGGACTACACATAACTCCAACATTAACAGGGTAGCATTTGTATATACTTACCACCCCACGGTCCCCAAAATCCAACAAATTATACGCAAACACTAGCCCTTACTTCACAGGACCTATCCCCGGATCCAAGAATTCCAACAACCAATTCTAACGTGTCTCAAAAGACCCAAGAACCTCCTCGATCATCTCATAAAAGCAGACATCGGTAGCCAGACCAAAATACCCCGACAAATCTTTCTCAGCACTAGAAAAACTGGCACATATCCGTGTCTACACTGTTCCTGCTGCAATAACATACTAAAAGGCAACACCATACACCATCCACACACATGCCGTCCCTTCCCTATTAAAGACTTTTTTACCTGCGACTCAAACTTCGTGGTGTACCTCATCAAATGCCCCTGTGGACTTCTTATTTACGTGGGCGAAACCATTCAAGCCATCAGAGACAGAATAACTAACCACAAATCCACCATACGATGTCAGAAAACATGGCTTCCCTTACCTGATCACTTTAAAAAGGTAGGACACAACATGGCCCAACTATGATTCCAGGTGATCGAGCAGGTGGCCAGACCAAGAAGGGGTGGCAACCAGTGGCGTAGCTATAGGGGTCGCAGCAGTCACAGTTGTGACCAGGCCCCTAAGCCAGGGGGGCCCACTTGCAGGGCCGCACCGCCAATTGGGCAGGTGCGGCGCGGCCCTGTGCACATTTGGGGGCGGCAGGGCAAAGGGAGATGAGCGCTTCCATTGTGAAAGCGCTCATCGCCATAGTCATCTGTATCCTGAGGACGGCGATACAGATGCCTGTACTGCGGGGCAGGGGAGGGAGAGGCGTCTCCCCTGCCTGTTCCTCTGATAGGCATGCAGCCTATCAGACGCTGGCTCAGGTGGCGCGATGACGTGATTTGCTGGGCGCAGTTATTTTAGGACACTGTGTGCCAATAATTATTGAAGGGCACTATCTGTGTGGTACTAGTGGCACAGTACTTTGGTGGTAGGATTATTTGTCCAGAAGATGGGAGGATGATGGAAAAGTAGTAAACTAAGATTTTTTTCTGTCAAACTGCAGAGATGAGAAATGGCTGAAAAATGGCGTCTGGTCTGAAAGGAGAAGATGAGGAAAGAGAAGATCTACATCAGAGGAGACGTCACTGGATGTAAGAGGTATGGGGCGCTGTATTAGGCTACATTTACACGAACGTTGTGTTTTGCAGTCTGCAAATCGCGGATCCGCAAAAAAAGGATGATGTTTTGTATGGCATCCGTTTTTTTTGCAGATTCACTGTAATAATGCCTATCCTCGTCCGCAAAACGGACAAAAATAGGAATGGACATACAGATGCGGACAGCACATAGTGTTCATTTAAGTGAATGGGTCTGCATTTGAGCCGCAAAATATGCAGATCGGAGGCTGCAAAAACAACTGTAGTGTGAATGTAGCCTTACCCTGTATGTTCTGTAGTGATATACGTAATGTTAGGAGGGAAAAGATTAGGGTGAAAATTTGGCATGGGGGGGGGGGGGCTTCAGTTTTTGACTTGGCCGGCAGAAAAGCTAGGTGCACCAGCGCTGGGGGGGGGGGGGGGCGCAAGCTGCACCAGGGCCCATGAGCCTTTAGCTACGCCTCTGGTGGCGACCACATTGGATTACTCAAGAGGAGGGACTCGTATTGGATCCACACCTTGGGGACACTGAGTCCAAAAGGACTCAATCGAGAATACGAAGTCTTCCCCACTTAAGATGTCGTACTATAGTGTTTGTCCAAGATTGTTCCTCTTATAATGTTTTCACATTATGTACCTTATGTTTACTAATCCAGTACATCTTCTTTTCTCTCCTCAGACTCGTTGAATATTCTTCCCTCACCATACAAGGTAGTATCAGGTCCCGGGTCATGTCTCTTCTTTGTTCCCTTTCTTCTACTCTTTTGTCACATACTCCTCCCCCCCCTCCCCCCACATGTCCTCTCCTGCCTCCTCCACTACACACTCTACACTTGACATACATTACCATCTCACACTTCCATACATCTCACACACAGTAGACATCTCCACCCACATCTCTATTACTTTATTTCCTTTAATTCTTCCTATTTTATCCTCTTTTCTTCTATCCTCTACACTCCTCATGCTCCAACCACATTTCCCCCTTTTCCAGGTCTACAGTACACTTTATCAGACACTTTAGGGAAGACAAGCACTTCCAATATGGCCGCCGGTTACACTAGAGCGCTTCACGCATGCGCCACCTCATCCAACATGGCCGACGCATTACTTACCTCTAGCGCGCATGCGCTATCACATCCAAGATGGCCGCCACCTCCCACACTACTGGAGTGCGCTGTTCAGCGCCTCCTTACTCAGGTTACATCAGCACACCGCGCTATTTAAGACGCTTCCGCTCTTACCTACACACAGCTCTGCACATTTTCTTATACATCCCAGGCCCCGTCACACGCCATCTTGGTAAGTCTCTCTTCTCCTCATATGTCTTGGCCTGACCCGCCTCCTGCTCCCCTGCTTCCATTATCGTCATAGCGTTCATTTATATTATGTCATTATGTCATATTGTAGACACTTTATTTATCGAAGTCTGTTGCCTCTCTCCTCCATTTTGACAGCATATGGTACAACTTATTGCATAGTATATATTTTCAGCTTTGGGTAAAACACCATTTATAATTTTCTAGCCTCATTATCTGGAATATTTCTCAGTATGCTTTATACATTTTGCTGCAGCCATTATCTTAAAAATTATTTTAATGATGTTATTCTAAATCCTGACAATTTTCTGTTACAGTGACAGATTGAGAAAGGTCGTCTCTGACCGAAACGTCTCTAGCACGCAATTTTCTCACGTTGTCTAATTTATTTCTTTGACAAATGCATAAGAGCTGCATTACTACTGACATAAGTCCAACGTGACCTTGTGTAGATCTATATTAAACATAATTGCAAAGATACAAGAGAGTGTATGATTTTCTCTTCCATGCATTTCTCACAAAACAAGGTAAATAGAAGTCCCAGACTTGGACATTTTGCCATATGGTATATCTTATATATCTGTTGGTATTTAAAAGGGTTTCTCCTTCTGTGACTGTAATTAATGTACAAGGGGAATGGTAACACCTAGTTGTCAATTTATTTGAAAGATGCTTCAAATTTGTTGCAAAAATTTACAAAATGTATAAAATTACAAGTTTTACTGAATCTTTTCCCGCAAAACCACATATCACTCTGCTTAAAGGGTTTCTGTCACAAGTTTTGGGCATATCAAACAGGATGACATTTGCAATGTGCAAATGTCACCTGATGCCCAATCTGTTAATCATTTTTCTTTTGGTGCCCCCGTTTTTGTAAAAAACATACTTTTAAGTTATGCAAATTAGACTTACTAGGTGCAAGGGGCGGTAACCCTGCACCTAGTGGAGCCGTTTCCCCACCTCTAGTTACGCCTCCGTGCTCGTGATGGACAGGGCCAGGCAGCTCGCTCTATCTGCTGCCGGCCCTGTCCGTGCTGCAAATCCCGCGCCTGCGCCGTGCGGTCTTCAATCGGCGCAGGTGCAGTGAGTGCCGCTGGCCGCCAGGCTCCCGGCTACCTCACTGTGCCTGCGCCGATGACGTCACTGTGGAATGGCGTTTTGAGTTGCGCCAAATATATCAACTATTTTCTCCTCAATTTTCACCATAAAGAATGCATCATGCCAGAAATAAGTTATAAATGTCATAGTGGGCGGGGCTATCAAATTGGCGTATATTACGTCTCATTTATCATTTTCTTATTGACAGAAATTGCTCCAATTGTTGTCGACATTTAAGCCAACTTATGTGGTGGTGTTTTGTGTAAAAAGTCGCATTTATGTCATAAAGATGTGACTTTTTGTCAAAAAGTTGCATTTATGAAAAGAAAAAAACTCGTCATGGGAACAAGTGATTAAAACAAGATTCATTTACTTTTTTTTCCTAATATAAATGAGATAAACCATGTTTTGTCAGTAAACTGACATTCAACTAAAACAAAACAATAATGTCCCGAGTCTGAGACAAAAAGTAGGTCATTAAAAAATGTTACAAATAAAAAGAAATAAATAAAATAGACATATTTGGTATCACCGTGTCCGCAACGACTGGCTCTATAAAAATATCACATGATCTACCCCCTCAGTTATACGCCGTAAAAAAAAAAAAAAACATTACGCCAAAACATATTCTTTAGTTACCTCACCGCTCAAAAAACATAATATCAATCAAAAAGTCGTAAGTATCCCAAAATGGTAGCAATAAAAACGTCATCTCATCCCGCAAAAAATGAGCCCCCACACAAGATCAGCCATAAAAATGAAAAGAATATGGCTCTTAAAAAATTGCAACACAAAGACATGCTTTTTTTCTAAAAATGTTCTTATTGTGTAAAACGTAAAAAAAATAAAAAAAACAGAATATTTGGTATCGTTGTGTCCGTAACAACAGGATCTATAAAAATATCACATGATCTAACCCCATCAAGTGAATGGTGTAAAAAAAATATAGAAAAATGCCCCTGGGGGCGGAGCCTGGCCGCTGAAGCAGATGGTTGTGTGAAGCTGTTGCTCCTCCGTTCCCGAGCATCAGAACCCCTGTTAAGCTGATACTACCCGACTACAGAATGGTGAAGTATGGGAGGGATAGAGGTGCTGAGGCGTCTGAAGCACTCAAATCTTACAAAACGCCACAAGGAATGCAGAAATTTCTGAAAAAGAAGGAACTCCACATGCATGGCGCGAACTCCAAGATGGCCGCGGGCCCTGAGATGGAGGAAGTGGCTCAGGAAGACTCAGAACCAGAGAGTGTGGCAGAAAGCGAGACAGCAGATCGGGGCAAATCGGGCATCTCAAAAGCCTTCCTTATGAAAGCCCTTGCACAAGCAGTTAAGCCAGTTATGGCATTACTGGCTGATATTAAATCAGAGCTTATGCAGATGGGTCACCGAGTGGAGTCGTTAGAAGATGCCGTGGCGGGAATATCTTCCCATTCACAAGCAATGGAGAACTCCTTGTCGGTTCACACAGAGGAGATCAATAGAGCCTTTATTCTGATCAGGATCAGGAGAATAGGAGCAGGTGAAAGAACATACGCATTAAGGGGCTCCCGGAGTCCTGGGCCGTGGAAGCCTTGCCTCAGGTGGCACTCGAGATCTTCCGACCTTATAGGAGCTGATAAAGCACGGGACATTATTATAGAACGCATACATAGAGCCCTGAGACCTGTCCCAAAACCTACAGACAGGCCACGAGATATTATTTGTGGTTTACTTTCCTATGTAGATACTGCTCGAATCCTGATGGCAGCCAAGGAAAAAGATCGACTTCACTATGCCGAGACAGAAATTGCATTGTTCCAGGACATTGCGCCCTCGACACTTGCTAAAAGGAGGATACTAAGACCACTTCTGGAGGCTCTTAGGGCAGCGATGTTGCCTTATACTTGGCTATATCCTTTTGGACTTTCCATCACTAAGCAAGGAAGACGCATCACTATCCATACACCGGGTGACTTGGAAAAAGCGTGGCCCTTATTGGGTCTCGAACCAATGGCTATTCCATCGTGGATGCCGGTAGCCATATCGGACAGCTTGGACATAATAGTTTGCCGCCATGGCTTTTTTCCCGCCACTGCGGATCTTCTTGTAATGGACAAGACGTTCGCTAGGTGTTTCCCTCTTCTACATATGTTGATAGACTCTGGTTGTCATCTATCTCTTTAATGCAGCACTACCTACACGAAAAGCTTACCCAGCGTTATGCTTTACGTTTTTTGTTTAAATCCTGGTTTCACTCTGTCTTTACTTTGCTTCCTCCTTTCCTATACTTCTTGGAGTTTTTCCTCATCTGTGGTTTTAATAGAGGACAAGAATCCTCTCGGCTTTACTGTTCTTTGAGTGTGAAAGTTGGAATACACACCTGAGTTTGGTACAAGATTGTGAGACTTTTGGATCACCTGTATAACTATTTACCGTAGGGATCTCTCATGCTATTTTTCCTTAGCGGATCTGCCTTTCCTGTCCTTCTTGTTACTCTATACTGGTTTTTAGACACGGAATTTTTCAAGAGGTCATTCCATCTACCTAACAAGACCTTAGATGGGATGCAGACCGGAGGTCCTTTTTTGCTTATTTATTATGTGCTCCTTATCTATATTTCCTTTGCTTCTTACTTTCTGTCCATATTATATTACTCTGGCCTTTTTAGACCCTTGCTCTGATTCAAGAGTACTTTGACCTTTGTAAGAAGGAATGTTGACAGAGCACAACTACACTGGAGGAACGTGGATCTACTAATGATTATTTATTTGCAGATTTTTTATGCTATCTTTTATTTCTATTCGCCCTTTCCTATCCTTCTTGTTATCTGATCTATGGTTGAGTCATATTTATATACTCTTACTCTGAAAACTGATGAGTCTCCCATTGTACTTTAATTTGGGTCCCCTTGTGGACCCCAATGTGACATTTGGGTTTTGTACTGTATCAAGAATCTCTCATTTATATAGCTCCTGTAGGGGTTGTGGGGCTCGGGGGTGGGGCTAGGTTGCTGTTGTTCCTTACTTTTGCAATCTCCTCCCGAATACAGCATCTCCCCCCCCCCCAAGCCATCACACCACCTTTGTTGTGGTTCATGTTTCCTTAGTTTTACCATATTGGAGTTCGGGATAGATAAGCCGAAGGCTTTTATAGTGCTTTGGCAGACTTGGGCAGCAATTTGACTGCCTAGCTCTGTGCAGAGACACGACTAGCTATTAGTGTGTTTATTTGTTGTCTGAATTTACAGTATCTTTGTTTATTGCTGTGTCCTTATCCTATTGTGTCTTGCCCTTGTGTTTCCCCCCTCCCCTCCTTCCTAATTTTTCGAGATCATCCACTTCGTAATTAACACTTTAGTGCTACATGGCGGATATTATAATCACCTCCTTTAACGTGAAAGGATTGAACTCCCCCAACAAAAGGGGTAGATTGGCCTTAACCATTCATAAACTCAAATCTCAGGTTATTTTTCTCCAAGAGACGCATTTTAAGCAACACAAAATCCCAAAACTCTCTAGACATCCATTCAACCAATGGTTTCATAGCTGTCACCCCTCCTCAGCCTCTAAAAGGGTTTCAGTTGGTCTTCACCATGATTTCCCATTCGTATTGCAGAAGCAATTGTCAGACGCAGAAGGGAGGATGCTTTTCTTGAAGGGTGAAATAGCTTCAAATAAGTTCACACTAGTGAATCTATATGCGCCCAACACTTCTACTGTGACATGGTTGGTGAGGACACTTGATACCCTCAAAGCATTTGCTGAAGGGACAATTATCCTTGGGGCGGACCTAAATATGGTTCTTGACCCGTCGCTTGATTCCTCGGCGGGTAGGACCCATATATCTCAGTCTCATATTAGCAAAATCCATAAAAAGTTCCAAGATTTGAATCTTATAGATGTGTGGAGATGTCTCAATCCCACCACTAAGGATTATTCATTCTTTTCTAATCCTCACAACTCATTCCAGAGGTTAGATTACATCATGACATCTTCCTCCTTTGTTAATTCTTTCCATAGGGCATGGATGGGTTCCTTTACTTTATCAGATCATGCCCCCTGTAATGTGTCCCTTGTGTTGCCTTCCTTGCCTTGTCGGGAGTGGAATTGGAGATTAAATGAGTCCCTGTTGTATTCCCCGGAGCACTGCGAGCAGATTCAGAGTGCCCTCTCGTCTTATTTCTCTATAAATATCTCTGCAGATAGTAAATATCCGGTGGTCTGGGAGGCTCATAAGGCCTTTATTAGGGGAATTCTTATAGCTCTAGGTACCAAGGTGAAGAAACAACAACAAGCTGCAGTAGAAAAGTTGCTAGCTAAAATTGCATCTCTAGAGAGAATTCATAAGCGTTTGGCATGCTTGAGAGCCAAACAGGAGTTGATGTCACTTAGAGGTGAACTGAAGGAAATTCTCTCCCAAAAAGTAACAAAAAAATTCCTATACTTTAAACATAAATTATACGCACATGGCAATAAAGGTAGCAAAATGAGGTCATCCCTCTTAAAGAAGGCTAGGGAATCTATGTTTATTTCCAAAATTAGGGGAGACCAGGGACTTATTTGTAAGGACACTCCAGCAATAGCCAAGGCTTTTCAAAAGTTCTATTCGGGCCTCTACAATTTGACTCATACAGGGTTGGGAGATGGTGACAATAAGAGACCTGAGGAGATCCAGAATTTTCTGCAGGCCTTGCAGGCCCACTCTCTCACCAGAGCTAGGGAAACATTTGACTAGGGTGGTCACGCAGGAGGAGGTGAGGTCGGTGCTTCACAGCTTTGCTCCAGGGAAGAGCCCAGGACTTGATGGTTTTCCTTTGCTCTATTATAAAAAGTTTCAAGAGATTCTCATACCACACTTTTCTGAAGTGTGTAATAAATTGCTGAAAGGCGGGACATTTCCTAAACAGACTCTGGAATCATGTGTGGTTCTCATTCCAAAAGAAGGGAAGGACCCTTTAAGCTGTGGTAGCTACCGACCCATCTCTCTCCTGAATATCGACCTTAAGATGTGGGCCAAGATACTAGCTCTACGACTTGCTGAACTGTTACCGTCGCTCATTGGATGTGACCAATCAGGATTTGTGAGGGGCAGAGAGGGCAGAGATAACACTCACAGGGTGCTCCATGCCATACATGAAGCCAAATATAAGAAGATTCCTTTGACGCTTTTAGGAGTAGATGCAGAAAAAGCGTTCGACCTAGTTAACTGGTCCTTTATGAGAGCTACATTGCGCAAATTCCAGATTCCGGAAGATTTTATAGATGCCATCTTTACTTTATACAAGCAACCATAAGCTAGGCTGAGAATCAATGGTACAATGTCCCCCACCGTTTGACATATCAAATGGAACTCGGCAGGGATGCCCCCTTTCTCCCTCTCTTTTCATCCTTGTAATAGAAACATTAATACAAGCGGTGCGACAGGACACCATAATAGAGGGGATCAGATATGGGGACAGGAACCTAAAATGTACAGCGTTTGCTGACGACCTTCTTTTTCTGGTCACGAACCCAGAAACAGGTTTGCCATCCCTACATCAAAGGCTTCAAGAATTTGGCTCACTGTCCGATTTCAAAGTCAATGAGTCAAAATCAGAACTTCTTATTATTACTCTCCCTGATTCTAACATGAAACAAATAAGTGAATTAATACCTTTTCCCTTAACTAACCATCCTATCACATACCTGGGGATCAAAATACCGAAAGATCTAGGTGACCTTTACTCAACTAATTATGTCCCACTACTGGAACATGTCAAAAACACATTACACAAATACAATTTACCTATCTTGTCCTGGATGGGACGCAAGAATGTGATAAAAGCTTATGTCTTTCCCAAGCTGCTTTACACTCTACAGATGATACCTATAGCCCTCCCAACACGGTTCTTCTCGGACATGCGAAGAGTCTTTGTTAAATATCTGTGGCAAGGAAAAAGGCCTAGGCTCCCTTATAACCTGCTCACCAGACGTAGAGAGGAGGGAGGTTTGGGATTACCCGACCCACTTAGATATTATCAGGCAATTCAATTGAACAGATGCCTAGAGTTTTTAGCTCCTAGAAGACAGCCAGATGTCAGTCAGCTAGCAGAACATGTTTCCCTACCTAACTCCAAAAACAAAATGTGGTTTCCCAGTCAGGAAATAGATAGGGAAGATCAATGTGATCCCCTAATGAGAGGTCTTTGGGAGACATGGAAGAGCCTGAGGGATCAGCTCATTCCGGGTATTTCACCATTGACTCCAGCAAGGGAACTACCGAATTTAATGGGAGTGCCCTCACATACTTTCCCAGAGGTATGGGAACACTTCAATTCTCTTACCATAGGAAATCTCCTGAAAGATAACCAGATTACTTCTCTGGAGACTCTTCCATACTCTATAAACACACTCCTCTCACTCTTTCCTCTACCAGCTTCATTTCTCTGGGGTCTGTCGCAGTGCTCTGGGGAAGCATAGGTTCGATAGACCTCTATATTTGAAAAATGCATGAATTCACCGCTCTTGAAGGACAGGAAAATCTCAGCTATGTACCGGCTATTGGGGACCCTACAGGGAAATCAAAAACCATCATACTTGGTGGAATGGGAAGAAGAACTAGGGATTGCCTTGACTGTTGATGAGACGAAGAGAGTCCTCGCCAATGCCCATGGTTTCTCACCATGTATTAGACTTCAAGAGGGCCATTACAAATTACTCTCAAGATGGTATAGAACATCAGAATTTCTCTACAAGAGGGGAATTCTTAACTCCCCTAACTGCTGGAGATGTGGGGAGGGGGCTGGCTCTCATTCTCATATCTGGTGGAGTTGCAGGAAAATTAAGCCCTTCTGGGAGAGCATAGAGGCAATAATTAGGAAACTCACCTCTGTGGATTTTACTATTACTGCAGACATGATAATTTTGGCTAGACCATCGTGATCTTATAGCCCTAACAAGAAAAAAGTAGTAACGCATCTTCTGGCCATAGCTAGATCATTAATCCCGCTCTACTGGATGAGTGAGAGGATTCCTACTCTACTCTGAGAGAATGGATCAGTAAGGTAGACCAAATTTATAAGTTTGAAGAAATGTCCAGCTGGCTGAACAGATCACAGGATAGATTTAATAAAATTTGGAGGCCTTGGAAGGACCTGAGAGACTCCCTGGAAGACCTGGCTTCTTAGTTTTCCTCTGGAGTGACATCGGTTAGTGGTGGCTTTTGATTCTGTACCCCCCCCTCCTATTTCCTCTCACCTCTCGACCTCCCCCCATACCCTCCTTCCCCACCCGTTTAGTCTTGTCTAGTATTGTCTCCCCCCCTACGTTCTTTGTTGTCCCCCTAAGACACGGACAATTTTATCATATGTTATGTTCATTCATCAATTGTTATTCACCTTTGATATGCAATAATATAACATGTTGCTCTGTTTCTCATTCTATATTGAAAACTTTTTCAGATATGTGAGTATGGAGCTTTGTTGCCTGTAATTATGAAAAATTTCTATAAAGAATTTTCAAAAAAAAAAAAAAAAAATATGATTAAAAAGTGATCAGAAAGCCAGAAGTACCCCAAAATGGTACCAATAAAAAGCACAAGCAGCTCAGGCCACAAAAAAATTAAAAAGTTATCACTCTTAAAAACCATGACAGAAAATTCCATGTTAGAAAATGCAGATGCTGCTCCTCCCCTTCTGAGCCCTGGCGTATCCCCAAATAACAGTTTACGACCACATGTGGGGTGTTTCTGCAAACTGCAGATTCGGAGTAATAAATATGGAGTTTTGTTTTGTTGTTAACCCTTGATGTGTTACAGGAAAAAAAATTGATTAAAATGGAAAATCTGCAAAAAAGTGAAATTTTTAAATTCACATCTATTTTGCCTCTGTAATACTTAAAGGGTTAACAACATTTCTAAAACCAGTTTTGAATAGTTTGAGGGGTGTAGTTTCTAAAATGGGGTCATTTATGGGTGGTTTCTATTATGTAAGCGGACAAACTGACTTCAGAACTGAACTGGTCCTTAAAAAAGTAGAAATTACACTACCAAAATAATGCCAACATAAAGTAGACATATGGGGAATGTTAATTAATGAGTATTTTATGGGGTATCACTATCCAAATTATCGTTAACTTTTTGATTTTTTTTTTTATAAATAAAGGTAAAACATATCGACTCAAATTTACCACTGTCATAAAGTACAATGTGTCACAAGAAAACAATCTCAGAATGGCCTGGATAAGTAAAAGCGTTGCAAAGATATTACCACATAAAGTGATACATGTCAAATTTGCAAAATTAGGCCTGGTCAGGAAGGGGGTAAATGGCCCGATCTTGAAGTGGTTAAAGACTAGCAGGAATGTGTTTCCAAAAGAAAAAAACAAAACACCACTAACCCGAGAAAAGTCATGGCATTTTTCCTGAGGAGACGGGGCATTTTGGGGGCATTATAGGTCTTGGATAACCCTTTTAACTTGATGGCCTACCTGAAAGTTTCCCTGTAGGGTCTATAACCAGTCCACCCCTGCTCCTGTCACTGGACGGAAAGTGATAACATTTTGTCTTTATTTGTAGGGCAGCAGATTCTCTAAGCAACTTCCCAAGCTCCTATCCAAGATTACACAAGAAAGCATGTCCTTTATTTAAATTGGGCATCCTTGCCGCATCCGTAGCACTTTAGTATTGTGCACCATTTGCACCCACAGCAGATATGCTAAAGCATTCCTTATTTTCGGTCAGTATGTGCATAAGCAGCGATAGACTGCCATTTGATCGGCTGGTTGTTAGGTAATATTGTTGGAGTGAATTCACACTGGTTCATTCATCTGAATGGGGCTTACAGCAATCCATGTAATTTCTGCTGAAACAACCCCACTCAGATGAATAGAACTGATTTTCAGCTGCAGAAATATGTGCAACAAAATTACTGCATGTATATTTACCCCTTTAAGACACCTGCCAACAGTCTTCAAGCATTAACCATGAAGATAGATCACATGCATTCCATACATTGCATTGCATTATAGTACCTGTAACTGCCTGGTACCGCACACAGGAGACAGCAAAAGCGGTTTAGAGTATACCGCTAAGTAATGATCAATTATCAGTGGAACCATTGTTAAATAAACAGTGAAGTTTTCACATTTGTCTTCTTCTTATGTCAGAAATTCTATAGGACGTCTGTTTCCAATTGTGAACTTACAAACTCATTGAGATCACTTAAAATGGCTGACTTATTAACGCCTTAGAAGGAATCTCGTCACCAGAAAATTCCACCATGTACAATGCCTTGTCGATCTAGCTCATACGAATATGATACCTTTCATTTAGCAATCAGGAGAAAAAGTACTTTTAATCTATAAATGCAGCAAATGAGCAGATCGGTGCACTGAGGGCGGGCTCAAGTGACTCTGTGCACCCTTATTCCTTCTGCTTCCTCTCCCAGCCCCTCCCTCTCTTTTTTGTCAGGTCCAGTTTCCTGTATCATCATCATCTGACCAATCTACTGTATATCCATTTCTATAACCCTTTGAAATACTAAGGCCCTGATTTATCATACCTTCACTTCAGAATTCTGGTGTCAAGAAGCCGCAAAAATAGGGCTTTTGCGACTTTTTGCACTTGCTTACGCAAAATTTAAGTGATTGTGCAAAATTTTTTGTGCCTGTTTGCATTTTTACACCATTCACTCTAGTTTTGTAGTATAGGTGGAAAAGTGGGTGTGGTTAGAAACATAGAAACATAGAAGATTGACGGCAGAAAAAGACCACCTGGGCTATCTAGTCTGCCCTTTTATTATTCCTTTATTGTTATCTTAGGATAGATACGTGTTTATCCCAGGCATGTTTAAATTCAGTTACTGTGGATTTATCAACCACCTCTGCTGGAAGTTTGTTCCAAGCTTCTACTACTCTTTCAGTGAAATAATATTTTCTAACGGTGTTCTTGATTTTTCCCCCAACTAACCTCAGATTGTGCCCCCTTGTTCTTGTGTTCAGTTTCTTATTAATAACTAGAGATGAGCGAACATGCTCGTTCGAGCATTAGGGTATTCGTACATGCTCAATACTCGGACGAGCATCTCGCCTTACTCGAGGAAATGGCATCTTCCTCTTCCTGCATGTTGGGCGCCTTTTTCTCAGCCAATCAACATGCAGGAGAGTCTTTGGTACCCCCTAGCATCACGTGGAACCCCTACAAGTCGATAGCAGGGATTGGCTGGCCAGATCAGATGACCTGGTAATATAAGAATCTGGTCCCGCACTGCTTGCCTCAGACGCCGCCTGGATGAGATTAGGGACAGAGCTGCTGTCTGTCAGGGAGAGTGTTAGGACCTCAATTTAGATTTTGGTTAGGCAGGAATCATCCTCAAAGAACCCAACAGCCCTTTTAAGGGCTACAAGCACCTTTTTTTTTGGTCTCCTCCTGGCTGCTGGCTGGGACTTGTAGTGCAGCTACCACCATCTTGGCTGCACACTGTGCACAACGACTGGTGGCAGAAAGGGGACAGCACGGGGTCCACACAGACCCCAAATAAATTGCCCAAAGTCCTCTTAGTACTCATTTTTGCTACTGCTGTACCTTGGCTTGCTGGGATCTGTAGTGTAGTCTAGGGAATACGCTTTTTCCTCTCAGTTATGTATACTACAGTCCAGTGAACAATTATGTGGTGTTCGGCACAGTAGCCGCAGTCTAGTGGGGACACCAACAAGTGACCAAGTTAGTTGAGGTAGCAGGTGAGCCACCCAAAAATTTACCCTGACACAGCATGGCGGTGACAACAGAGTGACCAAGTTAGACTGAGGTAGCAGGTGAACCACCCAAAAATTTACCCTGACACAGCATGGCAGTGACACGACCAATGCCTTTGTCAGACTGAGATTGCAGTCAAATGGCTGTAGTTGAGCCTCCCAAAAATTTGTTTTGGAGTGTCTGAAGTTGACCCTCCGGAAAAAATTTATTGGAGAGAGGGCCTGTAGGTGGCCCTCCGTAAACATTGTTTGTAAAGAGTGCCAGTTGGCCCTCAGAAAAATTGCCTGTTGGCTCAGCGTTTGTGTGCGAAGAGGAGGAGGAGGAGGAGGAGGAGGAGAAGAGGAGAGGATACATAAAGAATCTTCATGTTGAGCTGCTTTCCATACCCAGGAGGGTGAACACCCAGTAATCGGTGTTGGCAAAAATGCTTCTAACGCGAGGGTCACGGGAAAGGCAGCCTAACATGAAGTCAGCCATGTGCGCCAGAGTCCCAACACGCAAGAATTCCCTCTCCTCAATAGGCTGACTCTCCATTTTCTCCTCCTCTTCAGACCATACGCGCTCAACAGATAAGAAGGAATGAGCATTGGTACCCTCTTCAGTCTCTAAATAAATGTTGTGATGAGCACACTCAACATCCAGTTCCTTTTAAAAAAAATTTTATTAAACAAATATTATGGATATAAAATAGGGCTATTTTAATTTTATTTTATACTGGTGGGTATAGACAGTTTTTTTAGGTTTGCCGATATTTTAACCCCTTCGCGACCAGCGCCGTACATGTACGGCGCTGGGGCGATGCGGGCACATGGCGCCCGCTCGCAGGTGCGGCGGGCGTCATGGCCGGCAAGTCTCTGCTGTTTCTAACAGCAGAGACTTGCCGCTACCTACTCCATCGGCGGCGTCTTCCGGGGTGACTAGATGCCGTGATCACACGTGATCACGGCATCTAGTTGCGTCTAAATCCGGAAGCGTTCGCTTCCGGGTGGTGTACAGACACCCCGTGTGGCCAATCGGGGTGTCTGTACACCATATGAAAACTGTAATCCTCGCTGGTGAGGATTACAGTTTTCAAACTGCAATTCTTATTCTGGCCACTAGATGGCAGGCCAGGATAAGAAATGAGCAATTCATGGTTTTCTGAGTCTATAAAACCCAGAATTGCTCATAAAGAAAAAAAAAAAAGCCACAATATATAAGCCCATATTTGAGCTTTCTAATAGTACAAAAAAAATTAAAAAAAGTTAAAAAATATATAAAAAATAAAAAAGATGTAAAAGTTCAAATCACCCCCCTTTCCGTATAAGTAAAAAATAAATACCTAAATAACAATAAATATAGACATCATGGGTATCACCGTGACCGAAAACGCCCGTACTTTTAAAATATAAAAAAAAAATTCCAATACGGCGAATTGTGTGGCGGAAAAAAGCGTCCAAATGGCGATTTGCCGTTTTTTGTCGCTTTTTTTTTTCTAAAAAAAATTAAATAAAAAGTGATCAAAAAGTCATACACACCCCAGAATGGTATCAATAAAAACTTCAGATCGTCCCGCAAAAAATGAGCCCCCATACAGCTCTGTACACATAAATACCAAAAAGTTATAGGGGTCAAGATTTGACAAGGAAAAAAAAAAAAAAAAAGGGGCAACTTTCTAATTAGTTTATCACTATGAAAACGCAGGAAAAACTATACATATTAGGTATTGCCGGATTCGTACTGACCAGTAGAATGAAAGTAACGGATCAGTTTTAATGCACATCGAACGCTGTAAATAAGAAACCCGTAGAACTGTAGCGGAATAGCGTTTTCTTTGCAATTTCACCCGGTTTGGAATTTTTTTCCCGCTTCCCACTGCACCGTATGCAATATTAAATGGTGGCGTTGGAAAGTACAACTTGTCCCGCAAAAAACAAGCCCTCATACAGCTATGTGAACAGAAAAATAAAAGAGTTATGGCTGTTTGAAGGCAGGGAGCGCAAAACGAAAATGCAGAACCGAAAAAAGCTCCGGTCGCGAAGGGGTTAAACCAGCGCTGGTAAGCGTAAACAATAATAAAAAAATAATTAAAAAAATGGAATAAAAATAATAAATTGCAAAAAATATATATAAAAAGTGCAATATGAAGATAAAAATAATAATAGGTAGAAGGTGCCCAAAATAGTTCTGTTCAGTCTATTAGGGGAATGTATCCAGCCTGTATCTTCAATGGATGTGATCCATAGGAGTGTCTATGGGATAGGTAGTCCCATTCCACTCAAGTTCTCACTTAATAAATAGAGGCTTGTGATGTTAGACCAGTTTCTTATTGTGGTATTGTATCATATCCAAATGGAAATAAATGGTATACAATATGTTCAGTGTTGTTCAATATTTTCGATGAGGAACAAATAGGGTCAGTACCACACTGTACAGTAAGTAAAAAGTATGGTCTAGTTGGTTACATTACCACTCCTGCGATCGTTGGGGCCCGTGGTGTCCGTAGATGCTCTGTAGTTTCGTTCCTCTTCTCGGTGCTGTGGTGTGGTTGCCGACAGTCCGGATGCGCCGGCGTCCCACGTGGGTTCCCGCGCGCTTTTTCAAACTAGTGTTGAATCCTCCTGAATGTCTTTCAACAGCTTCGTGCGGGCGATGGGGTGAATCTTCCCGCAGCGCACGAAGCTGTTGAAAGACATTCAGGAGGATTCAACACTAGTTTGAAAAAGCGCGCGGGAACCCACGTGGGACGCCGGCGCATCTGGACTGTCGGCAACCACACCACAGCACCGAGAAGAGGAACGAAACTACAGAGCATCTACGGACACCACGGGCCCCAACGATCGCAGGAGTGGTAATGTAACCAACTAGACCATACTTTTTACTTACTGTACAGTGTGGTACTGACCCTATTTGTTCCTCATCGAAAATATTGAACAACACTGAACATATTGTATACCATTTATTTCCATTTGGATATGATACAATACCACAATAAGAAACTGGTCTAACATCACAAGACTCTATTTATTAAGTGAGAACTTGAGTGGAATGGGACTACCTATCCCATAAACACTCCTATGGATCACATCCATTGAAGATACAGGCTGGATACATTCCCCTAATAGACTGAACAGAACTATTTTGGGCACCTTCTACCTATTATTATTTTTATCTTCATATTGCACTTTTTATATATATTTTTTGCAATTTATTATTTTTATTCCATTTTTTTATTATTTTTTATTTTTTATTATTGTTTACGCTTACCAGTGCTGGTTTAAAATATCGGCAAACCTAAAAAAACTGTCTATACCCACCAGTATAAAATAAAATTAAAATAGCCCTATTTTATATCCATAATATTTGTTTAATAAATTTTTTTTTAAAAGGAACTGGATGTTGAGTGTGCTCATCACAACATTTATTTATATACGTATTTCTTTTTATTGGTAAGGGTATAACCAAAGTGATTCGCAGCACCCCTAACCCGCCATATTCAATTTGGTGAGCCACCAATACCTATTGTCTATACCCTCTTCAGTCTCGCCAACATTCTCCTCCTCTTCCTCTTCCCCCTCCTCCAATAAGCGCTGAGAAACAGACCTGAGGGTGCTCTGGCTATGAAGCAATGTATCTTCTTCCCCCATCTCCTGTGACAAGCACAAAGCCTCTGACTTCATGCTGAGCAGTGAGTTTTTCAGCAGACAAAGCAGCGGGATGGTGACGCTGATAATGGCGGCATCGCCGCTGACCATCTATGTTGACTCCTCAAAGTTGCTTAACACCTGACAGATATCAGACATCCACATCCACTCCTCATTTTAGACTTGAGGAAGCTGACTAACCTGACTACCAGTTCTCGTGGAAGTTGTCATCTGGCAGTCTACAATCGCTCTGCGCTGCTGGTAAACCCTGGCTAACATGTGTAATGTGGAATTCCATTGTGTGGGCACGTCGCACAACAGTCGGTGAGCTGTCAGTTGTAAGCGCCGTTGCACTGCCCTGAGAGTGGCAGCATCTGTGGTTGACTTGCGGAAATGCGCACAGATGCGTCGCACCTTGGTGAGCAAATCAGACAAATTGGGGTAGGTCTTGAGGAACCGCTGAACCACAAGATTGAACATGTGGGCCAGGCATGGCACATGTGTGAGTCTGCCGAGTTGCAGAGCCGCCACCAGGTTACGCCCGTTGTCACACACAACCATGCCTGGTTTGAGGTTCAGCGGCGCCAGTCAAGGATCGGTCTGTGCCGTGATGCCCTGTAACAGCTCTTGGGCGGTGTGCCTCTTGTCACCTAAGCTCAGCAGTTTCAGCACCGCCTGTTGGCGCTTACCCACGGCAGTGCTGCTGCGCCTAGAGCTACCGACTGAAGGCGCCGTGCTCACGGATGGTAATTGAGAGTAGGAGGAGGAGGGGTTGTAGGAAAAGGCATAATAAGTCTGAGAAACCGTGACCGAGGTAGGCCCCGCAATCCTCGGTGTGGGCAGTACATGAGCGGCCCCAGGGTCAGACTCGGTCCCAGCCTCCACCAAGTTAACCCAATGTGCCATTAGGGAGATAGTGTTCCTGCCCGCCAGCACTTGTCCACGTGTCCGTGGTTAGGTGGACCTGCTCAGTAACCGCGTTGGTTAGGGCACAGATGATGTTCTCTGACACGTGCTGGTGTAGGGCTGGGACGGCACATTGGGAAAAATAGGTTGGGGACCAAGTACCAAGGGACAGCCACCGCCATCAGGTTGCGGAAAGCCTCAGTCTCTACCAGTCTATAGCGCAGCATCTCTAAGGCTCAGCAGTTTGGAGATGTGGACATTTAGGGCTTGTGCATGTGGGTGGGTGGAATTGTATTTGCGCTTGCGCTCCAATGTCTGATGCAAAGACAGCTGAACGCTGCGCTGGGACACATTGGTGGAGGGTATGGAGGATCGTGGAGGTGAAGGGGTGGTTGTAGGGCGGGAGACGCTCATGCCGGGGTCCTGGGCGGGGGGTTGACTCGCAGATCCAGCATGTGACACAGGGGAAGGAGCAGTGGTGTGACCCGCAGGAGGTGAATGGCCTTGGTTCCATTGAGTCGTGTGTTTAGCACTCATATGCCTGAGCATGCTGGTAGTGGTTAGGCTGGTAGTGGTGGCTCCCCTTCTGATCATGGTGTGGCACAGGTTGCACACCACAGTCCGTCGGTCATCCTCACTTTCTTTAAAGAACCTCCAGACTTGTGAACATCTAGGCCTCGGCATGGGAGCTTCACTCCGTGAAACAGTTGCTGATCTACTTGCTCTGGCCCTGCTTCTCCCTCTGGCCAACCCACTGCCTCCTCCTACCTGTTCTGGTGCTGCACTTGCCTCCCCCTCAGAAGCACTGTCTTGACTAGGCTTACCAACCTAGCTCAGGTCAGTCACCTCATCATCCACCAGCTCTTCCTTCGATTCCTCACTCTGCTCCCCCCTCGGACTTACTGCCCTGACAACAACGTCACTGTCTGACAACCGTGTCTCATCATCATCCGACACTCTTGACACACTACTTGCACTAAGTCCACACTCTCATCACCCACAGACTGCGAAAGTTTGAAATTTTGGGCATCGGGACAGAGCAACTGCTCCGATTGCTGTTGAGCAGTGGTTTGTGACTCTGGGAAGGGTCCTGAAAAGAGTTCCTGGGAGTATGCTGGATCTGAATCCATATTTTCCATGAGGGGGGAAGGAGGTTGAGCTGGAGGAGCCAGAGGTCTACTCCCTTGGTTAGCGTGGGTGGACTGCGTGGAAGACTGGGTGGTGGATAAATTACTGGACACATTATCCGCTATCCACGTCATCACCTGTTCGCACTGTTGTGGTTTCAATAGTGCTGTACCACGTGACCCTGTAAGTTGCGAGATGAAGCTACGGAGCGAACCTCTGCGGCGTTCCACTGCTCCCTCATCAGCAGGTACTGTGTCACCCTGCCCAGGACCACGGCCTCTGCCCCCCTACATCACTTGGACGCCCACGTCCCTTAGCCCTTGGGTTCAACATTTTGTGTATTCACTAAACTGTAGAATTACTATCTGAGGCCAAAACCGTATTCTCTAGATTGCGGCTAGTGTACCACACACCACACAATTTTTCACTGGACTGTATTAAATGGATCTGAGAGAAAAAAAACATATTCTCTAGACTGCGGCTAGTGTACCGCACACCACAGAATTGTTCACTGGACTGTAGTCACCGCCATGCTGTGTCAGGCTAAATTTTTGGGTGGTTCAGCTGCTTCAGATTCAGATCTTAGTCTAACCAAGCCACTCTGGGTTCACCGCCATGCTGTAAACTGCAATCTCAGTCAAACTTTGTAATTTAGGGGTTCACCACCAAGGTGTGCTAGACTACTATTTTAGCGGGTTCACCTGCAATCTCAGTCACAGACTGTCATTCAGGGGTGCACCACCATGCTTTTTTAAACCATTTGTTTCTGAGGGTCACCTCCAGGCTCTCACACACAATTTTTTTGAGGCTCGCCACTACACTGTCGGCCAAAATTGTCTTGAGGGTAACCGGCGGCCTCTCCCCCACAACTTCAAGGATGGTTACTACCAGGCCCTGGAACACAAACATTGTCTTGAGGGGCACTAAAAGTCTCTGCACCCACCCACGTGTGGAGACTAATAGGTGGGTGCAGTGTGCGTCTTAGCCCGTCTGGAATTAGGAAAGCTGGGCACTGTGCTTGGAGGTCTTTGTGTCTGCCGTGGACAGGGTGGGTGGGTGTTTGCCCATCTGGGATGGGGAGAGCTGGGCACTGTGCTGGGAGAACTTTGTGTACGCTGTGGACTAATGGGTGGGTGCGGGGAGGGAGACGCTTATGCCTGCGTCCTGGGACGGAGGATAGGACAGCAGTGTGCCAGCATGGGCAGTGGTGTCACCCGCAGGCGGTGATGGACCTTCGTTGCACCTAGTTGGGTGCTTTACTAACATGTGATGGGCATGTGCCTTGCCCATCTTGGTCTGGATCAGCACAATTGTCTTGAGGGTCACCACCAGTCTGTTGCCCAGAATTTGGCGTAATGGTACGATTAGGCAGCCTCAGAGGCATCCATGCATGCTGCCCCTGCTGTTTCCTGTTCATTTCCGTGGTGTTTCCACCATTTTCTGAGGTTTCCAGGTTTTCACGCAACCTTCCCTGTGCAGAGATTTGGTCCCCTCCAAAAAAATGCTTGAATCTTTCATTGATTTCAATGGGGTTATTCGAAACGAGCACCCGGAAATAAAGAGCACCCGAGCATTTTAGTGCTCGCTCATCTCTATTAATAACCCTTCCCTCCTGAACTTTATTCAGTCCTTTAACATATTTAAAGGTTTCAATTATGTCCCCCCTTTCTCTTCTTTCCTCCAGACTATACATATTAAGAACTTTGAGTCTTTCTTGATAAGTTCTATGCTTTAGACCTTACACCATTTTTGTAGCTCTTCTTTGGACCCGTTCTGTTTTAGCAATATCCTTTTGCAGGTGAGGACTCCAGAATTGAACAGATGTGGTCTCACTAGAGCTCTATACAGAGGGATCGCAATCTCCCTCTTTCTTCTTGTTATACCTCTAGCTATGCAGCCAAGCATACAATTTGCTTTCCCTACCGTCTGGTTGCATTGGTTACTCATTTTGAGGCTGTCAGAGATGACTACCCCCAAATCCTTCTCTTCTGAAGTCTTTGTTAACACAGAACTGCCAATAAGATACTCAGATAGAGGATTTCTTCTCCCCAAGTGCATTATTTTACATTTGGAAACATTGAACTGCAGTTTCCATTGTTTTGACCACTTATCTAATAAAGATAAATCATTCTCCATATTACAGACACCTCCTGGAACATCAACCCTATTACACATTTTTGTGTCATCAGCAAACAAGCAAACCTTTTCTACCAAGCTGTCCCTTATGTCACTTACAAACATGTTAAAAAGAACAGGACCCAGAACAGATCCTTGTGGCACCCCACTTGTAACCAGCCTCTGCTCAGAATACACTCTTCGGAGTGTATTAACCTCTGTTAATCCCTTCCAGATTGCTATATATGTCCTATCTGCACATACCCTGTGCAGATAGCACATATATAAATGGTCAGGCAGCGTTTTAATCCCAGCGCTGTACAGTGCTAGGATTAAAGCTTCTGCTCCTGCAATCGAGCAGATTGGGTCATGGCTGTGAGACACAGGAGGGACCCTGAGCAGAAGACAGGAGTGATTTATTACCACTCTTGGCTTCTCTGCAGGAGCGCAGGGAGGGAAAGCAGGAAGCAGCCGAGCCGCTTCATCTGTTAGTCCTGGCGGTCACATGACTGCTGGGTGTCTTGGCGCAGGAGCAGAGGAGCAGAGCTGGAGAAGACCCAGATCAGCTATGCATGTGTGTAATAAAGTAAAATGCCATCGCTAACAGAAACCGCCACCATTTATTTAGAAAATAAAAAGGTATAATTAAAAAAATGACAAACCTAAAAAAAAAAATAAAAAAAAAAGGAAAAAAATCTTTAAAAACCATGCTAATAAGTCCTGTGTGTCAAGTAAAAAAATTGCAAAAATTATTTTGGTAGTCAAACAAAAAAAAAGTTAGGGTCACTAAATCACCACATGCACAAAATCTCAAAACATTTCCTGGACATTCAGGCCTTTTTTTTTTTAGAGCCGGTCATGAAAGGGTCAATGAGTTTCATTCCGGATTTATCATTGAGACTTTTTTTTTTAAAAAAAAGTCGCAATCTCACTCCAGGAACAGTTGAGTAGGAAAACTAGCGGCTTCTCTAGACAAGTGTTAGGTCTAAGGAGAAGACAAATTTATCAAGTAACATGAGACATCTGATAAATGTGGTATAAAGTATCCAACGCAGACTCAGGCAAAACGGACTTCAAATTTTCCTCTCATGATAAATTTTCCCCTAGAGTTTCAAGGGATTATTGTGTGTCAATGTCGGGCCTCATGCACACAGCTGTGGCACGTATTGCGGCCTGCAAACAGCTTGATTGGGTCCACAATCCGGAAGGTCTGGTTTGGAACAGAGGCACAGAACCCCACGGAAGCACTTGTTTTATTTTTTTGCAGTGCGGACCGATCACGGACCCATTCAAGTTGAATGGGTCTGAATCCGTAGCAACAGCCGCATGGATGGTGCCCATGCATTGGGGACCGCAAATTGCCAGTCCCCAATGCACTGAACTGCTGAACAACGGCTGTGTGCAAGAGGCCTTATACTGACAGATGAGCTATTAGACCATGCTTCTGGCAGAGACCCCTGACTGAATTAGTAAAGCATTAAACCCCTATAATTGCATGACATGGTGGCGATGGACTTATAAAGAAATCCCCTCCCACTGTCAGCCAGCTTAGATGCCCCAGTTACCATTGACTGCTGCATCTAAAGAGGTCAAACAATGAAAAGCCAATGATATTGATCATCAGTCAGTGCCTGGTGATCAAGATGGTAGCAACAGCCTGGGCATAAGGATTCTATAGCACAGAGCACGGCCATCTTCTTCAGAAGCACCGCCCGAGCAGCCATTGTAAAAACACTGTGTGGCGGTTGTTAAAGGAAATGTGTCATCAGAAAATGACCTATCAAGTTTTATGTCAAATAAAAATATTTTGTTAGTAACAAAAAAAAACAAAAAAACAAAAAAAAAAACCAAAATGCTACCTATATTTAAATGAAATGTATATAT
This sequence comes from Rhinella marina, assembly GCA_900303285.1. Lineage (NCBI taxonomy): Eukaryota > Metazoa > Chordata > Amphibia > Anura > Bufonidae > Rhinella > Rhinella marina. The sequence goes on from ONZH01007180.1 coordinate 109,397, forward strand.
TCATGCAGGGGTGGATTGGCCATATAGTTTACAGGGCAATTTCCTGTGGGCTGATGCCTGGGGGCTGCCTGGGTCCTCCTCATTGCCGGCCAATGGAAGTTTTCGGGGATGTATTTTGTGCTGCTGGCATTTTGGGATGGACTGTGGCATTTGGCACTGTTGGGGGGGTGGGGTATAATGTGCCACAATATGGTAATGCTGGCCCTGCCTTCCATCCATTTGGACCCAACTAAAAAACGTGGCTACTTTTGATATTTTTTCCAGGGCCACTTTAAGTTCCCAGTCCACACCTGTATTCATGCAATTTGTGCACCAGTAACTAGGCCTAATAATAGGTCATGATTTCTTGTTCTGTACAGGTAACTTTTTGGTAGCCATTTCATTATCATCACAGACAGGATTACAATGACTGATATCATTAGATAAACACTGGATTTGCCATAGCGTCTACCATATAAATGAGTGAGTTCCACTCCTGACCATTGTATCTATGGCCCCTGGTGGCTGCTGTCTAAGGACAGGAAGTCTTAAAGTGGTATTCTGGTTACCATAAATATAACTTATATTTTAGACTAATTCATCATCAATAATTACCTAATGTAATGTAAATTTTACATATTTACCGTTCAGTAGTTATAAAAGTAGTTTCTTCCTCTGCTACCCACTGTGTTTCCTCATAAGTTACCAGGCATCGACCTATAGTTCTGAGCCTTTGTCAGGTCAAGCATGCTCAGTGTGTTGCTGTCCATTTTTATAGCTAAATGTTAGTGTGCTGCTGATTACTGAGTAGAGGGGGTGTGCCCGGACTGTATATCAGGCAGCCAATCAGTATCATCAACACTCACAGCAGGAAAGCTAGGGATTGTGGGGATTGTAGTTTTGTGAGGGAATATCAGTCGCCATGATACTCTCAGTATGTTGCAGACTCACACAGGAGCTAGACAAATGGATTGCAAGGTAAAATGAAACTCTGGTTATATGTATAGGTATGGGTTCTGGTTGGGTCACAGCTTACAGCCTTAATGCAGTTTTTCAAAAATTAAGTTACTTTACCAGAATACCCCTTTAGCACATTTTAGGCCTACTGTCCACTGCTAAAACTAAAGAAGTTTTAGAATTTTTTTTATAAATATAGTTTGTGACATGGAAAAAAAAAAATGAATAATCCAAATTTAAAAAAAAAAAAAAAAATCTGATTAACATAAAAAGGTAATTTAAACAATAGATTATTTTTGGATGACACATTCCCTTTAAGAGACTGTCCCAGAATAGTTGCAGATAAGTCTCCTGGAACAAAAAAGTTGTATAGGTCATAGTATCTGAAAGTTGGGGGTCCAATGCTGATCAGCTGTTTCAGGAGGCAGTGACGCTCCTGTGAGCACTGCAGTCTTCTCGCAGCTTACCCTTGCCTAGTGACGTCATCTTATCAGTCACATGGCTAGGCGTATGGGGCTGGCTGAGCTGCGATACCAAGCACAACCGCTACACAAGGTACGGTGCCTTGTAAACTGTGAGGAGGCCATACATAAGCTCCAGAGAGTGGCCCGGCTTCATCAAACAGCTGATTGGCAGGAGTCCCGGGTGTCAAACCCTCACAAGAGAGATACCATATAAAAAATGATTTACCAGATCTGATTTTGGTGGAATTTGAGTACACCCGAGGGGTTATAATAAGGTCAGGCTTCAAAATTGTTGGCTTGTCTGCATGATGATCTGAAGCTTTTTTTCTTACCCATTTACTCTCCAGTATAAGCACGGCAGTCAGGGCAGTATACTAGTGGCCGTATATAGAGGCGACTACACTCCTACTTCATACATGATTTAATTGAATAATTAATAGGAGCTGAATACCAAAAACTGTAATTTTGCCAAACCCAATGATTTCAGCGGGACCAGGCGACCATCTAAGGCTTCATTTACAAGACCGTATTTTGTTATCGTGTCTGTTCCGAAGGCATTCCGTTTCCGTATGTCCGTATTTCCGTTCTGCAAAAAAGATAAACCATGTCCTATTCTTGTCCGTTTTGCTGACAAGGATAGGCATTGTTACAATAGATCCGCAAAAAAAACTGAAAAATGCCATACGGAATCTCATGCTTTTTTTTTGCGGACCGCAAAACACATATGGTCGTGTGAATGAAGCCTAATGTGTATGAAAGGCCTGGCCCCCACTAAGCCTTGCAATTATTAACCCAATATTAGATACAGTATAAGGGCTCATGAACATGGCCGTAAGTATTTTGCAGACTGCAAAAAAACGGATCTGCAAAAAATATGGATGACGTCCATGTGCATTCCGTATTTTGCAGAACAGCTGACGCCTAATAGAACAGTCCTATCCTTGTCCGTAATGCGGACAATAATAGGACATGTTCTATGTTTCTGCGGAATGGAAATACAGACATAAAGAAATGGTTCCGCAAAAAAAGGAAGTTACTCTGTGTGCATTCCCTTTCCGTATGTCCGCTCTGCAAAAAAATAGAACATGTCCTATTATTGTCTGCATTACGGACAAGGATAGGATTGGCCTATTAGGGGCCAGCTGTTCTGTTCCGCAAAATACAGAATGCACACAGACGTCATCTGTATTTTTGAAGCCCCTCCATGTATTCAGCTTCCTGTCCTGACTCTTAGGGCCCTTGCACACGACTGTGGAGGATGGTCCGTGAAAACCCGGACCGTGCAACTTCTGAGGGCAGGAGCGCACTACGTCATTGGTTGCTATGGCGCTGTGCGCTTCCTGAGGCCGCTGCTGTACAATGATACACTGTACACACTTGTATAGAGTGTATTACTGTACAGAGGTGGCCTTAGGAAGTGCACGGCGTCATAACAACCAATGACACCGTGCGCTCCTGCCCTCAGAAGGTAGCACGGTCTGGGTTTTCACAGACCGTCCCGGACCGTGCACCACGGTCATGTGCAAGAGCCCTTAATCTCTTCCTTTGTTTCGGCTTTTAACCTGGCAATCAGTCTTGCTTACCCGTCTCAGATCATTCATTGCAGCCATAGAAAGGGGATGAATTACTTAGAGCATCACACATTACACTGATAATGCTCTTTCGCAGGCTTCTTCATCTAGGCTCATCAAGAGAACAATAGAGCTATCATTCTGTTATACTAATTCTACAATCTACTATTATACTAACAGATAACATCTTCCCATCACAGCAGCAGTCAACTAAACAATGGGTTGCTGTGCAGGAGTTTTACCTCTCTGGTGATGACTGCTATAGAAAAAAGGGCACAATTTAAAAAAAAAAAAAAAAAAATGTTTGACGTTTTATTTTTTATTTCAGCAGCACAATATGATTGAAAATGAAATACAGTTTTGTCCTGTCTCTAGAATATTTTGTATTTCATTTTCAATTGTATTGTGCTGTTGAAATGAAAAATAAAGTGTCAAACTTTTTTAAAAAAAAAAAAAAAAAAAAAAAAAAAAGATTGCTTTCTATGAATATTGAATTGAAAACCTACCCCTTTGTCCTTACTTCTGCAGTCACTTATGTATATATTTGTATATCTCCCTTATGTTTGTATGAGTTGATGGGGCTATATTTATCCATGTTCCTTTTTTTTTTTTGCTCTCATAGAAATTTCTTCTTGTGTAAATGTTTCACAAGCTGAGACAGGCTGCTCAACACATTCTGGCCGGTCGTGCCTTGACGTTTGTGGTTTCCTTATGGTGTTTGTAGTATTGGATGTTTTATACTTTTCTGTTATATTACACTTACCCAAGATTTTATAGCCATTTCTACTGCTCCCTTGAAAACCATACATTTTACAGTACTCAAATTAATATCCATGTGGGACGTATATGTCTTCTATATGACCCCACACTTCTGCACATGGTCAAATAGGATATTTATATGGAAGCAATAGAAAAATACTGAAGAAAGTGCAGATGGAAGGCATCAGGAGGCAGAAAAAAAGATGAAAATTAGGCCCCATTCACACGACCGTATGTATTCCGTGATCCGTATAAAAACGGAACGGAAGACATACGGAAAGTCTTCCGTAGTGTTCCGCATTTTTGTGGACACTGACTTTAATTGGGCTACGGACGGGATTTTGCGGCCAAGTATAGGACATGTTTCATTTTTTTGGCGTGAGAACTTCCGTAATATACGGATGCGGAATGCACACCTATGGAAAAATGAATGGGTCCGTATGGTTCCGGATCTTATCCACAAAAATGCAGATAAGATGCGGAAATGTACATACGGTCGTGTGAATGGGGCCTTACTCTTACCGGTAATTTGATTTCCCGAAGCCTCCACAACGGCACTGACAGGAGCTTGAACCCGCCTCCAGAGGACAGGAAACAACAGCAGAAGCCCAAATAAAAAGGACACCTCCTCCAACCTACTTCAGTACATAACTTAAAAAAAGAAAAATCTAAAGCATCTTAAGTGCTAATTTTTTTTTTTATTTTTTTATTTTTTTGTGGGGGGGGAACCCCAGTGCCGTTGTGGAGGCTTCGGGAAATCAAATTACCGGTAAGAGTAATTGTCATCTTTCCCTAACGCCTCCACACCGGCACTGACAGGAGGAATATCAGAATATTTAGGGAGGGACCACAGAAGAAAGGACTTTGCGCTCAAATGCTAGATCTTGGTTAGACATGATATCCAGTTTATAGTGTTTAAAAAAGGTCATGGGGTTAGACCAAGTAGCTGCCTTGCATATCTGATCTATAAAAGCCGCACCTCGTTCTCCCCACGAGGCGGACAATGCTCTGGTGGAATGTGCTTTTAACCCTACTGGGGGAGACCCTTTCATTTACTTATAACATAAACTTATGGTAGACTTAATCCAATGGGCTATAGAGGCTTTCGATGCCCCTATACTTTTGTTTTTTCCCTGAAACTGTAAGAGGAGATGGTCAGACTTCCTGAAAGATTCCGTAATCTCAAGATATTTGAAAAGGCATCTCCTCACATCAAGATTATGAAACATTTTTTCTTGTTGAGAAGAGGGAGAGACACAGAAGGAAGGTAGCATGATGTCCTGTTGACAATGAAATTTTGAAAACATCTTGGGTAGAAAAGCAGGGGAGTGCCTAAGGATAATCCTGTCATCTAGGACCGAAAGATAAGGCTGCTTGCATGAGAAGGCCTGGATCTCCCCCACCCTTCTAGCTGTGGTAATGGAAATAAGGAATGTAGTTTTGAATGTCAGTAACCTTATAGATAGATCAGAAATAGGTTCAAATGGTTGCGTCATTAGGGCCGAGAGGACCAGACTCAAATCCCAAGGAGGTACATATACAAAGTAAGGAGGTCGCAATCTGCTTGTACCCTTGAGAAACCTAATAACTAACGGATTCTCGGACAGTTTGATATCCATAAAAGCACTAAGAGCCGACACTTGGACTTTCAAAGTGCTAGTTCTCAAACCTTTGTCAAAACCTGCTCGTAAAAAAATCTAACACTAGCCCTAAGTTTAGAGGCTGAAGTGGGTCCCATCTAGTACCTGCATAAGTTAGAAAGGCTTTCCAGGAGCGCAAATATATTTTTGAGGTAATTTGCTTCCTACTGTGTAACAGTGTGGAAATAACGGCGTCTGAGAACCCTTTCTTTTTTAGGAGTCCCCACTCAATCTCCATGTTGCCAGATGAAGTTGATGAATGTTGGGATGAAGAGCTGGTCCCTGATGTAGAAGGTCTGGTATTGTGGGCAACATCCAATGTTCTTCTATTGAGAGGATCTGCAGTAGGGGAAACCAGGCCCTCTTTGGCCAATATGGGGCGATTAGAATAACCTGAGCCTTTTCTTTCCTCACTTTCATTAGAGTCAGCGGAATCAAGGAGAAAGGAGAAAGGAGGGAAAGCGTAAAGTAGCCCCTTGGGCCATGGTAGCGGGAGGGCGTCCATACGGTCTGAGCTGTCCTGGTGGGAGATGGAGAAGAAATTCCTCACCTTCTTGTTCTGTTGGGAGGCAAACAGGTCCCATATCGGAAGTCCCCACCTTTCCGTAATTTGCGAAAAGACTTTTTGATTCAGGGACCATTCGCGTTCTTTTAGTGTCTGCCTGCTGAGAAAGTCCGCCAGGGCGTTTTCTGCTCCTTTTAGATGCAGGGCTGATATTGATTTTAGATTTTTCTCCGCCCATTCGAATATCATCCTGGAGACATCTGAAAGGGACCTGCTCCTTGTCCCCCCCTGGTGATTTAAGTAGGCAACAGTAGTTGCGTTGTCGGAGAGCACCTTGACATGGTGGCCTAGAATAATGGGTTTTAATTACCGAAAGGCTTCCCACACCGCCGTAAGTTCCCTTTGATTCGAGGGGGAAGAAGCCATCTCGGGGCTCCAGATGCCTTGAACCATCCTGTGCAGGGCATGGGCACCCCACCCCAGCTGCTTGCATCTGTGGTGACTGTTACTAAGTTTTCCGGTCGCCACTGTACTCCCGACTGTAGGTGTCTCCTTACTATCCACCAGCTTAGTGACCTCTTTACTCGTAGTGGAATATTCACTCTCTTCTCTAGCGAGGTTTGCTTTTTGTCCCAGGCAGATAGGAGGAAGGCTTGTAATGTCCTGGTATGAGCCTGGGCCTAGTTCACCGAAGGTATAGTTGATGTTAGGAGGCCCAGGAGCCGCATCACCTCACGTATGGAGGCTGTTTTTTGGCACAGAATTGTCTTACTGCAGACACTAAGTTCTCTTGCTTTTCCAGGGGTAGAAAAGAGCACAACTGGTGAGAATCTAAGAGGACCCCCAGAAAGATTCTTTGTTGGCTGGGTAACAGGTTTGATTTTTATAAATTTAGGATCCACCCTAACGACTGAAGGGTCTGCATTAATATCTCGAGATGACTCATGAGGCGTTCGAAGGAGCCGCTGCTAACAACAGGTCGTCCAGATATGCAATAACTAGGATGCCTTTTTGATGGAGAGAACCTACCACCTCTGCCAAGACTTTTGAGAATATACGAGGAGCGCTGGAGAGGCTGAAAGGAAGTGCCTGGTACTGAAAATGGCATAACTGACCTTTCATGTATACTGCGAATCTCAGGAACTTCTGACTGTCGCGATGGATTTGAACATGGTAGTATGCATCCGCTAGATCTATCGTTACCATGTAAAAGTCCTGGAAAAGAAGATTTACTGCAGACCTCACTGTTTCCATCTTAAATCTTCTGTAAAGAACATATTGGTTCAGATACTTTAGGTTGAATATAGTCCTGAACTTCCTGCTTGTTTTTTTTTTTTTATCAGGAAGAGGACAATAAACACCTTGACCCTGCTGCTCTACTGGAACCATATATATATATATATATATATATAACCTGTTTCTCTAGTAAGACAGCCACTTCTGATTCTCCATCATAGCGCAGGGAGCTCTTTAATAATAATAATAATAATAATAATAATAGGTAGCCAATTAAATACCTTGTACAGCCTTGCTCATAAAAGTACAGTTTTAGTGCGGTTTTTGAATATTTTTCCAGTCAGAACCAGGAGTGGATCTTAAACAGAGGGAAAATATAAAAGAGAATGGAATGGACTCATAACTTCCCCAGAATTCCAATGTTTCAGCACAGAAAAAGAAATCTTCTAGAGATCACTGGGCCCAATCATGACCCATGCAGATTCTAGTCAGTGGATAAAATACTGATGCCCTCTTTCTTAGGCCTCTTTCACACTAGCGGCAGCACGGATCCGGCAGGTGAAGGGTGCCGCCAGATCCGTGCTGCCGCAGGTACATGTGTGGGGCCGGAACCGCGCTCCGGCCCCCCACATGTCACACAGTACACACACACACACACACACACACATACTTACATGCTCCCGGGAGCTCCACGCAGCACAGTACAGGAGGAGGACGGCGCGCACATAGGATGATTCCCCACAGTGCCCTCTGCTGGGCGCTGTGGGGAATCGACCTATGTGCGCGCCGTCCTGCTTCTCCTGCGCTGTGGAGACCTGCCGGGAGCATGTAAGTATGTATGTGTAGATGTCTGTGTATGTTTATGTGTATGTCTGTATGTGTGCAGGTGACGGATCCTTCATGAACTCCATTGAAAGTCAATGGAGGACGGATCCATTCACCATTGTGTCACACCAAACGGATCCGTCCCCATTGACTTTCATTGGGGGTCATGACGGATCAGTCTTGGTGCGGATGCCTGGACCGGAGAGCAAACCACAGCATGCTGCGGTTTGCTCTCCGGTCTGAAGACGGAACGGAATGCTTTTAGGAGCATTCCGTTGTCTTCAGTTCAGTTTTGTCCCCATTGACAATGAATGGGGACAAAACTGAAGTGTTTTATTCCAGTATTGAGCCCCTATGACGGAACTCAATACCGGAATTAAAAAATGCTAGTGTGAAAATAGCCTTAGAGAGAACCTTATCAATAGAGAAGATCATCAGACTGTATTTTTCATTACATTCAAGACAGTAGAGAAGGAATCTACTGTGTTCATGAATTTATGGTCATGCCACATATCTCCACTTGTTAATGTTGTCCCCAGCTGGTCTTGGCTCCTCATATATTCTGCTTTCTGAATTCCCTCTGTGGAAATAGTTTCCTGGAATCTTATGTTCGGCAGAATTTTATAGTTCTAAAGCAGAATCTTCTTCTCTTTTACTAAAAAGTATGTGTTCTCAAGTACAAAGCAGACTTTGAATCAGACGCAATAGGAGTAGACCTTCCAAACAATCCCTGTGATGACCAATACAAGAAGCACCGGTGGATTTCCCATTTATAACTGTGACTCTGGATGCAGATGCATAATTTGAAGTTCTTTTGTTCCAGTGCAAAATTTGCAGCAGGGTCCTTAACCTACTGTATAGCATTTGGGGTATGTTTCCATGTAGAAGATGTGTTGCCAAAATGTCTGAGAATGAAAATCAGCTCCATTTATCTGAATGCAGCTTAGGGAAGGTACTGGCTCTCCTCAAGCAGACCAGCTATGTCTGGAGAGTTAGTAGCAATGCTCCATTGGAAAATAATATGCAAATAGGTATCCCAGACAGAAAGGGAACCATCTCTCTAGTGCCACCTGCTGTAAGTGGCACCCTATGGCTTGGCTATTCTCCCTTGTGTTCCAAGGCATAGAAAACTGAACATTGACTCATATGTAGCCACTTCCAATAGGTGGCACTATCAGGGGCATAGCAATAAGGGGTGCAGAGGTAGTCGCTACCGGGCCCAGGAGCCTGAGGAGGCCCAAAGACCCTTGTGCCACACAAATAGACTCCCGTCTTATAGAAAATGTATGCTGGACAGGTAGGTTACGCTTCTGGCTGGATGGAAGGGGTTAGGTCAAGAATTTGGCATGTGGGGATGTTGTTTTAATTTTTTGCTTCAGGCAGCATGAAGGCTATGTGCTTCCCTGCCAGGGGTGTAGCTATAGTGGAAGCGGCTGCTTTGGGTCCCTGATCTACGTGGCCCCCCTCAGGCTTTGTCTGAGAGAACAATCATGACTAGCCACAGGAGTGTGGGTTGCACGTGAGTAGGGGATTGCAAAGAAGTAGCGGGGGGGGCTGTTCAAAAATATACTGTGGGGCCCAGTCAATTGTAGTTACGCCACAATCCCTGCCCCTGGCAACAAAGCACTGAGGTAAGTTGGGCCCAGGCTGAACTCTTGCACCAGGGCCTATGAGCCTTTAGCTACACCCCTGTGCACTAGAGAGACATTTCTCTTTCTCTTGGAGATGCCCCTTTGCAGGTTCATCTGAATAAAGATTTTTTGATGGCAAAGTGCAAGGGTTTCTGCAAAACCTAGTCAGATAAATGGGATGGTAGTTTCTGCAACAAATTAGCAGCATGTGTATTCACCCTTATAGAAACCAGTTGTGACTAATGCCCCTGCGTCAATGCATGACAGTTTTCCATTGTTGTGACATTCTGGCTTCCATTACAATTTTAAGTGAGTTTCTTTGAGGAGTTATTAGACAGTCCAGTGTGGCATTCCACTTGTAATGGACTAGAACAGTTGGGGGCCAGAAATACTGAGTCAGGGTTTGTCATCTTACCAATCAACTTTACTACACTCACTCTTCTTGGAGACAGGCACAATATAAGACTGTTACTTTATATCAGGAACAGTCTCTCAAGGCCACTTATTTGCAGAGGTGGCTCTCTCTTTACACTCAGCATCTCTAAAAGATGCAGGACCCCAATACTTCTGAAGCAATACATATTTTAACACCTCTGATGTATATTCCTCTACCTACTAGCCTCTTAACCAGTTACTGTACGTTCCATGTAAAAGTGGGCTGCAGAACTATGTGTTAAGAGAAGCACTGGATCAATCACTCCCACTGACTTTAGGACCTGCAAGGATGTTCATAAGACTATAGGCCCTGCATACCTATATGACCAGCAAGGAAAATCCACTATGTGCTGATTACATGCTTGTTACAAAACTAGAAAGAAACTGCAGCACTCTCAAGTCTTCAAAGATAGTGTGTTTTATTCACCAAAATCTGCGACCCTACATGGTCTTTTTCAAGCAACAAGTGAGGTGTGCATACATAGATATATACCCTCCCAGAGTATCACATGACCATCTGTATAATTAATATGCTAATCACATATGACATTCTGTTTTTTGTCATCACCTTTATGTCAATTAACATTATGATGGAAAGTTCCCTGAGATATACTGCGGACTGGTTTGGGCTAACTGGATATAATTGATTATGATTAAAGAACATTGGTTCCCTCATTTTTGGTCCCAGACCGGGGTAACCTGAACACGCCAAATTGATAAGTCCTGTTCTTTTTGCTCTATTTTTATCTTCAGACAAAAGGGACAGCTATATGGTGGAGGTGGGGGGCCCCAAACTAAGGCAACCTGACCAACCTTTAGGCACTGTCAAGGATGATTGGATTGGGGTTTGGATGCCCCCACCCGATGCATGAATTATACACCTAATCAGTGGATACGTTCCCCTCAAAGTATAGAGGGCACGCCCCCTTTTGGGTGTATGCATATGAATGACATATCCAATGGAGGGTGACGTTCCCTTTACTACATAGGTGAGAGTGGAGCCCACCTTAAATTGTCTTTAGAGCTATGTATATCTTCCCAACACGGGCACATTATCAGTTCTCTGTATTATTGGACATTTCCAATAACTACACTGTAGTTGGACCAAAGCGGCCCACAGTCCCTACACTGGATAATATTATATTATTGAATATTTTTAGGTGATTCCTAAAAACAATATTAATAATTTTAAAACATATAATACGTTGATACTGCTTAGAGAATTGATGTGGCTTATACATTTGGATACATTCATTGGATCGACACTTGGAGCCTGTAGTTGTATTACAGTAACTGGATATAATGCCATTTGGTGCCTAATAGTGGACACATGTGAACTAGATGATGGCACAGAATGGGATTCCCTGCTTCCCCGAAGCTACAGGGACGCAGGTGCACTGGTCTTTGAGGTACACTGAGCGTAGCAGGCTCCTACACATGAGCACTATGCATGCAGGCGCACTGATAGTTGAGGGATGCCGGGCTGAGCGTGCCCAGTACAGGAGCGCCGAGGTATCTTCTCACAACAGATATTGTTATGCCCTCAAGGATTCCCGCACAGTAAGGACATTATTATGACTATATATTGGGCTATATTGATCATGCATTAGGTGGAGATCATTGTGTGACAATGTGATTTACATACCGATGTCTAAAGCATGTGGTTACGCATAATAATGCTAATTAGGTATACAGAGTGTCATATGTCATTAGCATATTAATTATGCAGATGGTCATATGTGATACTCTGGAAGATATATATATATATCTTCCAGACATATATATACACACACACACACACACCTCACTTGTTGCTTGAAAAAGACCATGTAGGGTCAAAATGTCTCACCACCACATTGGCTTTATAACTTCTTCCGTAAGTGCTGCTACAACCTTTTTCTATTTTTATGTAACAAAACTAGAGCAGCTCTATAATATTGTAACATAACATAACACAAGATAACATACAGTAAACTAAGTTGTTACCTAAAATAAAAGGGTAAAAGGCAGCGTGAAATAGAATATTGAATTTAGGATGTTAACAATATTTTGTATTTTTCTTTATTTTATAGTAATAAATGAATTCTTTAGTATGGGAATTTGTCAGGGTGTAACACCCAGAGAAGCTGAACCCATCCAGCATGCAGAGCCTGCCACAGTATCTACGTGCTGTACTATATGTCAGCAGAAAGGATGTGGAACCAAAGTTCAGAAGACAGCTGGGGAAGGTCTTTGAGCCAGCACAGCGAGTTCCTACATTGGTAGTATCTAAATCCCATGCAACATATGGACCTTCTGGTAACATGGGGTCACGTGACACTAAATTCACATGGCTCTGAAGCACTCGTAACTCGGGATATAGGAGCAGGGAAATGGCTAAATCCCATCTATGATCTGAAGCTCGATTTGCTCAAGACTACTAGCCACCAATGTGTCCTATTCAGTTCCGAGAGAAAGAACTGTGAAGAGCATGAGAATTGGGGAGAAGGCTGCAAGTTGAAGTGCACCTGGTGTAAGGACTGCTGAACTGTATCCTATAGAAGAAGATTTACTGCTTTGATTTGGTGGTCCATGCCAACTGAATATTGTTTTTAGAGTCTGTTCACATATAGAAGTTTTAAAAATATTCAAGTTGTGTGGTGGTTCCACCTGTCACGTTATTTGTTGTACTTCAAATTGCATCACCTGCCTTATAGTATTGTTGTTGCCTTCCACCTGCAACGTGACAAGAAAAAAAAAGGATTGGCACGTTTACATGAAGTTAAAGGGGTAGTCTTATCTTCCCACATTGTCTGATATCTCCTAAACGGAGCCCCGAAAGTGCTGGAGGGTGCACTGTGCATGTGCAGACAAACGCCCCCCCCCCGTTCTCGATATAGGTGTGGGTCCCTGCAGTGGGACCTACACCTGTCAGACAATGGGGGGATATCCTAGCCTTATGCCCCCATTTTCTCAGATGAGACAAGATCTAATGTATGTCTCATAGATATTTTGCAACCTACATTCAATATGTCAGCAAAAAAGAGATAATATATGGACACCACAAAAGCTGTTTCAGATCATACATCCTGAGCAATCTACGGTCACAAAATAATAGTGCTGGAGGCATCTAAAATTCTCGAGATATGGCAACTCATGGTCTCATGATATACATTACGTATGGTAGAAGTAATTTCCGTAGAGTAATGAAGGTTTACAAGTCATTGTTTAGTGCAAAGATCTTTTGACATTTAGTTCCTGACTGACTGTTTGTCTAGCAGTCAAAATACAATACAAAGAATGATCGGATCTAAGCATTGAACAACACTCTACTAATCCTATGTTTTTTCAGCTGGGGGGGTAAATAATATGGCACCCTGGCACACTATCAGCCCACACCATCAACCCATGTCATACATCTGCCTGCTTCAGAAGAGCCTGCGCATCCATATAACATTCAGAGATGCCAATTCTCCTAGTAGCAAGGTTTCTGAGGTAAATAAGTGTGCTGCCATGCAGGGTCCGTGTGTATTAACCTTTTTCAGATAAATAAAACTGTTTATACCCCTCAAGATCTAGCATCTTTTTTACCCTAATTTTCATTTTTGCATTTTTAATTTTTCCTCCCCACGTTCCAATAGCCATAACTTTTTTATTTTTCCATTCACATACCCATATGTGGGCTTATTTTTTGCGGGACAAGATGCATTTTGTAATGACACCATAGAATGTACCATGTTTAGTATTGGAAAACGGGAAAAAATGGCGAATTGTATGTTTTTCTTTTGTTCTGTAACGTTATTTACCACACAGCAATATTCAGATACTTTTGGACACAGTGATACCCAATATCTTTATTTTTTAGTTGTTTATATATTTTTATATGTAAAATTGGGAAAGGTGTGATTTAAACTATTAATATTTTGTTTTTTGTTTTTTTACATTTTTTAAAAACTTTTTTATTTTTTACTTAGTAACTATTAGCCCCCTTAGGGAACTAGAACCTGGGATCTTTTGATCCCTTGTCTTATTCACCCTAAGGGCTCATGGATACAGTCAGTGCCCGTGCTGTGGACCGTAATTTGTGGTCCACAATGTACGGGCACTGACATTGTGGCCACCGCATGCGGATCGCAGACCCATTTTTTGTGGTGTGGAGGCACAGCCAGAAACACCACAGAAGCACACAGTATTGCTTCCGTGGTGTTCCGATCCGTGCCTCCGCTCCGCATCTCCCAGATTGCAGACCCATTGAAGTGAATGGATCCACGATCCGTGATGTGGGCTGCACACGGCCGGTGCCCGTGTATTGCGGAGCCGGCGTATGCGGGCCACAGTACGGGCATGGGCCGGCACCAGTCGTGTGCATGAGCCCTAATAGAGATCGATTAGGATGAATAGGATTTTGATGCACTCCCTGCCGAGCTGTGCCCCGTGCACAGCTTAGCAGGTAGGTTACTATGACAACCCTGGGAAGCCTCAGCAGGCCCCAGGCTGTAACTGATCGGAGGTCCACAATTTCACTGCAGGGGCTCCGATTGTAAGGCAGAGGGAGCTGCATCCCTATGCCTTACCTCACAGAGGACACGCTCGCTGTTGATTGCAGCATCTGAGAGGTTAAATGACGGGGTTTGGTGTGATCTCTGCTGTTTTATGCAGCCAGCACCAGCCGTATATAGAGAGATGGAGAGTGCTCACCGCAGCAGCCTGCTCCATTCGATTGGGGCCACATAATGCCATACATCTAGTCTCCTGCCTTTAAACCCTCTCTACCTTTTCAGCTGCCTCAGTTTCAAGGGGCTGGGTGTTTCTGCACCCTAAGACTAGTTTCACATAAGAGAGTTATATGACCAGATGCTGTTCAAGTCTAAAACAGACAGTACTCAGACTGAACCCTGACCCATTACATTCAATGGGAATAATACACATTGACTATTTTCCTTACAAACTATCAGCCCATGCAGAAAGCATCACAACATGTTGTATCTTGGTCCGATTTTCCCACAAGACTCACTCAAATAAATGGGTCTGCAGACAAATGGAGAGCACCTAGTTTCCTATTGTCTGTCTAAATGAAGCCTAAGGGCACATCTTGATATACAATATACTCTGTATTTTCCATAAAATCTTACAGTAGTGTCCCTGAATCTTCTCAAATTTTTCAAGACAAGTATTGTGGCCCCCACAAATCAGGTTGAAAAAAAGCTCAACACTTCCCTTATCATTCATTTAAAAAGGGACATTAATTTCCTCCTTATCTTCTAGTGAAGGTTGAACGTTTCTGTTTGTATATGGACATGTTTCAACCTTTGGATCTGCAGTTGACAATAGACTTTTGATTCAGACTTCTGTGGCTGATACACAAAATCTTTTTGGAATCTGTTTACAAGCCTTGGAGGGGGAACCTGTATGTAAACAGGACAGAAGCCAGACTATTCAATCGAATTGCAACGCCAGAGGCCTCAAGCATCCCGTAACACAATTAACTCAAGAGTCGTAATTAAACCATGCTTTGCAGCATTGTATATCTAGAACTCTTTAGATGCAGAGGGACAGAACGCCTTCCATGATTTTATATTTTTTATGTTCACTTATAATGTTTTATTCTGCTTCCTGTGTGAATTTGTCTTTGGCCTAAAGTCTCTAATTATATCCAATAAAATGTTATGTGCATATGTCTTCAGGGTGAGATTACAAAATACTGTGGTTGTATTACATGGAATTCAATGCAGTACCTGGAGATGTCACATTGAGATAAGGACCATTCATTTCTGAGAAGTTTGTGTGACTACTGTATGTGACAAAATCATAGCTCCAATTTTCCCCAAAATGATATGATGAAGAGGTGGCCACGAAGTGTGGGAAGGCACTAAAGGAGCATCATTGTAAGAGCGCTTCATACCTAAAGCATACCTCCCAACTTTTTGGACGGTCAAAGAGGGACATTTATAGTTCATTGTGTGAAAGAGCCATTTTTCCTTAATATCTATACACTTCAATAGTTTTCTCTTACACAATAGTGCAAAAATTATCTCCAAAATTGAAATTTCTAAAATCCAAATAGCATCGAATAACCTCAGATGAAAAAGAGGGACATAGGGACATGGATCATAAGTAGGAACTGTCCCTCCAAAAGAGGGAGGTCTGCCTAAGGGCTTTCATTACTTTGTGGACAACTGCTACTGTGTAAGGGGTAGTATTACATTGTGGGGACACTAGTACTGTTTCTTACCCTTTTAGTGTTTGGGGCACTATCTGCTTGCCACTTTTATTTTGGGGGCAATAGCTATATTTTCAGCAGAAGGACACTTAAAGGAGGCAGCAATATGGAAAGTTTGTGTAAAGAGTTGGGAGAGTGGTAGAAAAATGAAGAAAAACTTCTGAAGAGCAAACTTTACACAGGCAAGTTGTAGCCAGGAGAATTTGTCATGGTGGACTGGGTTGGATAGATAGAAAAAGGAAGGCAAATACCTCTGATCAGAAGAGACATTACTTTGAGTCACTGGATTTAATAAACTGCAAAGAGCCCGACTTGTACTGGTATGAGAGCATTTTATGGTCACTGTATGGTGGTATTAATGGTAATCTTGGTCTCTTTGGGAGTTATTTGTGATCTAGGTGTGGTATTATTTGGTAATTTTCAGCTGCAGAAATGTTTATGTGCTGTGTTTCAACAAACACATACGTGAATTGCACATTGTCTGATAGGTGCGGGTCCCGCTGCTGGGACCCGCACCTACACTGAGAACGGAGGCCCGAAAGTTGTGGATGCACAGCCACACTACATTGTTTCTATGAGGACGCTGAAAATAGCCAAACGCTGACTCGGCTATTTTCGTAAGCCCCATAGAAATGAATGGGAGCAGTGGCCGCACAAACGCAATGCGCTCCCATTCAGTACTATGAGGAGAGCGCTTGTTTCACCGGGTCTGGCCCACCACCTTCCCCGCTCCATTCTCGGTGGTGGGACCGCCACCTATCAGATAGGATATGCCCCCATTGTCTCAGATGGCAATACCCCATTAAGGCCCCTTTCACACAAGAGAGTTTTCCGTGCGGGTGCAATGCGTGAAGTGAAGGCATAGCACCCGCACTGAATCTTGAACCATTCATTTCAATAGGTCTGTGTACATGAGCGTTGTTTTTCAGACATCATTTCTGCCCTGCATGAGAATCGCATGTTCTATATTCTGTGTTTTTTATGCAGCCCTGGCCCCATAGAAGTGAGTGGGGCTTCAGTGAAAAACGCAGTGCATCCAGATACAATGTGTTTTTCACTAATGGTTGCTAGGAGATGTTGTTTGATGAAGTTTTAACTTCCGTTTTTTTTTCACGCATGTGAAAAATGCATCAAAAACTGATTGCACCCTTGCAGAAAAAACTGAAACACTGAAAGCAATTGTAGACAAAACTGACTGAACTTGCTTTGAAAATCGTGTGAACGCATCCTGACACAATCCGTATCGTTAATGTGAAAGAGCCCTAAAGGGGTTGTTTCATTACAGCAGCTTATCCCCTGTCTGCAGGATAGGGGAAAAGTATCTGATCGGGGAGTCCAACCGCTGGGGCCCTTGCCAATCGCTAGAACTGGGCCTGTGTTCCCCCTTTTGAATGGAACAACAGATAGGCATGTGTGCCTGCTGCTCCATTTAACTCCATGGTATTGCAGGGAATAGCTGAGTACAAGCACTGGGCTATCTCTGGCAGCCCCAAAGAGCTGAATGGCGCAGCAGCATGCATACATGTCCACTCCAAAGGGGGTAGATGTCGGACCCCCACCGATCAGGCACTTATCCCCTATCCTGTGGATAGGGGATACATTGTTGTAATGGGACACCCTCTTTAACCACACCAAACCCACAATACATACATTTTTGGTAAATCAATAATTTTTACCTATTACTACTACTTTTGTGATTTTTTTTTGCATTATTTATCATTGGTAAATATGGCTGGAACTTAATAATTAGATGGGAAAACCCCTTTAATGATATGCAGCTCTGTAGATCAAACGTATGTCATTTTGGCACACATTTGACCAACATACATTAATATACAGTACCTTTGTTTCAACTGTATTAAAAAATGTAGTATACCCAATGCAACTGCATACAAAAAAAAAAAAAATCTACTGCACGATATATGTTATTTTTCCATGAGACAACCTATGGGAACACATTGAAGGAATGTGCAGTTACATAACGGGAAACTCATTATGTGGTGCTCATAATACAAATATCACCAAGACCCAAGCCATAATGAAGTTACACGGTGACCTATTACAGACTTTGATGTTGATTTATCATTTCATTTTCACCAGAAAATAAATGGAGAACAACAAATATCACAAACAGTGCAGCACATCGTTTTTTGAACAATAATGTGCAACTTTTTTAGAATTTATTCTGTTCTCCACACGGAGTATGGTTAGCTAGGTTAATTAGGCGTATGCCAATCAACTGCGCATTTTTAAACGTTGCAAAATAAGCCACAATCTTACTTCAGTAGGGGGGTGGTGGTAAACAAAAATGGAGTAACATCTCCAGACAAAATTATTAGGTTTGAAAATTCAGCAAATTTATCGAACAATGTGCAAATTTTGAGAACATTACAGCAATGCAGAATCAAGAAAATAGACTTTAAAATTCCGCTTATGACCAGTTCATCTCAGTAAAAGCCGATTGCAGTGGTGTGCAAGTTAGAACGCTTCTTCCCCCCTATGGAATGCACTGTGTGGAGGTATTATTAACTGATATTTAGATAGCAACAACCTATTCCTCAGCCGTGGACAGAGTATGCACCCCCATCTGCCCCTATAATCTAATGGCAAGCATTTACCCAGCCAGGGGCCAATTAACCTTAGAGCGTCGGAGGAATCCAGAAAAGGGAAGAAACTTTACTAACCTGTGTCAAAGGTTTGGAAAGAAGAGGAGATATTCAGAATGATCACTACCAGCAGAAACCACCATCCTCCTGGAATACAGAAAGAGTCCACATGAAGCAGTTTCACACGTGCCTCCAGTATAACCAGCTGTATAGAGAAGCTGGAGAGACTTACCAGCCATCTCCACAGTTATGTTATATCCTTCATAAAGAACATGTACTGGGGAAGGCTTCCCACTTCAGGCAGCAGCAAACTGGTTTAACCCCTCCTCCACCCAGCTCCCAGACCTTCCTCCTGCAACGAGTAGGACTGGCTAGTGAAATGATCTCCTGCACTGCTGTGTGGACCGCTGGTTAAATTACACATATTTTCATGTTAGGATCAATTTATCATTAAGTCGGTGTGACACACATCCATGAAGAATCAGTGTTTGGTCCGTGTCTCTGTTTTTTTTTTGCCTTTTGTGTGTCACCCATATTCTACAGACATTGCTAGGCTGAAAATTAATTCCCAGAGTATCTCCTACCTATGGTCCATGAAAATAATGGACTCAACATGAATGGCATTAGGGTTGCCACCCAGCCGGTATCTCATCGACAAGGCTGGTATTTTAGTGGCCTTGCCAGTGCTGATCATTTTTCTGCAAGGCCAGTTACTAATGAGCACTTCCATTGTGGAGCGCTCATTAATAAAGCCTTTAAGGCCCCTTGCAGACGAGCGTGTGTCACAGCATTATATTGATTTATGATGCTATGTAACCCTTAGAGGTCTGGAATATATTGGATAACACTGACAGCATTATGTCACTGTTATCTAATACATTGCAAAACTGTAAGGGTTACATAGGATCATAAATCAATATAATGCTATGTGACCACAGGAGTACTGGGAGATCAGGCCATGAGCTGCGCTGCGGACTCGCAACGTGACACACGCCCGTCTGTAAGGGGCACTTGTGTTAAGAAAAATAAATATCAGCTCCTCCATTTGCTTGCACTGCAGGGAACGCTTCCTGCTGACTGAATGTGCAGGACAGGACCTGTGAGACGCCATCACGCTGGAGCACAGCTCCTGTCTTGAGCTTCTAGTCAGCAGAGAGTGTTCAAAGTGGTGCCAGCAAATGGAGGAGGTGAGTTTTTTTGCAGAAGCAGAGAAGGGGGCACTAATGGGGGCATTATTTTTACTGGTGGACACCAATAAGAGCATTATTTCTACTGTGGTACACTAATGGGAGGCATTACTATTACTGGGGGGCACTAATGGGGGCATTATTTTTACTGGTGGACACTAATAAGGGCATTATTCCTACTGTGGTGCACTAATGGGAGGCATTACTATTCCTGGGGGGCACTAATGGGGTCATTATTCCTACTGGGGGCACTAATGGGGGCATTATTAATTCTGGGGGCATTACTATTACTTATTGGGGGGCAGGTGCGTTGCTATGGTCTACGGCCCAAGCCCCAATTAATATTTCCCAGTTCTCTATGGCTACTTTCACAGTAGCGGTAGGTTTCTCTGTTTCTCCGGAGGCTGTTCTGGCGGGGGAGCAGCCTGCCGGATCCATGCTACTGCTAGTGCACATATGCCGCCGGAAGTCCGCTTCGGAGCGGATCGGCAAACATACAGATAGGCGGCTGGAATAAAACTGCAGCATGCTGTATTTTTTTTTCAGCCCGCCTCTCGTCATGCTGCAGCTGGACCTCCGGCTCCCCCCCCCCCCTTATACTGAATGGGGCTGGAGCGGACTACTGGCGGGACGGTGCAGTAGCTACCTCTAGTGTGAAAGTAGCCTAAGTCAACCCACCCCACCCCCCACCACATTTGCTGTACTTGCTATACAGCAGCACATACCTCTCACATCCAGTGCCTCCAGTTGACGTCTCCTCCGATGTAGATCTTCTCTGTCATCATCTTCTCTACTCGGTCTGGACAACTTTTCAGCCGCACCTCGTCTCTGCAGTGTGTGACACACAGACATCTTAGCTTCCTCACATTTCTATCATCATCCCCTGACCTGGAGTCTCACAGTGTTATCCTGCTGCTCGCTGTGCCCCCAAATCCTCCAAATACTATCCTGAAGAAAAATGAGTGCCCCTATAGTAATAGTTCTCCTCATAGTCCCACCAATAGTAATTCCCTTTTAGAATGCCCTCATTAGTAATACTGCATCCTACTGTGCCCCTGACAGTTATAATGCTCCCCAAGAGTGCCTCCATTAGTAGTTTATTAATAATGCCCTTACAGAGCCCCCAGTAGAAATAAGGCCCCTCCTATTGTTCCCCCAGTGGTAATAAATCTCTCTACAGACCCCTCAGTAGTAATAAGGCCCCCATAGTGCTCTTATTAGAAATAAGGAGGATCTCCTCTAGAGCTCCCAGTAGTAATAAGAACACCTATAATATCCTCAGCCCCTCCACCATACAGTCCCATGTAAATAACATCACACTATCTCTCCAGCCCCCTCCAATATACAGTCTCATGTAAATAACATCCCTCTCTGTCTACAGCCCCCTCCAATATACAGTTCCATGTAAATAACATCCCTCTATGTCTACAGCCCTCTCCAATATACAGTCCCATGTTAATAACATCACTACCCTCCCTTCAGCCCCTTCAATATACAGTCCCATGTAAATAACATCACTCCCTCCCACAGCCACCATCAACATACAGTCCCATGTACATAAAATCACTCCCTCCCACAGCCGCCTTCAACATACAGTCCCATGTAAATAACATCATGCCCTCCCACAGCCGCCTTCAACATACAGTCCCATGTAATTGACATCACCCCTGAACATTCAGTCCCATGATAATAACATCCCTCCCTTTAGCCCTAACATATAGTCCAAGTTAACTAACTACAACTCCCAGCGTTACTCTGCCTCTCCCTTCACTTACCTCTCCTCATGTAGCAGGCCTCACGGCAGCTTCTTCTCCAGGACTTTTCCTCCTCACTGCTGAAGGCCCTCCTCTCCTGCACTGGTTACATGACGGTGACATCATCGAAGGTCCTTCTTAAACCCTGCCTTCTGCACTGACCACATGAACTGTGATGTCATCACAGGTCCTTCAGATCTTGCAGTGCGTTAGATTCAATTGTATTGCCGTCCTGAGGATGGCAATACAGTTGTATCTAGCTGGCAGGCAGAATATTCGGGGGCCGAGGAAAAAACATCAGGTGCCCAGGCCCCAAATGTTATAGCCTACCAACGCCCCTGGGGGGGGCACTAATGGGGGGCATTAATGTTGGGGCGCACTGATGGAGGGCATCATTCATTCTGGGGTGCACTAATGGGGCCATTACTCTTACTGGGGATGACTAATGGGGGCATTAATTCTAGGGTGCACTAATGGGGGCGTTACTATTACTACGGGCACTATTGGGGGCAGTATTAATTTTGTGGGGCACTAATGGAGACATTATTCTTACTGGGGGGCACTAATGGGGGTATTTTTCTGACTGGGGAGTACTAATGGGGACATTATTAATTTTTGGGGGAACTAATGGGGACATTACTATTACTGGGGGCACTAATGGAGGAAATGTAATTCTGGGGGCGCTAATGGGGGCACTACTATTACTGTGGGCACTAATGAAGGCATTAATATTACTGGGGGGCATTAATAGAAGCATGAATATTATTAGGACCCACAGTATGACAGCGACTTAACACCACGTGTTAAGCTATGCCCCCGCAACCACATCCCCTTTGAGGTGTGGCTTAACTTGGCCGGTATTCTTTGTTGAGAAAGGTGGCAACCCTAGATGGCATACATGTTGTGTTCGTGGTTTTCACAGACCCAAGACTTGAATGTACCTGAGGGATCCATAATAGGGCATGTGTCCATGTTATCACCACAGACCCATGTTTCGTGGAAAACCACTGATGCGTGAATAAACACATTAAAGTCAGTGAAGCACATTTGTCAAGCTTGCCTGTTTTTAGGCGTAAAATCAGACTGGCGTATTTGATTCGGCTGCCAGTCTTTTGCCTAGTATTTATTAAAAGTCGCACAGCAGTTGATGAATTAGATTAGGTGTATTGTTCTTAGGGCTCATGCGCATGGCCATATGTATTTTGCAGTCAGCAAAACATGGATCTGCAAAGAAAAAAACCCGATGACATCCGCGTTTCATCCATTTTTTTGTGGATCCTTTGTAACAATGCTTGTCCTTATCCGCAAAACAGCCAAGAATAGGACGTTTTGTTTTGTTTGTTTTTTTTGGAAGAACGGACATGCAGACATGGAATGCACACAGAGTAATTTCCATTTTTTTTCAAGCCCCATTGAAATGAATGGTTCCATATACAGACCTGTAAAAAAAAACAGAACGTAAATGGAAGAAAAATACGTCTGTGTGCATGAGCCATAAGTCTGACCTCTGGTGGTTGTTTTTCAGTTAGACAGGTTCATATTCACTTAGACTAATCGAATTCATTTGCACATGAAAAATAGTTGCATCTGTGTGGAGAAATGTCGCATGTCTCCTGGAAAGTGATACTTTTGCAAAAAAAAAAAATTCAATGCAAAAAAGTTGCACTTTACCACTCAAACTTGTCGAATAAAAATAAGCCAGTTCTGGAGTTGGGTAAAAATTAGACTGTTTTGCGCCTAATTCATGTGTAAAAAAAAAGGCGCACCTACATAAATACATCAAAAAAGTCACAAAAAATAGACAACTCTTGAATTAGGCTAGTTCACACTTCAGTTATTAAGTCAGTTATTGTCAGCCAAAATGAGGTGCAGGTCAAAAACACAGAACAGGTGCAGATCTTTCCTCATCTATGTGTAGGCTTCACTACTGGTTTTGGCTCACAATTAGGGCTCATGCACACAAGCGTGTGCAGTCAGTGCCTGTGCTGTGGACCCTAATTTGAGGTCCACAATGCACGGGCACTGACATTGTGGCCACCGCATGCGGATCGCAGACGCATCCATTTGAATGGGGTCCGCGATCCGCATCCGAGGGTCCGCACCGCACAAAAGTAGTGCTTGCGCTACTTTTTTGTGGTGCGGAGGCACAGTCAGAAACACCACAGAAGCACACCATAGTGCTTCCGTGGTGTTCCAATCAGTGCCTCCGCTCCGCATCTCCCAGATTGCAGACCCATTGAAGTGAATGTGATCCGTGTTGCGGGCTGCACGCGGCCGGTGCCCGTGTATTGCGGACCCAGCGTATGCGGGCTGCAATACGGGCACGGGCTGTCACCGGTCGTGTGCATGAGCCCTAACTGATGGAAATAACTGATCAAATAATGGATGTGTGAACTGGGCCTTACTCTAAAACTACATAATAGTCAAGCAAGGCACAAAAGCCTCCAAAAGAGGTGCAATTTCAGTAGTAAATCTGACTAATAAAATTAGACTAAAACAGCATTGTTCGACTAAAAATAGGTGTAAACACTGTAGTAAATGTGCTCCAATGGGGATTTGTGTTCTCCAGTGGCGTAACCAGCAAATTTTTCGACGGGTCCCCCTCCCCCCAGCAACTTCTTCTCAACCTCCGACTCCCACGCAACCCCCACTTATGTAGCTAGTCAAGATCATCCTCTCAGATGAAGCCCGACAGCCGCTTCGTCCGTTTCCTACAGTGTCAATGTATATACAGTAATGTCATTGTATGATACTGTTGAGGGAACCCTGACAATAAAACTCACCTTTCATTTTTCCCACCTCCTTTGGAAAATGAAAAGTGGAATCTGATTGGTTGCTTTGGGTGAATACAGCGGTTTTCCTTTACACCAGTTTGATAAATCTCCCCCAGTGGGTCAAGTTGTCTGAGTAAATTGCAGCATTCACCATTCAGCTCCTATTTGCCCAAAAGACTCCATTCTCCCTGTTGAAACAGACACCACATAAGAGCCATCTGTGTGGGGTCCATTTATTAAGACCGGCGATTTATATGCCAGTCTTAATCTGTCTACAGCACTGGCGGATACGCCAAAGTTATGTAGAGGTGCAGGCCTCTACGTAACTTAGGCTCTTGCTGCTGCCGGCCGTGCGACATGATTTAAACTAATCCATCTCCCTTGCTGGCATTGTATAACCCTTTCACCACTGGAGTTTTTTTGTTTTTTTTTTGCATTGTCATTTTTCTTCCTTGAGCGATAACTTTTTATATTTCCATTCACACAGCTGTATGAGGGCTGATTTTTTGCGGGACAAGTTGTACTTTCTGTTTGCGGCAAAACTGACCCATGCCCTTCATTCTCTGGGTCAGTATGAGTATAATGATACCCCATATGTATAGGTGTTTTACTTCTAAATAGTGTAAAAAGAAATTTTAACTTTGAAAAAAAATATTTTTTTACATCACCATATTCTGACCTCCATAACTTTTTTTATACTTATATCTACTGACAGTGGCGTAACTACAACTAACTGGGCCCCACAGCAAATTTTTGAATGGGGCCCCCCCACAAACCTCTTCGCAACCCCCAACTCACATGCAACCCTCACTCTTGTGGCTAGTCAAGATTGAACTCTCCCAGACAAGGCCTGACAGCCGCTCCATCCGTTTCCTATAGTGTCACTGTATATAATGTCATTGTATAATACTGTTGAGGGGGCCCTGACAATAAAATCTTTTAGTCTCCCTCCTGAGGGGGCCCCTTGTGGGTCTGGGCCCCAAAAGCAGCTGCTTCCCCTGCTTCACCTATAGCTACGCCCCTGTCTACTGAGCTGTGCGGGGGCTCTTTTTTAGTTTTTATTGATCTCATTTTAGAGGGTATGTGACTTTTGATCACATTTTATTACATTTTGTGGGGTAAAAAAAGCAATGAAAAATGGTATATTGGCTATTTGGACCCTTTTTTCCTTTACGCCATTCGCCATATTGCCAAAATATTTTTAGATTTTAATAGTACGGGTGTTTTCGGTCATTGTGATGTTTATATTTTGTGTTATTTAGGTATTTTTCTTTTATTTTACGGAAAGGGGTTGATTTAAACGTTTATATTTTTCAATATATTTTTTAACTTTTTTAAGTAATGATTTTGAAGCTCATATATGAGCCTATGAAATCAGTTTTTTTTTAATTTTGAACCATCATGTATTTTTTAAATTAGTTTATTCCTGTCTATTGCTAATTTCCTATGTTGGCCTACCATCTGGTGGCCTAAATAAGAATTGCAGCATGAATGCTCAAGGTCTCTTCAACGAGACCCAGCGCATTCAAATCAACTACCGACATTCCCATTGGCCACAGGTGTTGTCGGTAGGATTCCCGGAAGCGCAAGCTGTTTTTAACACTTTAGATGCCATGATCTCACTTGATCACGGTATCTAATGCCTTTTAATTAAAAATGTTTGAAACAGCAGAGACCTGCTGGCCATGACGCCTGCTGTATGTGCGAGTGGGCGCCATGTTTACACATCTCTCCAGCGCCGTACATGTAAGGTGCTGGTAGCAAAAAGATTAAGGACATTTTACACGCCATACACAGGAGTGAAAAATGATGAATGAGACGGGCTGGCTGGCCCACCCACGCCGGCCCATTATAGAAATGCCTATTCTTGTCCACAAAATGGACAAGAATAGGGCATGTTCTATCTTTTTTTGCAAGGCCACAGAACGGAGCAACAGATACGGACAGCAGATGGTGTGCTGTCCGCATCTTTTGCACCCCTATTGAAATGAATGGGTCCACACCTATTCTGCATACAGTCGTGTGAATGAGCCCTTATCCATATTTTCCATCTGGAACATGGACAAGTTTCCTATTGTTTGTCTGGATAAGCCTTAAAGCATCATCATCATAGTCTGCTATGGGCCCGTACTAAATCTCTGTGTGCCTGTGTGTGATTTTATATGAAATCCATGCAAAAATGTGCACTACCCCCACATTCTTCTCCATAATTGACACAAAACATGATTTCTAAATGCAGGATAAGGTGTGGCAAAGGATGGTGGCAGGGCATGTCTAGTCTGGATGGGAGGGCACCACTGGCACCAGCAGCAATAATAAATGATAAAGTTTTTTATTAGATAATAATAGGAATACAAACTATCTTGGCACCAGATGGGTTTACGTGGTGGGGCAGACTGGCGGTTGTATCAGCAGGAGTATGTGACTGGTAACTGCCCGGTCTGCTTGGATCTTGGTACTCTGCAGGGTCACGCAAAGAAAAAACCTTGTCTTGTGGGAGAAGAGCATGAAACTGAATGGTGCCCCGAGGGAAGTCAAGCTTCATCTTTTATGTAATACATTTACTTACCGATTATTTTTATTCATAACTGGTTTGTGTTTTTCGAGTGACCCACTTGCTGTTAAAAGCTCCTCCAGAGCCTCTATAGACAGGTATAAGGCTCAAAATACACACTCGAGTCACATTATTCTGACCAGCAGCTAATATCCAGAGTACCTGCCGTGCGCAGCATGGACAGCAGCTAGACAGGCTGGGAGTGACTCTATAAGGTCCTGGTAGGTTGTCACAAGTATTTAGAGCCATGCTGATTGCAGTGTATTCCACAGCTGCTGGAGGGTGCATGGCGAAGGATCCATAGAGAAAACATGACCATCGAGGTGGTCCTACAGAGGCTCAACTGAGTTCAAGTCTGGGGAATTAGGGGGCCAGGGTAGTACTTGGAAGTCTTGGTGATGTTCTTACACCCATTGGCAGACATTTCTAGCCATGTGTCCTATTGCATTGTCTTGCCAGAAGATCCCATCATCCCCATGGAAGACAATCAGCATGTATGGGTATATGTAATATGCAAGGATGGATTCATACCCAAATCGGCAAGTGCATCTCCCTTCTCTCTTCCTGCTGCTATTTCTATGGCAAAGCAGCGGTGAACAGATAACACTAGTGTAGATCATATAGTAGTAATGCCCTCCCTCTGTGCCCTTTTATAGTAGTAATGCCCTCTGTGCCCCCTTTATATTAGTAATGCCTTCAGTGCCCCTTTATGGTAGTAATGCCCTCTGTTCCCCCCTTATGGCAGTAATGCCCACTGTGCCCCCTTTGTAGTAGTAATGCCCTCTCCTCTGTGCCCCCTTTATAGTAGCAATGCCCTCTGTTCCCCTTTATAGTAGCAATGTCCTCTGAGCCTCCTTTGTAGTAGTAATGTCCTCAGTGCCCCCCTTATGGTAATAATGCCCACTGTGCCCCCTTTGTAGTAGTAATGCCCTCTGCTCTGTGCCTCCTTTGTAGTAGCAATGCCCTCTCTGTTTAAAAAAAATAAAACATTAAAAAAAAACATAGTGCCTACTCACCTTGTCAGGCTGAATGGTGGAGCAGGGACAAGTCTCCCTGTTTCACCATTCTGCTGTGCGCCGCCGGCCTGAAGGATGGGAGGAGCACAGAGAGCTGAGCTGTCGGTGAGTGACAGGACCGTAGCTCCCTGCTCTCCAGGAGGGGGTACAGGGAACACTGGCGGCATCCACCAGCAGTTTTTAACATGTTAGAAAATGCAGATGCTGCTCCTGTCTTTTTGAACTCTGCTGTCTGCCCATACAGCACTTTACAACAACATATGGGGTGTTGCCATATTCAGGGGAAATGGGTAACAAACTGGGGGGTGCATTTTCTCCTGATACCCCTTGTAAAAATGAAAAACTTAAGGCTAAAGCAACATTTTCATGTAAAAATGTAATTTCTCATTTTCACAGCCACGTGTTTCTAAATTCTCTGAAAAGCTTGTTGGCTCAAAGCGCTTACTGCACTCCTCGATAAATTCCTTTAGGGATGTAGTTACCAAAATGGAGTCACTTTTTGTGGGTTTCCTTTCTAGGGGTACCTCAGGATTCCTTCAATTGTGACATGGCTCCCAACAACCATTCCAGCAAAATCTGCCATCCAAAAACCAAATGGTGCTCTTTCCCTTCTAAACCCTGCCGTGTGCCAATGTAGAGGTTTATGACCACATATGGGGTGTTTCTATAAACTACAGAATCAGGGTAATAAATATTGAGGTTTGTTTTGATGTTAAAGGGGTTTTCCGAGTTATACAGTACAGACCAACAGTTTGCACACACCTTCTCATTCAAAGAGTTTTCTGATTTTCATGATTATGAAAATTGTAGATTCACACTGAAGGCATCAAAACTATGAATTAACATATGTGGAATTATATACTTAACAAAAAAGTGTGAAACAACTGAAAATATGTCTTATATTCTAGGTTCTTCAAAGTAGCCACCTTTTGCTTTGATTACTGCTTTGCACACTCTTGGCATTCTCTTGATGAGCTTCAAGAGGTAGTCACCTGAAATGGTTTTTACTTCACAGTGCCCAGTCAGGTTTAATAAGTGGGATTTCTTGCCTTATAAATGGGGTTGGGACCATGAGTTGTGTTGGGCAGAAGTCAGGTGGATACACAGCTGATAGTCCTACTGAATAGACTGTTAGAATTTGTATTATGGCAAGAAAAAAGCAGCTAAGTAAAGAAAAACGAGTGGCTATCATTACTTTAAGAAATGAAGGTCAGTCAGTCCGAAAAATTGGGAAAACTTTGAAAGTGTCCCCAAGTGCAGTTGCAAAAACCACCAAGCACTACAAAGAAACTGGCTCACATGAGGACCGCCCCAGGAAAGGAAGACCAAGAGTCACCTCTGCTGCGGAGGATAAATTCATCCGAGTCACCTGCCTCAGAAATCGCAGGTTAACAGCAGCTCAGATTAGAGACCAGGTCAATGCCACACAGAGTTCTAGCAGCAGACACATCTCTACAACAACTGTTAAGAGGAGACTGTGTGCAGCAGGCATTCATGGTAAAATAGCTGCTAGGAAACCACTGCTAAGGACAGGCAACAAGCAGAAGAGACTTGTTTGGGCTAAAGAACACAAGAAATGGACATTAGACCAGTGGAAATCTGTGCTTTGGTCTGATGAGTCCAAATTTGAGATCTTTGGTTCCAACCACCGTGTCTTTGTGCGACGCAGAAAAGGTGAAAGGATGGACTCTACATGCCTGGTTCCCACCGTGAAGCATGGAGGAGGAAGTGTGATAGTGTGGGGGTGCTTTGCTGGTGACACTGTTAGGGATTTATTCAAAATTGAAGGCATACTGAACCAGCATGGCTACCACAGCATCTTGCAGCGGCATGCTATTCCATCTGGTCTGCATTTAGTTGGACCATCATTTATTTATCAACAGGACAATGACACCCGGCACCCCCGCCGATCTGCTGTTTGAAGAGGAGGCGCGCGCCGTATCAGCTCCAGCCTGTAATTCCCCGAGCCTGTAATCCCCCTCTAGTGTTCTAGCCTATAATGCTCCCCCCTGTGTTGCTCCAGTCTCTAAAGCTCATTTGTAATGCTCTAGCCGTTAAAGAATAACTAAACTAATTTTTATTTAAATGTCCCTAATGCCATAATAATACTTTTTGTAATATACTTTATTAATGCTTTTTGTATTTTTAATAGACGTTACCCCGCATAAAGTGCACCTTTCCCTGTGCGCTTAAAATCACAGAGTTGACAGATCCTCTATGGGGCCGCAATGCATGGGGTATGGGCAGGAGCACACATTGCTGCTCCTTTCCATGCCCCCCAGAGGTCCAGAGGTTTACTAAATGCTGGCATAACACATGGGTAACCTGTAACCATGTACTATGCCAGGATTAGCTGAGTGGCTCCTGCCTGTGCCTGCTTCACTAAGCTAAGAGTCCTGCATGTCAGCTTTTAGCTTAGTGAAGCAGGCACAGGCAGGAGCCCGCCCACAATTCTTTTCCAGCCTGTGGACTGAGTTGTCGTGTCCTGTCGTGAAGGTGGTTGTGATTAAATCACTGAAACCTTCTGTCCCTGGTCTCAGACGGTGCAATCTTGAGATCACGAACACCTGCGTCAGGATGCAGGCATTCATGGCTATGTGATCACTCTGCATGAGACCCAGTTCAGGTGGTCATGATGATATCATTGCGACCTCTTGCATTGTTCTACTGCCTCATTGGCTTCAGGCCATAGACTCCAATCCCCCACAATAAACTGCCACCCTTATAGAGGCAGGTCGACCACTGACTGAGGCGAGATGTTCATCTCGCCTCATGGCAAATGCAGCTGTGACCACAGGCGTGCAATTCCATTCTCATTAACACTTTCTGCGATTCCCAGACTGAGGGGTACAGATCTTACATCCGGATGGCCAGTGCGTATCAAAATGTAATGAGTGCCAGAAGCAATTAACACTTTCCACAAGCATAAAAGTCTTAAGGGGTCATTTATTAAAACCGGCAATTTAGATACCGGTGTTAATAACCCCTGCGCTGGCGGTGGATTTGCCAAAGTTATGTACAGATGCTGGCCTCTAGATAACTTCGGCGCATCCACCGCAGATATAAAACAGGTGTAGAAAATCGTAAATGATTCCTCACCCCTTCCCACGCCCCCTTTTTTAGACCTGGCGTGAGCGGGGAAAAGTTAAGTTATTCTTTGGCAGCTGTTCAGTCTCGGGAATGGTGTTTCCTCCATGAGGCTTCACTTTGGGCCTACTTAGCAGAAGCTCTCACATGTAGGTCTTGTCTCTTGCTTCTCCGACTAGACACTCTCACTCACCAGAGGAGGCCGGATTGGCCGGTGTCCATGGCAGCCTAACCCTGACTGCCGGTGTTAACGTTTGTTGTCCATATACAACCATTTTGAATGCATAATGCATAGAGACATAAGTGCTTTTGACATTAAATCACAACATTCAGCTTTTAGCAAACAATGAACCTTTAGCAGTGATCCACTGGATCACATTTTTTACAGCAAATGGAACATGGGCCAAATGTGGCCATGTGAACGTGTCTTATGTCTTCCATCATAATTCTTATATAGATTAAATATTGTATCAATAGCAATCAGTCGAAATACAATAAATTCTAATGATATATGGGAAGGTCTGAGAACATCACTGTAATGTATCATCTGGAGAGGTGGAGCCACTGAGCCTCCAGTCTGGATCGGTAGGTCTTGTACAGGCAAGTAGTGCTGGTGTAGCAGGGCAAAAGTACAGATGTAGCAGAACAGTTGATACAGCAGAACTATAGATGTACTGTAACTGAGCTGAGATGTAGCAGAGCTGTTGATGTAGTAGAGTTGATGTCTGATATAGCAAAGTCAGCGATAATAGTGGTGAGTCGGTGGTATAGCGGAGTTGAAGTTCTTGGCGAGCTGATGTCATAGAAGTGCTGAGGCAGTTGCGGAGTTGGTTATATAGCTGAGCTGAAGATGTTAGGTGGTGTAGCAAAGCCAATACAGTTGCAGAGTTACTGGTGTATAACAGCTGATGGTATTGCTGAGTTGGTAGCTTAACAAAATTGAGCAGTTGCAGAGATGCTGATGTAACTGAGCTGAAGTTGTTGTCGAATTGGTGATGCAGGTGAATTGATGTTGTTACTGAGTTGAGAATGCACATAGGATGGAAGAACTAGCGATGTATGGATCACCAGGGATGCCAAGTCAAGGGAGTAACAGAAAGATTAGAGAATGACCACCTGTTAAAGGAGTTGTCTCACTTCAGCAAATAGCGTTCATCATGTGGAGGAAGTTAATACAAGCCACTTACTAATGTATTGTTGTTATCCATATTGCTTCCTTTGCTGGCTGGATTTATTTTCCATCACATTATACACTGCTCATTTCCATGGTTACGACCGCCTTTCAATCCATCAGTGGTGGTCGCGCTTGCACTCTATAGGAAAAAACTGTGGCCTTTCTGGTGGCCTGGAATGTGGGACCAAACATAGGCTAGTGCTTTTTCCTATAGTGTGCAAGCACGACCACGGCTGATGGATTGCACGGATGGATTGTACGGTTTCCATGGAAACGAGCACTGTATAATGTGATGGAAAAATGGACAGGAGGCAATATGGACAATGACAATACATTAGTAAGTGCCTTGACTTACCTTCCTCTATATAATAAATGCTATTTGCTGAATGGAGAGGACCCTTTAAACTCAGTGGGGGAGAT
The DNA here is from genome assembly GCA_900303285.1 of Rhinella marina. NCBI lineage: Eukaryota > Metazoa > Chordata > Amphibia > Anura > Bufonidae > Rhinella > Rhinella marina. Next base: position 142,170 of record ONZH01007180.1, read on the forward strand.
TTTTCATGAGGGGAATTTTCAAAGTCAGTTTTGCTGGAGTCTGCTCTGATATGTCAAAATTTGCATTTTGCAAACGTTGCATGTTGTTTGATAAATTTAATGAGCATTTAAAGTTATATCCACACGGTCAGGTTTCCTCATGAAGTTTTGGCTGCCAAAGGTAGGGGTAAATTCAACAAAGAGAAGCATCCGTCCTTTAAATTTTCTCTCCTTTTATGATCCACTCATGATTTTGGTTTCAGGAAACTTGACCATGTGGTCGTACCTAATCACTTTTATTTACAGAGGTTCCTCCAATGTTATACCATAATGATGTGAAATTTTGCAAATTTTTGCAACTTTTAAAAACGTTATATTAGATAAATCTGGCGTATACTTTTCAAAACTGGCAAGAGCCATGTAAAATCACAAAAAGTCACACTTTTTCACAAAAATGGCATGCACCAACATTTCAGACTTTGATGGCGTCAGCAAACCTCCATATAGGGCTTCATAAATTCCCTCCTTTCTCTGTAATAAGCCCTGCACTCCCAGTGACTTTACCAGATAACTGATCGTTCTGGTGTGCGCTGTAAATATAAATTCTTGATACAAGGGCTGAGTCAGGAATATGAGCTCTGCAGGGTTAGCTTCTCAGTGCATATCTTCAACCTCTAGAGATTTATCTACTTAATTTATACAATTCCCTATCTATTCGTAGATATTGTTATTATGGAAACCCAACCAGTCACCAGTGGGAGCGTCTTGGTAATAACATACAGAACTGCCTGGGTAATATCAGATTTACCTACAGCTGCGATGTAGACATGTCGACTGTACTGAAAGCCAGAGTCCATGGACTGTGGTAATGCCCCAGGAGCAAACCATATACGTGTAATGATCTCCTGGCACTAATGTCAGCAAGTGACGCCATAATAGTCCTAGATTAGGGGCTTGGGGAATTGCTCCTAAAGAAATTCCCTTAAGTATTTGACTGCACACAGCACTGACTGTAAAATGGTAATTTCTGAGTTTCCCCATGGGAACTATGGGTCCTGTACAGTTACATTCTGCAACAATTTTATAGTAATATATTTCTATAGTGGATAATTAGAACTTGTGTTGATGCTTATGACTGTTGGATTTATGTGACGGTTACAAATTCTCTTGCAACCTTCCTACTCCTCTGTCTGATGCACATGGCCATACTATGGTTCTGTTTTATAGAAAGAAGTGCATAGGGCCTTTTCTGTATTTAGATTTTTTGTTGTATATATGTTGGATCATAATATAAAGGTGACAGACAAAAATGTGGCATGATTCAAGTCATGTCTATGTTACCTTACAAAAACATTGAAGTTATTATCTCCTTGGTAATGATTTTCCTATGACTACTATGGAGTCTTGGTCTTAAAGGGGTGTCCGAGTTTTTATGGGAAAACTGTAGCGAGGCAGTTAAAAAAAAGAAAAACTTTAACTAGGCGTCAGGAGCCCCCTCCTATCCTGTGACTAACCTGGATGCTGTTTTGTCAGACACAGACTCAGAGTCCAAATACACAGAGAAGGGACGGCACCTTTCCTTCAAAGGGAAGTGGCTTGTAAATGGGGGCCATGGGAGTGGTGAGGTGGTATGTCCAAACCTGTGTACACAACTGTAAAATAAAAAAAGAACACCTGGAAAACGTAATGCGATTGAGCTAAGATTGGCAAAGTATAACCTGTTAGTGGTGCTAGGTCAATGATCACACAACCAAGATGTTGTACCCTTTACTTTTGGGGTTTAATAATAATTAATACTGAGTGTTATCTCCCCTTGCTGCAATGTAGGCTGCCACTCTGGCATGGTAATAGTCATACAGATGCTGATGTCATGCTAAGCCCTTTCCACTTAGACCTATAGTCCAGCCAAGGTGGTTTTGGTGGCTGTGCATAGGAGATCCCTCACCCCATCCAGTCCCAGACATTCATGAAGTTGGAATATCTGGCGATTAAGGCTACTTTCACACTAGCGTTAATATTTTATATAAAAGGCTTCTGTTTTGTCCCCATTCATTGTCAATGGGGACAAAATGTAACTGAACAGAATGGAGTGCCCTAAAATGTAATCCTTCCCGTCCTCATACCGGAGAGCAAACCGCAGCATGTTGCGGTTTGCTTTTCGACATGGGATGCGGAGCAAGATGGATTTCTCACAATAGAATACGGATTGACTTTCAATGGAGTTCATGATGGATCCATCTTGGCTATGTTAAACATAATACAGCCGTATCTGTTCATAACGGATGCAGATGGTTTTATTATCAGTAACGGAAGAGTTTTTGCTGAACCCTACGGATCCAGCAAAAACGCCAGTGTGAAAGTAGCCTAAGCTGGCCACGGGGACTCATGGATACCCTGAAGAGCATGTTGTGTAGTGTAGGAAGTGTGTGGGCAGGCTTATCTTGTTAGAAACACCACGTCTCCTAACAAAGGCAGTAGGAATGGTTTCACAAAATCTTGGACAATTGCAGTGGCCAGGTTTGGGATGGTCCCAACTCTGTGCTGCTCCCACCAACACCTTTGATTTAACACCACATGTTGCAACTCTCCAGAGAGGATGGTAAGGCATGGTGCACCTCAATGGAAAATAAGACCAGAGAATTAGGATTTGCAGTAAAACAGTGTGCTTCTTTACTAGAGGAACTCAGGCGCAGAACAATATTGGCAAGAAACTGAGCCGGGTTCTTCAGTCTCCTCCCAGGCAGAAGAAGATTCTGTGCTAAGGAAAGCCCTGAGTTAGCTGCCCCTCTCTAAGAAGGCTGGTACCCTGGCCAAAGGGCTGGTGGCCCAGGGTCTGTGGGGTAGCCATCCGGCTTGCGCTCTGGTCAAAGGGCTGGTGACCCATGGTCTGTGGCAGAGTATTCCCATCTCAGTGTCTTCTTCTGGTCACTTGTGCAGTCTGGCAGTGTCTCTTCTACTGGTTCCTATCTGCAGATTAGGGGCTCTAACTGTTTACCATAATATACAGTTTCTAGCTAAACTAGAACCTTCTAGTGGGAGTGGTGAAGTGGAGAAGCACAACCTAAACATAAACATTGTTGCAATTTCAGTCTGCCATAGAGTTGTATAGGGCTTCAATACAAGTCTGTGAATGACTAAGGAGTTTTTCTGACAGAAGCAAACCTTTGCCTAGTCCCTTATAGTAACTTTTGAAGCTTTCTAACTTCTCAGTGCATATATAAAAAATTCTAAAGTCTCTCAGTATAAGCTAGCTTTGCATAAACCCTTTCCACAGTGCAGTGTAGAAGTAGTGCAATAACAGTACAAATGAACAGGATAAATTACAATAAACATATAAATGCAGTTCAACAACAAGAAACAACAGTGCAAACAACAACATAAATCACAGTGCAAGTTAACCCTTCCAAGTGCACTAAAGCAGTGAGTTGATGGCTTTGCATAGTAGAAATAAGAGCAAATATCCACAAATGTCCATAGTCCAAAGTACCCTTACTTCAGGGCATTACACATTCTAAAGGCTGGTCAATAATAGATAGGAATGGCCATGGTAACTAATGGTGCCGTCACCATGACACCTGGTGTTGGTCTTGTGTCGCTGCACTATGCATAAAGGCAGTAGGCTCTATCCAGCTCTCCTGCAAAATCTGATGCGCCCATCAATGCAAAAACAATAGTGTTCAGTGATGAAAGCAGGTTCTGCCTTGGTACTATTTATGGCTGTCCACCTCACCTCAATCGCATTACATTTAGGTGTTCTTTTTTCATTTTCAGGTAGTGTATGCCACCGCATTCTATCATGAGAATCTTTCTGGTATTTAGACTCAAGTCTTCAAGAATGCTTCATACATCTTCACGACTTGGTAATTCTTGCTTTATAAGTTGTATGGTAGTGTTTTTTCAGTGGATTAGTGACATTTTACTGTTCTTCCCATCAGATCTATCATCTCGGTGATTTCTGTCTGGTTCTTCTGTTAGAAAGGATTTCCTGTTTAAAGAATAGTAAGTAAAACAAGAAGCAAGGTGACGGTTATTGCTTCCTCCCATTAAACATGGTACTTATGTGTAGTTGTGCCTTGTAGGATTCAATGGCATGTATATTTCTCACTTTGTCATTTTGTAGGTATTATTTTCCTTCCTGTTGCATTCACCGTATGACCAGCCTCAAACATTTGACAGATGGTTATTAATGCTACATTTTAGCATGTAAGAAAACCTTAAAGAGCAGAATTCACTGATTTTTGGACGCTTCACTTTTTCACATACTACATTTGACATGTTTAATCCTTCTAGAATACAAGCAGTAAGGAAAATAAAGTGTTATGAAGTGGATGTGGATCACTGAACAGATTTGGCTTGCTGGTATTCCTAAGGGCCTTTTCTAAGTGCCCTCCTACTGCATCGAGCGAGACCACAGGGGCAATGTGTGAGTGTGGTGCCCTGATGGGGGTAGTAGTTGGTACTCTAGTTTCTGTAGCTCCCTGGGCCGTTGTGCAGTGAGTTGAAGGAAGGCATCAGAGTCCTTCGTGCACACTCTGGGATCTCCTGCTAGATGTTGGTTGAGGTGCCCTTGGTGGTATGGGTTGTAGGTGCAGGGAAGAAAGGGTCCCTGAAGTTTGCGACGCCAGCACCCTTGGGTGAAAAGGAGGTGACAAAAATAGAGGAGTCCGTTTAGATAAATAACTATAACATTTACTGAGAATTACTTGCCTTGAGGTAGATGTACAGGTTTAGATATCTTGGAAGTATTCACATACACTTCTGATCTCAATTCTGCTGTAATTCCAGGTAAAAGGCTCAGTTATGGTACTACAGGCTCCAATGTGCTGATAACACTATTTTACTTCCTTTTGCTGATATCAGAGTCCCTTGTTTGTGCTTATGGGTCACTGGTCCAATTCCTAACAGCCAGGTACTGGATATAATATAATATTATCTTATATGTCTTTCTTCCTTTCGGCAACCTACAGGGTGGTTCTCCCAAGCGGCAGGCACACAACATCTGCTCCATTCTTTGTACTGTTTTCCATCAGAAACGGTTCCACACGGTCCATAGAGGAATGGGGTAAACACAGCTTTGAGCTTAGGCTACTTGCACACTTGCGTTTGCAGGATCCGTTTGTGAGATCCGTCCAGGCTCTCACAAACGGATCCGTCATGATAATGCAACCGTCTGCATCCGTTCTGAACGAATCTGTTTGTATTATCTTTTACATAGCCAAGACGGATCCGTCTTGAGCTCCATTGAAAGTCAATGGAGGACGGATCCATTTTCTTTTGTGTCAGACAAAATGGATCCTTCCCCACTGACTTACATTGTGAGTCATGAAGGATCTGTTTGCATCAGTTTCTTTATGTGGACACCAAAACGCAGCAAGCAGCGTTTTAGTGTCCGCCTCCAAAACGGAATGGAGACTGAACTGAAGCAAAACTGATGCATTCTGAACGGATCCTTTTCCATTCAGAATTTATTAGGACAAAACTGATCAGTTCAGGACCGTTTGTGAGAGCCTGTGACGGATCTCACAAATGGATCCTGCAAACGCAAGAGTGAAAGTAGCCTTAGTTGTCAGGCTGTGTCCAGGAGCTGGAAGCTTCTCCCAGTCAGTGGGTGCTGTGGAGTCCATAAGCTAAAACTGCTCCTATCTACACTAGACTTGCTCTATACCCAAGTTTATACTGGTCTGTGCTGAGTAGCTTCTGCTGATTCCTCTTGCAACCTCCTTCAGCCTGGCCAGTGCCAAGGGGATAAAAGTGGACTTGACTCTCCTCACTGCACACGTCCTTATAACTCCTCTCACTTCTAGTCTAGTCTGTGCCTTTTATAAGGGAATATACCAGCACCATCTAGTGGTGACTGATGTGTAGTGTTGGTTACCAGCCTGTTAATAAGAATGTACAGCTACATACATACACAACATATAATGACAATGACTGAAAATACCCTTAAACATACAGGGCCCCGCTACTGATATGGTTTATGGGATCATTATAGCAGAGTCCTTTATGAATTAACCCCATCCTGACGTGTCTGCAGTTTCATACAGCAGGCACCCACAGCTAATGTCTGCGACCAGCGGTAATGCCGATTGCGGACATTTCACCCCTCAGATGCCATGGTCAATCCTGATCACAGCATCTGAATGTTGAAAACCCAGAAGCATGCATTCCCGGTGTGCTCCTGCTCCCCCCCATCGGGGATCGGGGGAAGACTGAGTGTGTTAGCAGCAGCCCCTGTCCTCCTGTGTGACAGGAGGCTGCTGCGTAGTAATTTCTATGGAGCCCCTGCCTGTAGCAGAGCTCAATAGAAATATAGTAATGCTCATAAACGTCAATGCTAATGCATTGGAGTCTGAGAAAAGCAATCCAATTTCCGGAGTGCAAAAATGCCCATACTATTAAAATATAAAAAAATGTAATCCCATAAGAAAAACAAAAGTTAAAATGGCCAATTCATCATTTTTAGTTGCTTCTCCTCACACAAACATTTTGCCCTATAAGACGCACCGGCCCATAAGATGCACCTAGGTTTTAGAGGAGGACAATAAGAAAAAAAATGAATTAAACCTCAGGTCAGATCACCAATCAGACCTCAGCTGACAGCCCCAATCAGACCCTAATATTAATAAGACCCCAGCAAGACCTCAGATCAGACCTCAGCTCAGACCCTAATGTGAATGACCCCCAATCAGACCTCAAATAAGAGCCCCATGCCTCTCATCAGCCCCCATATGCCTCTCATCAGCCCCATATGCCTCTCATCAGCTTCATATGCCTCTCTTCAGTACCCATTGCCTAATATCAGCCCCCAGCAGCCTCCTTTGCCTCTGATCAGCTCCCAGCAGCCCCTTTGCCTCTGATCAGCCCCTATTGCCTTCTATTTAATAAAATAAAAAAAAACATTTACTCATTACTATTCGCCCCATAAGACGCAGGGACACCCCCCACACACACACACACACACACTTTTGGGGGAAAGAATGCATCTTATAAGGCGAAAAATAAGGTAAATAAAAGGTGATCAAAAAGTCATACACACTCTCCAAAATGGTATAACTGAAAAGTACATATTGCCCTGCAAAGAATGAGTCATAGCTCTGCATACATAAATATAAAAAAGTCATACCCAAAATATGGAGACTAAAAGGAAAAAAAAATATTTTTTTCAAGGTTTTCTTTCAGTGTAAAAATGCAATAAATAATATACATATGTAGTATTGCCGGATTCGTACTGACCTGGAGAATGAAAGTAACTGGTCAGTTTTTCAGTTTTATGGTATAGGGAACTCCAGAAAAACAAAACCCAAAACTGTTCTGGAATTGTTTTTTTTCCCAATTTCACCCCATTTATATTTTTTTTCCCGATTTCCACAATATTGTATGCAGAGATATCACTCTTTCCAGACTCCTATTTCACTATGTATCCATGTTCAGTTCCAGGGTCTGAGGTTGGAAGGTTCAGCAGTCTACATATTTTGGATATGAGGCCTTTGGAAAAGGGACCCAAGCCTCTTAGACATAAGCATTCAATATGATTAAGTTTGGGGGGCAAAGGAGGAAGAAAAATGTTCCCTGACCAAGTGCCTAATTTGTAACTAATGAGTCTCGGGGTAGCTATGTTGGTCAGTGTAGGGATAAACTTTGGACTAAAAATAAATATAGTTTGGACGTTAAGTCAGGTGTGAAGAGGAAAGTTGAAAGAGTTGAGGTCAGTTAAACTGACTAACTCAGTAATGTAGTATATACCTGGTAAACACAATAGTGTTGGAGATGCAATAGTTTAATGCTTACCTGTAGTTTCTCTCTATGCATTTTTTATGATGCGCTGTATTTCCTGTACATTGATGTGAACTCACTGATTTCTTTTTCCTGTCTGTGCCATCCACCATGTAAGGTGACCTTCAGTTATTGCATGCATGTTCCAATAAACCCAGTTTCTGTTACTCCACAATGTCTGATCTAAACTGACTTAACTGCACCCAGCAACCATACTCTGCAACAAATAGTAGATAAATAGGATAATACAGAAGGTAACTTTGCAGGGTGTCCGGAAGGAGAGAGTTTGGATGGGCCAACCAGAGTTTTTCAATTTCTGTCCATGTTTTGTAAACATGTTGCATCTTCCAATGGATTTGCCCAAGATGTGTGCCATGTTAATACTTTGTTATAACGGAAAGAGCTAAACCCCCCTGCAATACTCTAGCAATAATCACAGAATTATTAAAGGGGTCATCCCACAAAAAATAATATAGTTTTCAAACCAGAACCTGGAACTGAATTAATTTGTGATGCATGTAATTCAAAATTTAGCATAGCCACTGAGTTTTTCAATAAAATGTATCTGTATAGCGCCACCTGCTGTTTGACCTGCTCACTGAGATGGCCGCACATGCTCAGTTCCATCCTTCAACTGCCTACTGAGCTGTGATATCCAAGGATAAACCCAGTGGTTCTGTCTATCAAGAAATTACCACCTTTTTCGGCGCTGCTAGACAGTAAGAGACTGGAACAATGTCCGTAGTTTGGAGCCGATAGTTTTATTCACTTATTGTCTACGCGTTTCAAGGGATGAAAAACCCTCTTCTTCAGGACATTGTGGTGAAAAGTATGGTGAAGTGACTGGAAAGGCTGCCCCTTGATATTTGTGAGTGGATACTGTAGAACAGTAGTTTTGTTGTAGGATGTCTAAAAGATGTGGGGCTAGGTTCATAGGTATGATGCCTGGGTACAAACTGTCTTTGGAAGCCCAAGTGCTAAAGAGAAGAGGGCTTGAGTGGCCCCCTGGACATCGGCCCACCAGGAAATTTCCCTGTAGGGTCTATGGCCAATCCGTCCCTGACCAGCTTGCAAAAACTTATAAACCCAATTTGGTCTTTATGTGTAAGATGTGGCAACTTACCATTCAGTCTGCAAGCCAGGAGTTTAGAAAGCATTTGAGATAAGAACTGAGAAGAGTAATTGTCTATAGTCAGAGCATTCTGAAGGGTCCTTTCTGGAGTTTGTGATCACTATAATGTGAGAATGTATCCTAATCTGTGGAGTGAGCAGTCCATTTAAGAAAGAATTGAAAGGAGTTAACATGAAGATTGCTGAGTGTTTTATAGTATAAGTAGTAAAGACGGTGGGAATGCAGAGATTTATAGCTCAGCAGGCCCATGTCTCAGCCAGCTCCTTTAATCTAAGTCCACTATTAACCTGGTCAAGGGCTCTTTTGGGCAGTCTGGGAAGATGTAATTTAGTGAGAAAGGATGAAAATAACATACTGCAGTGCTGTGGGCGGATGAAAGGTTGGACAGGAGGGAATATAAGGCAGAGTAGTATTCTTTATAGTGTTTGGCTATGTCACCAGGGTTATAGAGAAGATGACCAGTGCAGTCTCATATAGAACATTGAGACACTGCTGTTTGACTGTCTCTAATTTGTTTAGCGGGAAGGGATTGGGATTTATTGCCCAAATTCATTAAATTGAAGACTAGGATGCCCATATCTAGTAAATGTACAGCCACTTTTTATAATCCCTTTTTGTTACAATTCCCAATAAATAAGTTGATGTCTGGATATCCTACTGCAAAGACCCCCAGCAATCAGTTGTAATCTTCAAGGGATACAAAGAACATGTAAGAGAGTGATGCTTTTTTAGTAACAGACTGCATTGACTAAGATTTTTCTTTCTTCACAGGACATCAGTACAATATGCTTCATATCTATAAAACTCATATAAGGCACAGACACTTAGTGGTTGCAGTTCACTTCAGGTGCTATTACTTGAACATTCTAGAACATGACTTGAACAGTCTATAGAATACAACGACTTGGTCACTGTTGACTTCACTGGTCCCTAAGGGCAAACAGAAGGAGGGTGACTGTTGCTTATAGCCCTATTTCTGAAAGACCTTCCTCAACCAACCCATCCTACTATGCTCCCATTTAGTCCACTATACCACTGAACCGAACCAAACAGGCCACACCACAGGCCTCACGACAGCCAACGTTCCACTACAACACTATTCACCAGTTCCTCCCAGTCTGTTGTCCGAAACAGCCCCTCCCCAGGCCCAACTCTTTATGACATTTTGGCTCATGCAAGCTGTAATCATGTTATATAATGATATCAGAAAACATAAAATAAAGTTTCTTTGATGCCTTGACCCAAAACACGGAGTCAGGGTATCGGCTGCTGCTTAAACAAGTATCCTGCTTTAGCATGTACAACATATCCACAGGATACACACAAAATGTCTGATGTCCAATTTTGATGGGTACAAAATAGACAGGAGAGGCAACTAGCTCCGGATCCGGCAGGCTGCTCCCAGCCGGAACAGCTTGCTGGATCAGCAAACCCAAATGTGAACAAGCCTTAATCAGTCTCATGACTGTTGGCAAATAGTCTCTTTAAGAGATAATAGGCTTACAGTATAGCAGCAAAGCCCCTCCACAAAAAAACAAGCACAATACCTTGTTGTCTGAGTACAATGCATAGTCTTGTGGGTTCCAGACCTCCTAATCTCCTGCTCTCTTGAGCACCCTGGCAGTATGGCTGCTTTCTGGGCAGTCATGGGCTCAGAGTCTAGGGTTCTCTAAACTTGGGCCTAGCTGTGCAGGAGGTCTCTCACACACATCTTTCCTCCAAGCTACTTCAAACTAGGATCTCTAACGCTAACTAGCCTGGGGACAGACCTGGTCCATCCCCCCAACAACCTAACATAGTTTGCCAAATTTTTAACCATATGTTGTCCATACTGGGCTATAAAGTGCATTTAGATAGCAAATCATACAATTTAACTCAATTGTTAATAGTATTTAACTATTTGCAAAATAATAAGAGCCCCATGCCTCTCATCAGCCCCCATATGCCTCTCATCAGCTTCATATGCCTCTCTTCAGTACCCATTGCCTCATATCAGCCCCCATTGCCTAATATCAGCCCCCAGCAGCCTCCTTTGCCTCTGATCAGCTCCCAGCAGCCCCTTTGCCTCTGATCAGCCCCTATTGCCTCCTATTTAATAAAATAAAAAAAAAACATTTACTCATTACTATTCGCCCCATAAGACGCAGGGACATCCCCCCCCCCACACACACACTTTTGGGGGAAAGAATGCATCTTATAAGGCGAAAAATAAGGTAAATAAAAGGTGATCAAAAAGTCATACACACTCTCCAAAATGGTATAACTGAAAAGTACATATTGCCCTGCAAAGAATGAGTCATAGCTCTGTATACATAAATATAAAAAAGTCATACCCAAAATATGGAGACTAAAAGGAAAAAAAATATTTTTTTCAAGGTTTTCTTTCAGTGTAAAAATGCAATAAATAATATACATATGTAGTATTGCCGGATTCGTACTGACCTGGAGAATGAAAGTAACTGGTCAGTTTTTCAGTTTTATGGTATAGGGAACTCCAGAAAAACAAAACCCAAAACTGTTCTGGAATTGTTTTTTTCCCAATTTCACCCCATTTATATTTTTTTTCCCGATTTCCACCATATTGTATGCAGGAATATCACTCTTTCCAGACTCCTATTTCACTATGTATCCATGTTCAGTTCCAGGGTCTGAGGTTGGAAGGTTCAGCAGTCTACATATTTTGCAAATCATACAATTTAACTCAATTGTTAATAGTATTTAACTATTTGCAGTAGCTCTTCTGGAGTACTAACTGCACTAACTTCCTAGGTGAGGAAACATTGTCTGGGAGTCTCCCTCTGATTGAGCAATGAAAATGACTTTGTCACTTAACACAGTCTGCATGCACATCACTGTATACAGAGGCAAATACCGTACATAAACTTTTTTTACGTTTTCCTATTTTTGCGCAATAAAAAACAGAAGAAAATGTTTTTACATTGCTGTATCCCAAGATCCATAACTTTAACCACACGTAAATTACATGATAATTGTGTCATGCAGGTCATGACGGAAGCGGCTATTCCAAATATGTGGATGAGATTTTTGCTATTTTTTACATTGAAAAGCATTTTCTCAAGGTGTTTTTTATACTTGAAATATAGCCCCACAAGGGGACTACAATAGGTGGTCTTTTGATTGGTTCAAAAATAAATTCCACTGTTCATGCATTGAAATAGATTTTACTGTCAATTCTATACTGACATACACCAGCAAGCTGTGCCACAGATGGTCGGCCTGCTAGGACATTCTGGATGCTGCACTCCTTTTGTAACTAAATGGCCTGGATTGTCCTTCTGCTGGTTCTGCAGAGGTTGGTCACATAACATTAACCAATAGCAACAGGGTGGACAATGGCAGTAGAGGGCCCCTGTGCAAAAATAGTATGTAGGCTTCTTACAAAAAGTAAGAGTTAGTTTATCAAGACTGAGGGGCCCAATGCATTGCTTCTTGCCCTCCTATCCTTCGTCTATTGGATCATAATCAGTAATTTTGAGCCAATGAACCTTATTTTCCTTTGAATAATGTTATGGACTCTCTTTGTGCAGTACCCCAGTAAAACTGTATGTAATTACTGTATGTAATGTTAATATAATGCACCTTTTACTCAGTATGTTCCAGCATGAGCTGTAGGTGTGGCCAGAACTAATAATCCTGGTCCAGCCCTCTCTAAAGCTTATGTTGGAGGCTGGCCCCTTTCCCTGGTTTCAGAAGATTCCAGTTAGGGTAGCTGTGAGAAGGGTGGAGGTAAGGAGCAGACATAATATGCTCCTCTCACCCGTCTCCAGTTTTAAGCCCTGAAACTTTCTACATTACCAAGACCCCCATGAGATGAAAGAGAGGAAGTTTTGAAGGAGGATCTGCATGGCCACAGAGTCAGCAAGGTAACCCAGCTTTATGTGTTCTAGACCTTGATGCTGCAAAGGAATAACATGTTAAAACACCCTATACATTCCAGTATAGAGAATACTACAACCATGGTTGCCAGATTGTAATTGCCAGCCTGATTTCCCAGACACAGAGACTTTAGCCAGAGACGGAGTAATTAGAGATCTGTGTACAGATAATTGCTGGATGCTCTACAACTCCTATTTGGTGCACAGTAAAGAGAGACTTTTGTTAAGTTCAAATTGGCCTGGTTATTGAATCTCCTAAAACCACATGCTGGCCATTGCATAATTTTGCACCCACACAGACATTTAACATCAAGGGCACCCAAACTACCATCAGGCAGGAGCCCTAGTGACAAGGAGTCCCCCCAAGGAAACACAGTATACCTTTTCACTGCACCGACCCCATAGAGACGGCCTGAGGCAGTACATACCATGATGTATCATCAGGGCCACTACCATTTCTATCTTTTGCTCTGCTACTCAGGGGCTTGCATTTGCCTATAGGGCTCCTGGGCAGCTGCGGCACCTATATCATGCCCACCCCTGCATAGCAACATGATTTTATTGGATTAACATCTGAAAAAGTACTGTGTGTACCTATCTATCTATGGATATAGCCACATGCAAAGTCCGCCACCTTTCCAATAAAGACTGTGGCAACCAGATATGAGCGATAGGGCACTAATGGAATAATTGGTTGACGCATGCAGCTATAACAGGTGAAGATATCACAATTTTTTTTATGACATGCTAGTCCATGAATACAATTTACTGACTTTTTTAAGCCACCACTAAAGCTGTGAATATACAGTATATTATCTTGGTGAAATTGTTTTTACTAATCTATTTCCTGTTTATGACTTCACTGTTTACTGGAACTCATACACTTATGAAACTCCTGGGTCTCCGAGTAGATGGTGAATAAATATAAGGCAGATAATACACTCGGATCTTTGTACAGTGCACGTATATGAAGTGGATCTTGCAGCACACACACTAATACTTTGATTACATTCTTCACATTTTTATGTCTTCCATAAACAAGAGTCTGGCTGGAGACTTGTATCATGATATAATAGTCTTACACTAAATTAAGTAGGTCAGGTGTATCATGCTTTTCTGCTTTGAAAAGTCTATCCATTCATTTGAATAAATGAGTAGATTGAAATTAAAGCGATTTTCAAGACTTAAAATACTGATGACCTATGCTTTGTATGGCTTTGTATGCTTGCAGTAGCACCACAACCTTCTCTCAGCTTTCCTTAGGCCAGTGATGACACGTTCATCAGCCACATGGCCTAGGCACAGTTCAGCCCCATTGAAGTGAGTGGGGTTGAGTTGTGATACCAAGCACAACCGCTATACAATGTACGGCACTGTGCTTGCTGAGCTGAGAGAAGGTTGTGGTGCTCACAGGAGCACCAGTACCTTCTCAAACAGCTGATCGGTGGACAGGTCAACAGTATTTAAGTCTTGGAAAAGCCTTTTAAAGTCAGGAACAATTTAAAGCGGTTGTTCACCCCACACGTAGGGGATCATCCTGCAGATTATCCTGTGATGTTACCTTTCAGGCAATACGTCATAGCACTACTGTTTTCATCCCTTACACTAATGAGGATTATAAAGTTTGGACAGTTGAATGAATTCTGGGATTATTGGATGTTTAGCAGCGTTCATACTATTTGTAGGAAGCCCCTGAGGATGCGGTGCAGAGGATAGAAGTGGTAGTGGCCCTGATGAGGTGTTGCATCATGGTGTACTCCTTCAAGCTGTTTGTCCCTGGGGATAGGTGCAGTGGAAAATGTAGTTTGTGGAATCAGGTCAAAAGTAAAAGAATAAAAGTCTATCGACAGAACTATTTTATCTGTCATGTATAACAGAAACAAACGGAACCATTTATATGCCCCCATAGACATGTATTAGGATGGAGCAAAACGGAATGCCTCTTAAAGGTTTCAGTTTTGCATTCCGTCTTAGAATTTCATTATATTCTGTTATAACTATGTTATAACAAAACCTATAACGGAATTCTATAACACCGATGTGAACCCGCCTTACTTCTGTACAGGGTATACATGAACATGGTAAAAACATTGCAGATACCTCCATGTCTGGAATACTGCATATTTACCTATGAATGATAATAGAACAATTTCCTCAACATTTCCACACATTATACCACAATATGAATTTATGCTGTTCTTTTTTGTATACATAGTTGTTTGAAGCTATGCAAATAGGACTTTGCTGTGGTTGCAGGGTTGAAAGAGGCAGACAGCAGAATACTGCCTTTCATATTATTATCACAGGAAAGATCACGTCCTGCTGCATTATTAATATTCCTAGAACGGCATCCAAAATGTTCTTCACAAAGATTTACATCAATGGAGTTCTCTTATACTCCAGTATACACAAGTGGCTGGAGGGGAAGATTTGTCTTGTACAACATTCTGCAGTGTTCGAAAGATAAAAGGACATTTCCCCGAAAACAAAAACAACAACAAAAATAAAAGATATGTAGTTATGCCAGTCAGAAGCAAAGTTTGTGCTATTATGGTGAAGTGAAAGCATCTAGGGGGAACAAAAGCGCAGCCGCTAAGGGTTCATTCACATCATCATTTAGCTTTCCATTTTTCTGATCCATCAGAAGAAGAGAGAGAAAAAAAACGGATCCTGTTGCATCAGTTGTCATGCAGTACTTTTGTTTCCGTCTAAACAAAAGGATCTCAGGCGTAAATGGCTCACATAGATGACATCTGATGCAACAGGATCTGTTTTTTTTTTTTTACTGGATTCTGTAAAATCAGTATAAAGGGGTTTTTTGTCACTTCAGCAAATAAAATTTATCATGTAAA
Organism: Rhinella marina; assembly: GCA_900303285.1. NCBI lineage: Eukaryota > Metazoa > Chordata > Amphibia > Anura > Bufonidae > Rhinella > Rhinella marina. The sequence goes on from ONZH01007180.1 coordinate 157,802, forward strand.
GAAAATTACTACAAGTCACTTACTAATGTGTTGTGATTATTAGAGATGAGCAAAGTTTTCAAAAATTCTATTTGGCTGCTTTGCCAAATTTCACAAAGAAATTCGCTTTGTGATAAATTACTTCGTTGCGAGGTGCATTTCTTTGTAAATAGAGTGGGGTAGACGACTGTGCCGCCCCCTATCATTGAACCCCTTGGATGCCATGTTCATCACTGATCACAGCATCAGAGATTTAAAATTAGGGCTTTCAGGGGTTAATCAGTTAAAAAAAATACTCACCTAATCCTTTTGAGCGCAAAGAGGCCACCACGGCCATATTGATTGAAGATCCCGGGCGACTTCAGTCTACTTCAGATACTTTAATTCGCTCAAGCCAAGTTATTATCCATATTGCTTTCTTTTCTGGCTTGATTCATTTTTCCATAACATTTTATACTGCTCATTTTGGGTTATGACCACCCTGTAATCCATCAGACATAGTCATGCTTGCACACTGTAGGAAAAATCTATGTGCTGTCCCAGACAGGCTGGCACTTTTTCCTAAAGTGTGCATGCATGACCACCACTGATGGAGTACAGGGTGGTGGTAACCATGGAAACGAGCAGTGTATAATGTGATGGAAAAATGAATCCAGTGAGCAAAGGAGGAAATATGGATAATAATAATACATTAGTAAGTGCCTTGTATTAACTACGTCTACATAATAAATGCTATTTGTTGAAGTGAAACAACCCCTTTAACATATAGAAAATAAAGGATACAAAAGTGTAGTACACTACTCTTTTTCATGCTGCAGAGTCCGGTAAAAAAAGTATACAGTACGTGAAACTTATGGTGATGGATGCTGCTGTATGACATCCGTCTGAGGCATCCATTTAACGTCTACACTTTTTGTTAAACATAGGACAAAAACGTGATGTGAACCCAGCCTTAGGCAAGTACCCAAAGGCAAAAAAAATGCAAAAGATAAGAAATAAAAAGGATCGTTCCTACAAATTTTAAATGATTGTGATAGAAAAATTTTGATGATAAGAATGAAAATTAATAAAAAAGTGTGAAATTTTTTTTAATATGGAGGAGAATAAAGAGAATAATAAATGTTTTTGACAAAATCTTAACCAATATAAGATGATCTATGGTGTACAAATATTAAACAGACTAAAAAAATGTAATGATGATACAATGCAGTGGGATGCACTAGAATATGGCTGTGGACATCCTGGGATCTCATGGTAATTATAAAGAACCGTTCGTAATCCAGTTTTTTGAAATTTACCAATAGCAGGACACTTGTCATTTGCTAAAATAAAGAGGGGGGAGGGTGAAGGTGGGTGCTTTAAATGATAATAAAGGACATGACTAGTACCACGTTAGAGGAGATACAGATTTATAGCAAATCATCCTAAATTGCATTCAAAGGCCTCATTTAAACCAGATGGAGTCAGGCTGTTAGTAAATCCTGAACGTCTCTCTCTTTTTCAAGGTCTATATTCCACTACGTAGATGTTCTGGTGTTTGTTCGGAATGGTTTTAAAGGCATTGAACAAGCTCCCATGACATTCTGCAGCATGCCTGAACTCAGAAAAGTTTCAAATATTTTTTTTTTAATATTCAATTTATGTTTGTTCAGTGTCTTATAAAGGGTCTGGATGATCTGACCTACATTTTGGAGGCCACAAGGGCACTTCAAGTACGTACACAACAAAAGTGGAACTACAGTCTAGATGATTATTGATTGTGAATGACCAGTTTGATATATATAACAATAAAGTGGTTTCTACAATGGTCTTGTGGCATTTACATTTACTTTTTGCAACTAAAGGTCGCTTTTGGCCATTTGGTGGAGGGAAACTAGGGACTACTACCATTTGAAGGTGGTTTGAGGAAAGTTCCTCAGGGTTTTCACCCATCTAAAAGTTACACTAGGCCTAGCCGGAACAGTTTTCTTTAAAACAGGATCCTGTGTTAAAATGTACCAATGTATCAAAAATTTTGATGGCGTTATGGTGATGAATTGGATTCCTCTTTATCTCGTTGTTTCTTTTGCATTAAACATTCTACTTGAGTTAGATTGCTTGCCTTTGTGTCAGCGTTTTAGTCAGTGATTTACATTTGAGTCTCCACATAAGGTATTAGGGAAAGATCTGTTTCTGTTCTGTGTTTAGAGCTGCACCTGGTTTTGGCTCCAAATCACTGATGGAAATCACTGACCAAACACTGACGTGTGAATGAGGCATAAATCTGGTAATCAGAATCTGGCTCTGTGCGTGAAAGTCACAATCTAGGGTACAGTTTCCCCTTATTCTTTTAAACTGGCTGAATGGAATGTTAGTTTTCCATTTTTGTAATGGGTACTGGAATATTCCAAATAATTGTTGCTATCTACTGTTTAAAAGTAAGTACCTGTAAATGTAAGGCTCCAGTCATTCTGATTAAGGTGACAGATGAATTAATCAATAGGTGCTGATGTGCCCTCCCAAATGAAAATAAGATTATCAATATATCAGTGGCAAAAGACTATATTATCAAACTAGTATACTTCAAAAGTACCCATATAGAGATTACCAAAACTCAGGGCAAATCTGTTCCCCATGGTGGTGCCCCAAATTTGTATATAGATTTTATCTTGAAATAAGAAAACATTGGGGGTCATTTATGACCATATACACGCCACTTTTATAGCAAAAAGAAAAAAAATACAGCAGCACTCTGCAAACACAAATAACGTACAACATTGCCACAGTCATAGAAAACATTCTGGTGCTAGTGCTATGTTTATTTAGCAAAATTGAGATTCTTGGCAAATACATTTTGTACAAAATTATTTGGGCCCATCTGCCAAACGTCAAGGCGATCTCTGTAAGATGGGAACCTAACACTAATTCCTACCTGTTATGTGCCATAATGGCCACCATAAAATTCAGGGAGTGTTGGTTCCACATGCATGCTGGGTCCACTATGCCTTTTGCCATTTTTGGTGCCTTAAAGGCCTCCATTAAATCCAGGGATGCAGGCACTTTTGTGGCATATATCTGGCGCAGATTCTGTCGCACGCACAGAATCTCCGACTTCTTCCCCACTCACTCCAGGTCCAAAAAAAGTGGGAGTGGGCCGGTGCCTCTTCATAACTTCGTGAAACCTACACCAGTGCAGTGCCCCATTGTGTGTTAGAGTGAATTTGATGCTATTAAGATTACCAGTATTTTGCTATTTACATAAAACAAATGAAAAATCACATTCCAGAAGATGTATCCAATAACTAATTTTGTTTGCAGTGTGTTTTAACTTTGTAAAGATTTCATGTCTGGTGTCATGTTGGTTTTACTTTACTGAATACTGTCTAATAGTGCATAGTACAAACCATATTTTGCTTCTTCCAGACAAATATGTTTCTAATTTATTGATCAAACACAGTAATTCACAGGTTAGAGCAGTGGAGATGAAAGAGCCTCACTATAAAAGCTTCAATGTAAGAGACAAATATTATTCTTTCACCATCATTAGAATTAAACCTGATGGAAATTTCATTATAAAGGATAATCCATACATAGGAGAAACCATAGGAGTCACCTTTTAAAAATTTTATTTTTTAAGTTCTATATAGTAACATACTGTACTTTTTGGGGTTGAAAAAAGACATATGTCCATCCAGTTCATCCTATTCTCCAGTTTTTCTGATCTGGAGAAATAAAATAAAAACTCCTAGGAGGCAGAAGCTACTTTTTGTTCATTTTAGGGAAAGTATTCCTTCCTGATTCAAAATATGTCAATTAGAATAAATAATTGCATTAATGACCCATCTCTGGTAAAAGTGGCGTACATAGAGAAGTAAGGACCCCATAGCAAGGATCAAACCCTTGCCTCCCCCCCTCCCCCACCGACACACAGAATGTAAAGGTTTCTGCCTAAACCCCTTTCAATGATCCTTGGGCTATTTTTCCACTGCTTCATTTGCTAAAAGTTGTTCCTTTAGAGGGTAGAGTCCTGACCAAGTTTTCACCTCCAGTAGAAGAAGAGATAATCCCTACTAAGGCAGAGCCCCCTCTTGCCCTGGGCTCCATAGCAGTCGCATGGTCTGCCGCTCTGGTAGTTACACCCCTGGCTGGTAGTCTTCTAACCATAACCGTTTACACTTGCGTTGAGGATTTTGTTTTTCTGTATAGGGCAAAAGTTGTGGCACTACTAGATCGATCAAATGACTCATTTCACCTGTGGTACAGTATCAAATGCTTTGGAAAAATCAAGATATGTGACATCTAGTGACTCACCTAGGTCCAGCATAAAAATTACCCCCTTAAAGAGGAGGTTAATTTAACAGGAATGAACCCTCATAAACCCAGGATGATGCTGCTTTGATGTTTGCATTGAGACACTCCAAGGTAGCAACAACCGTAACTTTTTACCCACAAAGACTTTGGACACCTTGAGATCAAAAATATATTTTTATTCGATTGCATATAAAATGGTCTAAAAATTATATTTGTGATTTGTTTTCATTAAAAATGTTACAGTATATATTTTGATTCTGTGTCCTGAAAGTAACCAATACATAGCAGCAGGAGAATGCCGTTCACCACCAAACCTGTCAGACTGGCTGCTCGGTTCCCAGACTCTCTCTCCTCTCCAGAATGATCTTCTAAACTTGTTTATGACTTTGATTTGGCAGTTGAACTTTAACATGCTTAATCTATTTGTTCTCCATAAGAGAAGCTATGGCAAAAGGACTGTGGCAGTGGTTTTCTACCTGCAATCTTGGCTGAACGTGTATGTGTATGGAGGGGTCAGGAGCTGTTGGTTTTTGTCATCCCATGGCTGTTGTTACTTTGAAAACACATATGGATACACTTCTCCACTTATGGAGAATGTATTTTGAAAGTGGTCAATTAATGTAGATGGTCAATGTTTCATATTTCTTCCTGGTGCCTTCTGGCCTTCAAGTGCCCCCTTGGGCAAAGATCTGGGAATCTCAGAGGTGATTCCAAAAAATCACAGGACCAACCCAGGAACCCTGAAACAAAAAAGGCCTATTATCTATGTATGGAGAAATTGACTGCTTCCTGAGACCACATCTTGAACATAGTAGTGTATTTCAAATTTCTCTAATTTACTCAGTTACAAAAAAACAAAAGCAAAAAAGAAACAAAAAACATATGCAATTAAATTACTTTACTTGTTCTACAAAAGTTATTACATCTATTGACCAAACCTTTTTTATTAGTACGTATCTCTCTTACAACTCATAATATGTGTCTGGTGCTACAATGGGTATCCCAAAATGTGCCCCTAGCAGAGAATGATTGGCAAGTATGGTGCTAGTTGTACAAGAAATGTTGTGTACAAGGGTCTAGAATCAGTTGACCATGGACCATAGGAATAGTACAGAGTCCCAGAAGACACATCATATATTTAAATAATAGTAAATGTGCTCACACATCATGTAATCAGAGCGAGTGCTCAATAAGGCCCCATTTTCTTTCAATTTAGGTTTTGTGTACCTTATTTATGAAGGACTTGCCACAGGTATTCTAGAAACCAGCTAGATGTTATCACTAGTGTTCAGTGAATCAAAGCTGACGATGTGGAATTCGATCTGAATTTGATTCATCACTAAGCTGTAACTGCCACACATGTTACAAACAGAAGGTAGGCTGTGCAGCCAGCCAATCAGTAGATAGCCATCCCCTGTGATGTCACAGCCCGATAAAGTCTCCTGCTGCCTAGTCTCCGCCAATTTTGAGTGAACTTAGTGCAGGGGGAGACATTATAGGCACTAGGGACACTGATTAAGAAACAATTTACTTACAGAAAATTACTAGTGAGCAGTTCAGGGACAGATTATTGATAGTGTAGGGATATAATAGGGAGGCATTATCCACACTATAGGGAGAGATCAGGGACAAAAGAACAGTGTACAGCCTGGTGAATAGGAGATTGTATTGTATTGTATTACATCTTGCTACACTAATTGGTGTTAAAAAGTGTTCTAATACTACAGATTTTAGATTGTTTGCATTCTTTTATACATAAGTAGTTCCATTAAAGGGAACCTGTCATCAACTTTATGCTGACCTCACTGAGGGCAGCATAAAATAGTGACAGAAATGCTGATTTCAGCGATGTCTCACTCATGAGCTGAAAGTAAGTGGTTGATGAGAACCAGCATCTTAGTCATGGAGAGTCATGGTCAGAAGAGTCATGGTGATTCATAATCTCCTGCTCTCCCTACCTATCTGCTGATAATTGGCAGTTCTCTCCTTGAGAGAGAGGGAGAAAACTAGGAAGAAGACTGTCAGTCATCAGCAGGTGGGCAAGGAGAGCAGGAATTCATGAATAACCATGACTCTTCTCAGGTAGCCTAGTCTGCAATGATTGTGATTTTGGTTCTCAGCAACCACTTACTTTTAACTTTTAAATGACAGTCCGCTCAAATCAACTCACCTGTCTCTACTTTATTCTGTCGTTAGTATGCGCAGCATAAAGTTGATGACAGGTTCCCTTTAATCCTTGATTCTGGGGTGAAATTGCGGCCTGATACTACTGTTTTTGGGGTGTTCATGTTCTTTTAGACATAAGTAAATCCATTCATCCCTGATTCCGGGGGTGAAATTGTGGTCTGATACTACAGATTTTGGGGGTTCACATTGTTATTATACATAAATAATTCCACTCATCCATAATTGTGTAATCGGGGTGAAATTGCAGCCTTATACTACTGTTTTTTTACACTTACAATTACAGTACATTATGTACAGGACCTTCTAAGGGAACAGGCAGTGACAAAAATGTTTCTCGAGCTGGCAGAAGTAGCAGCAGAACAAGGGGGATGGTAGCAGCAGTCGCAGTGACAGACCAGAGCTGCCATTGTCATCTAGTGGTCGTGTTTCGACCAGCAGCCCAGCTGTCCTTGAATGGTTGACTCGGTCTTCAACATCTCAACTGACAACATACAGCCCCAGCCAGGAGTTGGTGGGTTCCTCTGACACCATGCTTAGTTGGCATGTCGCAGGAACAAGCTCTGTCCCCCACCTGTTCTGAACCTGCCTATTTCATTTTCTGTTCCTTCTGCTCGGGAACTATTGTATGCTGTCGGCTCTGCTTTTTCGCAAGGACGAGCTTATCGAGACCAATCAGCAGCTACTGCCCAGACAAGATTTGCAGGACAGATCCGCTGCTTCCTCCTGTAGGTGGGCAAGTAGAGACAATGAGAGTCGCGTGGGAGCAGGTGTTGCGATGTGGCTGCAACTGGCTGAGTTTTTCCTGGACAAGCTTTCCTGCCCGGCTAGTAGTGTGGCATCAGAGCTGGCGTTTAGTGCGGCTGGGGGCATAGTTACCCCAAAGAGAACTTTCCTTTCCACCCCAAATGTTGAGAGTCTAACCTATGTAAAGATGAATCAGGTGTAGATCAGCCAGGATTTCCATCCGCCAGTGCCTGATGCATCAGACTAGATCGTTCTGGATGCCACACCAAAACATTGTGAAAAAAAGCACATTTCTTCTGGCCACCTGCTTCAGCCACTGTTCTGATGCTGCCATACATCTGATGCCATGTTCTCCTACTGCCACCCACCATCTTGTGCTGTTACTGCCACTGCTGTTGCCCCCCACCTCCCCACTCTGTGACTAGGCCACTGTGTTGACTCCTCATGCGGTAGCCACTCTCCCCACTCTGTGACAGGGCCACTAGTGTCCCTGTTTGGCCTTGTTGACATCCCCATTTATTTTACCCTTCTTCTGATATTTCAGAAGGACTGAAAAATGAAAAACACAACCAATCCTGACTTTGGAGCATCCGTGAGGCCTCTATCACAACACTTAACACTTTTATCTGACTTCTATGTCAGCAAAATAGAACAGGTGCTTCATATATATGGCTCTCATTCTGATCGTCATCTTTTTCATTGTATTCACTCCAGATAACTGACATAAATACATTGATAAATCTCCTGGTTCCCATCTGTTATAATTCTGACTGTCTGCAGCCACCACTAGGAGGAGCTCAGGGCATAGGAATGTATGCAGTTACAATTGATTAAAATGTAAACCATAGTCATCTGTTTGTACTGAGTTCCCCCTTTCACATCAGAAAGCATTCACATGGCCTGCTTCTATTGAATGTAAGTTGCTGAAAGATGCCCTCATTAAAGCCAACTCACTAGTGCTGTCTTTATATGATTTTCTTTTACAAAGTGTAGTTGGACAACACTGGTAACTACAGCGGCGAGTGGCTATGGTTAATATATCTTATAACTTTATCAATTGACATCAAACAGCAGATCCACTGGAAGCCGGCCATAAGATATGTAAGATATACAATGTTCCAGCTTCTCATGTTGAGGAATGTAAACCTGTTTTGCTAACAAATTGTAGTTTCACAGTTTCTGACCAGTACATTTATTTTAAGCTTTTTTTTTTTTAAAAAAATCTTTTTTCACTATGAAAAAGTATAGTTAACCCATGACTTTCTTCCACCTTTTTTACAGTAGGTAACGAAAGGCAGGCCATAGCACAAGGAGTGTAGTGGAAAACAAACCTGTGGCTATATGGAATTTAGCTAAGGGCGGGTTCACATCAACGTCATGAATTCTGTTATTGCTTTCCGTCATAACATGGTTATAACGGAATTTGTAAGACGGACTGTTTACATCCAGACGGATCCGTTATGCTTGTCCATAGACCTCTATTATGACGGATCCCTGATGGAATGCCTCTAAAGATTTCTGTTTTGAATTCCGTCTTATGAATTCCGTTATAACCGAAAGCAATAACGGAATTCATAATGTTGATGTGAGGCCATCCTAAAAGGGGTTGTGCAGTATTAATTTATTGATGACCTATGCTTGGGATAATTCATCAATATCAGGTTAGTGGGAGTCCGACTCCCAGCACCCCCACCAATCAGCTGTTTGAAGGGGTAGTAGCGCTCATGCAAGTGTTACTTCCTCTTTAAAATTACCTGTGCACCATCTCACAAGCAGTGGCCACGCGGTGTAATTACAACTGCTCACTCCATTCACGTGAATGGGAAGAGAATTTGTAATGACACTGCACCGCCTCAACAAGACAAATGGTGTGCAGGTAATTTTGAAGAGAAAGCAGTGCTCGCTACCCCTTCAAACAACTGATCGGCGGACGTCCTGGGATTCAGATCCCTGCCAACTTGATATTGATGACCTATCCTATATCTTCACATTATACTGTACAACACCTTTAAAGAAACTGATATAAGGCAGTATAGGCTATTATTAAAAAATGATGTAAAGGCCCTTGTATATACCCGTTTTAGTTTTTTTTCTGATATTTATGGGTTGTCTGCTGGTGCATGGAGAGAAAAGGAGCTGAATTCAGACTGGAGAACACCAGAAAATGTAGGGGTAAGGAGTAGACCTCACATATGAAGGATTACCTCCTACAATCTCACTAGAGATTTTAAAATTAATGCTTTCTCTGTCCTAGCGAAAGAGGTATTGACATTAACCCTTTCTCTGCCTTACAACACCAGGGACCTGTCAAATTGTTTAGTGCCCTGGACGACTAAACAGGTTGAAATTAGCTCCTTCACTTCCCTAGACCACGAGTGATGGTGTCATTAACCCTCTCTCTGACCTGGACCACTACAGATGCTGATATAAACCCCCTTCTTTGCCCTAGGCTCCCGGAATGTTCCCATAAACCCCATTAACTTCCTAAGCAGGATAATTAAATGGTGCTATACAGCCAAATGTATTTGCTGATGCTAAGGATCATTCGGTTTACAGAGGAGGGTGCCTGGGCTCCTTAACTCCCCCATTTACTAGTTACACAGGCTCAGAAGGTACTTTAATGACCAGGATAGATTTTGGAAGAAAACAATGAAGGTTCCTATTCAATGACAATATACAGAGATATTGAAAAACATTAGAATGAACGCTAAGGGTATATTGAAAAATTGAATACCTTTTTATAATGCATGGAATAACCTTTATTTCCTAAAATGAGAATACTCCTTTATTAACGGGGCTTTATATCATTCCAGTAGATAATGAAATGCCAAGGACTAACACATAACACTGACACCTCATAATACTGTATATGCTGTTAAAATGTGCTCACCAAGTGTTCAGAGCCATATATTGTACGTCAGGGGTGTAGCTATAGGGGAAGCGGCTGCTTTGGGGCCCAAACTCAGAAGGAGCTCGTCCAGGATGAGGACTAAAAGATTTTATTGTCAAGGCCCCCTCAGCAGTATTATACAATGACATTATATGCAGTGACATTGTAGGAAAAGGACAGAGCGGCTGCCGGGCCTTGTCTGAGAGAGCGATCTTGACTCCTCACTGGAGTGGGGTTTGCACAGGAGGAGATGGTTGCAAAGAAGTTACTGTGGGGGGCCCCATTCAAAAATTTGCTGTGTGGCCCAGGCATTTCTAGTTACGCCACTGTTGTATGTCCAAAGGTATATGGGAGAATGTTAGCTCTCCATGTTACTATAAGATAGAAGCAAAGATGTTAAGAGGTGAGTGTCCCTTCCAAAAAATACTGATCAGTCTCCCAACAGACTGCAGCTGGACTGTGGCCACGTAGAAAGTCCTTCTAGAAGAGTGCAGGTTACACAACTAAGGATGTTCCGACTTTCCATTGCATGGATTCAGATGTACACTTACTGTAGTTTCCATTCCAGACTACATCATGCAACGTACAGAAATTCCCTAATGACTGCACAGTACAGTGTTTAGTTTCATTCTCAGAAAGAAGGAAATGAGAGGTGAAGAGGAGGTATGTGGAGATTGTTGTGGAGATACAGCTGGGTGGGTGGCTGAGGTCTCCTCTAAAGTGACTGTTCTGCTGTTCTGCTGGAGGGATAAACATCTAAGATTAGGAACATTTTCGTTTTGTTTAGTAATAGTGATGATTAATATTTGGACTTTATCCATGACATTTATGTGCATGTTTTACCTATCTGTAATTTCCAGTCAGGGATTAGGTAAATTGTCAAGGAAATTCTGTATTTTTTTTTCTTCATAAAAACTGTTAAAGGGGCTGTCCCATCTAAACAGTTATGGCATATCTATAGGATATGCCACCACTGTCCGATAGGTGGGGGTCCTATCTCTAGAACGTGGCCTCGCCTTGAAGTTGGGTTGCCATTCATTGAATGGAGAGAGCAGTGCATGTTTGACTAGCTCTCCATTCACAGTAGCTGCAAGACAGGATCGGGGGACGCTTGTTCTCGATACACGTGTGATACTTGTACCTATTAGACATTAATGGGGTTGTCCTTGTTCAGGGGTTTTATGGCCTGACACCCCCTCCACTTCATGGCAGCCCTCCGCCGTGAAGAACACAGGCATCAGCTTGATAAAGGGTCATCCAGACCCCAAACCAATGTTTTGATTGCACCACATGTTAATGTTTTACTACACCTACATGCAAAGTTGAAGTGCCGTCTGAAGTCGTTTTGACCCCCTCCTCTTCCCAACGTCTCAAACTTGCAACTTACCTACTCCAACCACTGGATTTCTGCTCCTTCAACCCCCCACTGATATATCCCCAATGTGTCACATAAATGCGTCAGTTGTAGAGAGAGACAGAAGGAGACAGAACCCAGCAGTGGGTTACCTCTGCAAGTTCAGCAGTGGGTTCCCTCTGCATGTCCAGCAACATGGAGAGGTCAGGCTGAAATGCTTCCAATGTGGACAACCTCTTTAACGTCATATTTAGGGAATAATATATAAATTTTGAGATAGAAATGCCCCATTAATCTTGGACTACGTAATCTACATGGTATTACGCACATCTCGCTGTCCTCTGCTTTTACTATAGAACTAGAATAGTCCATTTTTCCTGTATGTGGTGTTCTACAATATTTAAAGGGAACCTGCCACCCCACCTAACCTGTCCGCTTTAGTAACTACCGTATGTGAATCCCCCATGAAATATCAGTTCTGGAGCATCTTGTATCTAATATGTAGTGTTCCCTTGTTATTTCTTCCAGAAATGTAGGAATAAATAGATGGGCAGAAGATTATGAGCAGAGACAATCTGCGTACAGCTCTGTGGAGTGTGCAATGTAAACAGCAGTAAATAATAAAAGTACTTATTCCTATGTGATATATGTCACATGCAAACCAAATTTTTTTTTCAACTTTTCCCCACTCATGCCACCTTTCAAAGGTGGTGTAAAAAGGGACGTGGCGTAGGTGTTGATTCATTTATCATTTTCTACGTCTGGGGGAAGGGATGGTGACTGCCCCTGTGAAATCACCAGCAGGGGGCACTGTGCTGGCCTGTAAGACTGAGCCATGCCAATGTATAGCAGGGTAATCTACCATTAGTATTGTGCTACCATACAATACTAATACCCACATTCATACCTCCCAACTGTCCCAGATCCAGTGGGACAGTCCCGGATTGCAGTGGCTGTCCTGGTACGAGGGAGGTATGTTCCGCTTTCTGGCAGCTGTCTCATCATCCATAGGACACAGAGACAGTTGCCATAATGAAGCAGAGAGCTAGCATCGCCTACCTGCTTCATTACTTCTCCTCCCCCCCCCCCCCGGCTCTCTGCACCTCTTGTCTGTGTGTCAGCTTAGGCTCCGCCCCCTTCGCAGACCAGAGCAGCCGATGTCCTGCTGTTGCTGCTAGGAAGAAGGTAAGTATATGGTGTAAGTTTTTTTTTTTACTTTCTGTGAGGGGCACAATGTGGGCATATTACTGGGGGCACAATGTGGGCATATTAATGGGGGACACAGCTGGGCATATTACTGGGGGGCACAGCTAGGAATATTACTGGGGGGCACAGCTGGGCATATTACTGGGGGCACAATGTGGGTATATTACTGAGAGTGCACATCTGGGCATATTACTGGGGGGCACAATATGGGCATATTACTGGGGGGCACAATGTGGGCATATTACTGGGGGACACAGCTGGGCATATTAATGGGGGCACAATGTGGGCATATTACTGGGGGAACAGCTGGGCTTATTACTGGGGGCACAATGTGGGCATATTACTTGGGGCACAATGTAGGCATATTACTGGGTGGCACAGCTGGGCATAATTCTGTGAATTATACTGTGCAGTGGCATAAAGGGGGAATAATGACTATGTGGGGACATTAAGGGGACTGAGTGGGATTAGGTGTAGTTAGGTTTTTGGCAGAGTTAGAGGCAAAAATTGCTGTGGTGCGCAAAGCGCCATGCACAGTTGGTCCCTTTTTGGTGGTTTACAAAGTTGGGAGGTATGCATATTGTGGCCCATCACAGTAGTTATGCCCATCTTTGTTCCTGTTACAGTAGTTATGCTTAGATTTATGCCTCCTCACAGTAGTTATGCCCACATATGTGCCCCCCATCACAGTAGTTATTCCAGATTAGGTGCCCCCTCACTCTAGTTTTGGCCTCCCCTTTTGCCTCCAGTCTGCAGCTTGCTGGAGGCCTCTTGCCAGGCTTTCAGCGCTCCTCCCACAGCCAACAGCCCCGTTTCACTATGGAAACCAGCAGCCCAGCAGTGTCAAGAACTGTCGGATGAGTGTAAGTGCCCCCCCCTTGCCTCTGCGCCTGGGGTGCATATTATACATAGTTGAAGAGTGCTCTGACAGGGCCTAGCATTGTCACTGTACTTCATTCAGGGCCCCATCAGAGCACTCTCATTACAGAGAGTGCAGTGGACGCCCTCCCCCTGCCGGGCCTGGTCGTGGGCGCACCCTCTGCGACCGCGATCGTTACGCCCCTGTAGAGATGGATCTCCATACAGTATTATTCTGCAGTTTTGAACGAAGCGACTTCGGATGAAGCATCCGAAGCTCGCTCCGCTCCACAGTAATGAATATTCTATGGGTTTTTTTTTTCTCGGGTGAATGGTCATTTTTTTAAGTCACTCAATTTATTCTACTTCATGTCCTGTCTAATTTCCTCCTTCGTCTGGAGAAAACTTACAGTAACTTTCTTGCTCTCTGTGCTGCTCCCCATGGTGGGACTATTAAAGGATTATCTTATCTTATTCACTGGGTCCCTGATTACTGCTATTATATAAAACAGTCATCACTCTTCTAGGAAGTCTAATTACTAGATTGTAGAAAATTGCTCCAGAGACTGATGTAGAATGATAAAGCCTAGCTCACAGATAGCACTCCTCTTAATTTCAGAGGTGGTCAGTGAAATCAGGTCGACTGATTTCTTACATACCAAACCTTTTTTAGTGGAATCCTGTGTTGTGCATCGAACATATTTATGCTGAAACAGAAAAGGGCCCAAACTTTTGTAAAAAGGTGGAAGTATACAGTTCTCTAGGTCAGAGACAATATTGCAGAAGGTATGAAAAATGTTGTTTTCTCCCTCCCCTGACACAGGTGCACAACGGGGCATATTTTTACCTTTTGGTTATTTGCATCATATATCTCATGTGTTGATGGTATCTGTTTGGTTTTTGCCTATAATATTATTATGTGTGTACCTGCTTGTCTAGTTGAATTGATTTTTGGGAATAGTGAGAGGGAGGTTGTGTATTGTTCAACTCCCAGTTGGGTTTTTAATTGTTTTTATGGGTCTTTGTTATACTGGGTATGAATTTTTTGGATATTTCAATAAAGCTGATTATTGTATACGGTTGGTGTGCGCACAATATTTTGCCTACCATCTTGCTTGTGTGTTTAATCTTGCAGAAGGTGGGATTTACTGATGAAAGGCTCTATATATCCTCTATATATAAATGAACATGCATGTCACACCATGACGCATACTACTGATGGGCCATTTTATGACCTGATAATGTTGCACTTTTGAACAGTCCAAAAATGTGCAAACATCTTTTCTTTTTGGTGCAAGGCAATATTAAATTTGTCAAAATTGATTCATGACACAATTCTCGCACAGCTAAAGCTTGAATTCTGGCGCAATAACAATAGTAAATCTGCTCCACTGTGTTGAGGCTTTAGTCCACACTAAACTAATTCTTCTGACTGGCATAGAAGTGTGACTTTGTCAGTTTTTTTGCAGCACAACTGAAATTCAGTTAAAGAGGTTTTCCATTAATTTCATATTGATGATCCATCCTCATGATAGGTATAAGATCAGTGGAGATCGGAGTCCTGGCACTACCACCGATCAGCTGTTTGAAAAGCTGTCTGTGCTCACCGGAGCTCCGGTGAACACTGCAGTCTCTTCACAGTTCACCAAGAACAGCGTTGTGCATTGTATACTGGTAGTCCTTGGTATTTCAGATCAGTCCCATTTACTTGAATAGGACTGAGCTACACCATGTGACCAATGTACAGTGATGTCACTGGCCTAGGAAGAGGCCTAAGTACTCTTCAAACAGCTGACTGATGGGAGTCCCAGATCTGGGACCCCTGGTGATCTGTTATTGATGACCTATTCTGACCATAAGTCGTATCAAATTCCTGCATAACTCCTTTAATGGCACTCCTCCAAAATTCCATATTTAACCCACATTTCTCAGTACTAATAATAAATGTACCTTTTGTCAGAAAAAAAGGGGGCCATGTGCCTCATGTCCTACCCCCTCTAAGGGCATTGTCTAAGTGAACTCCTTGTTCTTCACAATACCCCAGAAGGTGGGGATAGACTTTCCCAAAGGGAACACCAGGAGGATAGGCACATGAGTAAGCTGGTCCAAGCGGACAAGGAGGTAAGGAGTAACAATGCAGGACCGAAGAATGAGGCAGAGGCAAAGTCAGACAGGCAATGGGTTAGAGCAGGTGGCAAAGGTCAGGCAATCCAGGTCGGCAACAGGAGAATCTATGCAAGCAGGCAGGGATGAAACAGGTAGCGGAGTCTAGATACACAAGCAAAAAAATCTTTGCAGGATACAAGGACTTTAACAATAAGGCATCCAGGAAGGGGGCTGAGCCACTTATATAGGTGCAGGAGGGCTAGGATTGGTCAGCGAGGTCATATGATATAACCCATAAAGCACAGGAAGTGTCATGCGCCGGCCCTTAAAGGGGTTCTCCGGGAATTAAGAAAATGAAAATACTTAAATATTACTTCATTATAAATATATTCCCAAATACCTTACATTAGTTATAATGGTACATTTTTTCTAGGGAGCAATGATTAGGAGAAACAAAATGGCCACTGTTGTATTAGTGCACACAAAACCTGTCCTAATCACACAGCAGGACAAGTTACTTCACAACACTGAGCTAAATATCTGCCTCATCCTCCTCTCTGCTCTGCTTGTCAGGGATTATGATCCTGAATACAGCTGATCTTTAGCTGAATCTCTGTAGGAATGGAGTTCATGAGCAGATGTGGCTAATGAGCAGCAGGACTTGTATGCAGTCACCATTACCACAGTCTGTCCTGTCCGTCCTCTCTGTACTTCATGTCACCTGATGAACGAAATTCCCCAGAGATTCAGCTAAATATCATATTAAACTGTATTCAGAATCATAATCCCTGACAAGCAGAGCAGAGAGGAGGATAAGGCAATTCTTTAGCTCAGTATTGTGAAGTAACTTGTCCTCCTGTGTGATTAGGACAGGTTTTGTGTGTAGTAATGGGACGGCGGCCATTTGGTTTCTCCTAATCATCGCTCCCTAGAAAAAATGAACCATTATAACTAATGTAAGATATTTGGGAATATATTTATTATAAAGTAATATTTAAGTATTTTCATCTTCTTAATTCCCGGAAGAGCTGCAGGGAAGAAGCAGCAAGCATGCTTTGGACAGGGCTGCAGGGAAACTGCGGAGTGGATCCCAGAAATAAACAGTACCTGCAAGGACAGAGCTCAGGGCTGCAGCAGTGAATGTGGATGAACACGGTGCCCAGGACTGTGGCGGTAAGCAGCCGCCACTGTTACACTGTGGACTATACTCAGGCTTACAGAGTCAGTTTAAAAGTTGAATGTTGTCCTCAAGAAGTAATTATTCACCTCTGCTTCTGCCGTATAGCTAGACATGCAGCAGTTACAACTGACTACCACAGCAAGCTACAAAGGTTGACTAACTGACTTGTTGGAAAGAAGGCGCCGGCGGCCATGACTGTCAGCAAGTGGTGTCCAGTTCCCATAGTTACAGACCGGGGCTCCAGGTGTCTTATCAACTCTCCTCTGGGTTTGGACCTTGGACTGTATTTCTGGACCTGCCTCTGACTATTGACTTGTCATTGTGCATCCTTTTCTCTGACCTCTGCTTCAATCTTGACCCTGTCTCTGCCTGCGTTTTGGCCTTTGACGTGACCCTTTGTGTTTGACTTGGCTTTGTATCGTTACTCTCCATCCGTTTATTTCCTCCTCTTTTGTTTCTTATCAGACATTTTAGGTGCCTGTTTGTCTTTATGTGGGACAAATCATGCTAGTAGATAGGGACAGTGGTGTGGGTCAGCTTAATGTTTCACTGTTCCCTATCATGACGGCTAGATCCACAATAAAGGTGTCTATATGCCTTCAATAGCTGTCAGACAAAAGTTCTCTCTACTTAAAGGGGTTCTCCAAGTTAAATTTATTGATGACCTATCCTCAGGATAGGTCATCAATATCAGATCGCAGGGGGTCCGACATCCGGCAACCCCACCGATCAGCTGTTGTAATTACACCTAACCTCCCCATTAATTTCAATGGGAAGAATTGCTCCCATAGACTTGTATAGAAACAAGCCTTCTCATTGAAATGAAAGGGGCGGTTAGGTGTAATTACACCTACTTACCACTACCCCTGTTACGGCCAGCATGTAAACAGTGAAGAGGAGGCAGCGCTGATACGGTGTGTGCTTCCTCTTCAAACATCTGCTCGGCGGGGGTGTCAGGTGTCGACCCCTGACGATCTGATATTGATTACCTATCCTGAGGATAGGTCACCAATAAATTTAACTTGGAGAACCCATTTAAGGATGTATTAGACTGACAGATTTTTTGGCAGATGATCGCTAACAAGCGTTCCTATGAACACTTGTTAGCGATCATCTGGCAGTCTAATACTAATCACTAATACATGCTTATGTTGGCTTCTGTGTTCTTCCGTAACTCCAGTTTATTCTCTTGCATGTGTTTTGTCATTTTTAACTTGATTTATTATATGTTTTCAAAGTGATCATCATGTGTAAATTTTCGAAACTTCAAGCTGCAAACACGAAACAGAAACACGCTATTCCAAGACCTAATGAAGTTATAATCATCATGTGTTGGATCTTGGGTGATATGCTACAGCTGGTTCCAGATCTGAGGTCTGTTTGGGAACCCACAACGTTATTTGCTTTAGTTAAACCACATCCAGTGGGATTTTTTATTACCATGCATTGTGGTTACTGCTGCACACAAGAATCTGATTGTAAACTGTTTCTTTAACTAATGTTAGGATTGGATAGCATGGAGAGGAAGTGTATAGGATTAGAATATTTTGTACTATGTTGATGCGCAGGCCCATGTACAGAAAGCTGTGATGCCCTGTTCAATACCTTGACTTTTTCAGTAAAATGTGCTGCAGTAGTAATTTTGTGGGATCGGACCAGACAGACTAACCTCTACCCATGTGCATCAATAGGCTTGGGCACCCATGACCCTGTTGCTGGTTCAGTGGTTGTCCTTCCTAACCACCGCATACCAGGAACACCCCACTCGGCCTGCCATGTTGGAGATGCTCTGTCCCAGTCGTCTAACCAATTCCGTCCCTAATGTTTTTAAGCTTCCAACACATCAAGAGATGACTGTTCACTTGCTGTCTGATACATCTCACCCCTTGCCAGGTGCCCTCTTGCAAGCTGCTCTGGTTCTCCTCCTGCGCATCAGGTTGCTGCGACATCCTGGTGCACTCCAATGATGTCATCCAGCCGGGTCATATAAACCCAGGTCAGGCAATAGGATTCCAGCCAATTTTTATTAGTAGCACTTGTATCCAGCTATTCAGCCCTCGGTTCAATTCTGTTACAGTGGCCCTCAGTACAGTTCTGCTACATCAGCCCTCAGTTCAACTCTGCCATGATGGCCCTAAGTACAGTACAGCTCTGCTACATTGTGTTACACCAACAACACCAATCTGCTCTACCGAATAAGCAACTTAATGTACAAACCCCAACAGCACATAACAATATCCTTAATACTGTATTTCAACCTCCTCGTTCTATTTAGGCTTAGCAGCTTTTGCAGAGGTCATTGATGCATCTCACCGCTATGAACTGCAGAAAATGTAATATACCTGTATTTTTGCACCCTCAGTGGAGAAATTGCTATTTGAGGAATTGCATCAAAAGAAAAGTTGCTGCATCTAGAAGATGTTGAAATTTGGGAAATCTAGCTCCCGCTCAGTTATGCCATCGTTGGGAAACTGCCTTGTATGACTGTATACCTCAATCTTGTGTTCAGCAACTTGCTATCAAGTATAGAAACCATGTGTTACATGTTCAGCTCCATCTCATTCTCCCGACTACCACCTTGCACCAACCAGAAGACCCTTCCACCTTTATCCCAACTGCAACCCCCTCACCCCTGGACCAATTCTAGGAGTGAGGAAGATTTGGTGGAGAGAGGCCCTGCCACTGTGACCAGATCAGACCCAGACCAACGACTAGCACCTCCATCCTGTCTGCTACAACTTTCATTCCTTCCTCAAACTATGCTTGGATTGTTGTAAACCAACCAACCATTGGTACAGATTTATGAAGCTGTTTAAAATAAAAATAGTCTTATGTTTCCCATGGCAGCCAACCCCAGCCTGGATATTTCATATGGTGGCCCTCGTGCCAACTCTTCCAGATTCTGGATAATAAAGTGTGGTCCTGAGCGCAGGACATACTCTCTCATGTCAATTAGCTCTGTGTGATGAGGGTCATTGTTTAAATAGGAAATGTGAATACAAGTTTTATTACTATTATAAGTGGATCAACTTTCAGGATAACAGGCTGAACTGGATGGACGGATGTCTTGCTTCAGCCTTAGAAATTTTAATACTATGTTAAGGGCAGTGTTGTCGGTTAATAAAAACTCAAGGGAATAAAGTATAGTAAAACCAGATTTAATTATTTTTGACGGAAATTGGCTGTTCTAGGAGTGCACTGAAAGAGGTTGTGAGACACAAGGAGTTTATTGGTGGGACAAGGTTTAAGTAATTTTCCAAATGATTATATGGCTTTTCGCCCAACATAGGTTAGGATTAGCAAATTTCCTCCTTTTTCCAGGACGTTCAATCCTTATGCATTATAAACAGTATATCTCATATAAATGTCATGTTTTGAAATTACTGCACAGATAAATGCATCCATTTGAAATTCTTTTTCAGCTGTTAGGCTGTAAAGGTTTCTCTTTTCTCTGTCAGCTTTTGATGTGTTTTTTTTTTTTAATTAAAGGGGTTATCCCATGACTAATGTAAAAAATGAAAATCAGACATCATATAATACATGACAATCTCTTTCTAACAAAGCTAGAACCAGCCCTGTACCTCACATGGATCCAGAGATCTCTACATTCATTGCTCTGCTAGATTTATATCAAGCTGAAACCTCAAGGGGAGTGTCTTTTCTGCTGCCGATAAGGGGGCGTGTCCATGCTCTTCCTATCACAGCTCAGGAAGCAGTTGAAGGATGAAACTGAGCATGTGCGGCCTTCTCAGTGAGTAGGACAAAGAAATGTGAAAAAAGAACAAACAGCAGGTGGCGCTATACAGATGCATTTTATTGAATAACTCAGTGGCTATCCTAAATTTTTAGTTACATGCAAGTATTCAGATCCAGGAGCTGGTTTGAAAACTGTTTTTCTTTTTTTGTGGGAGAACCCCTTTAATGCAAAAATAATGACATTTTCACAGTTATACACTGATAGACATTACAAATTGGAGTAAAATGTGCAGTAAAATGTAATGTGTGAAAGCAGGAGCGGAATGGCCATAGACCCTACAGAGAAAGTTAATACAAGACACTTACTAATGTATTGTGATTGTCCATATTGTCTCCTTTGCTGGCTGGATTAATTTTTTCATCATATTATACGCTGCTTATTTCCATGTTCCATGCAATGCATCAGTGGTGGTTGTGCTTGCACACTATAGGAAAAAATGTAAACCTCTCTGGTGACCGGGACCGTAGGCACGCTGGCTGGTGCTTTTTTCTATAGTGTGCAAACATGTCTACCATTGATGCATTGTAGGGAGGTTGTAGCAATGGAAACGAGCAGTGTATAACGTGAGGGAAAAGTGAATTCAGTCAGCAAACGAAGCAATATGGGCAATTTTTCTGGCCCTGCCTACTTGTGTTGCCCCAGCTTTTTCCAATTTGGACCTGCCTACAACATGTGGCCACTTTAAATTCCCAGTCTGTTCGTGTGTGACCGTAAACAAAAAGAGAATTTTTTTTTTATTTTCATTTAGTCCAATAGTGCGTCATTTTATTGAAATAATGTGGCAGTTTTACTAATTCCTAGTTCACACTGATTTCCATCAGTGACTGTGAGCCAAAACCAGGAATGGAGCCTCCACAGACATAAGGTATAAGGGAAAGATCTGCTCCTGTTCTGTGTTTTTTGATCCGCACTTGGTTTTGCCTCACAATCACTGATAAAATCACTGAAATGTGAACTAGGCCGAATACGGTCTGAAATTTAGTCAATGTAAACATAAGGTCCTTTAACTCCTTCCCGACCAGCACTATACTAGTACAGCACTAGTACAGGTCATTAATGGCGCCCGCTCCCCTGTGTTGTCCTGGCTGTGTACTTAGGGTCACTGTCTTGTTGGAAGGTAAACCTTTGGCCCAGTCTCAGGTCCATTACACTCTGGATCACGTTTTCATTAGGAATATCTCTGTACTTTGCTCCATTCAGCTTTCCCTCTGGCCGTCTCCCTGCCTCAGCTGCATGATGCTGCCATGACCATGCTTCACTTTAGGGATGACATTGGGCAGGTGATGAGCAGTGGTTGGTTTCCTCCAGACATGATGCTTTGAATTGAGACCAAAAAGTTAAATCTTGGTTTCATCAGACCAGGGAATTTTTCTCATAGTCCTTTAGGTGCTTTTTGCAAATTCCAGGTGGGCTTTCAAGTGTCTTTTACTGGCAAGGGGCTTCTTTCTGGTCACTGCCATAAAGCCCAGATTGGTGAAGTGCTGCAGGGATGGTTGACCTTCTCAAAGTTTCTTCCATAGGCACACAGGATCTTTCGAGCTCAGCCAGAGTGACCTTTGAGTTCAACCCCCTGCAAGGCTTTCCTTCAGACTCCCAGTTGCTACATCCAGCTGATTGTCACATTGATTGGTGGGTATGGAGAGGAGGACAGGCCAATAGGATGGCTGGCCCTGTCCTAAGCTTCCAGTCAGCAGTGAGTGTTCACCGTGGCACCATCAAATGGAGGAGGTGAGTTGTTTGTTTTTTTTTTTTTTTGCAGAAGCAGAGAAGGGGGCACTAATGGGGGGCATTATTAATTCCAGGACACACTAATTAGGGCATTACTATTACTGGGGGCACTAATGGGGGCATTACTATTATTGGAGGGCACTAATGGGGACATTAACATTATTGGGGGCACTATTATTTCTGGGGGGAGCTAATGGGGGCACTATTAATTCTGGGGGGCGCTAATAGGGGCATTATTATTTCTGCAGGGGCACTAATGAGAACACTTAATTCTAGGGGGCAATATTTACTCTGGGCGGCACTAATGGGGCATTAATATTACTGACGGGCACTAATAAAGGCTTCAAAGGGATTCTCCAAGATATATTTATTGATGACCTATCCTCAGGATAGGTCATCAATATCAGATTGGCGGGGTCCGACACGCGGCACCCCCGCTGATCAGCTGTTTGAAGAGGAGGCGCGCGCCATACCAGCGCTGCCTCCGCTTCATTACATCCAAGCCGTAACATGGGTGGCGGTGAGCAGGTGTAATTACACCTAACCGCCCCATTCATTTCAATGGGAAGGATCGCTCCCATACACTTGTATACTACAGAGCCCTCCCATTGAAATGAATGGTGCGGTTAGGTGTAATTACACCTACTCACCGCTACCCATGTTACCGCTGGGATTTAAGCAATGAAGAGGAGGCAGCGCTGGTACGGGGTGCGCCTCCTCTTCAAACAACTGATCAGTGGGGGTGCCGGGTGTCGGACCCCTGCCGATCTGATATTGATGACCTAGCCTGAGGGTAGGTCATCAATAAATATAACTTGGAGAACCCCTTTAAAATTACTGGGAGCCACAGTATGACAGCGACTTAACACCCTGTGTTAAGCGATGCCTCCACAACCACACCCTCTTTGGGGTGTGGCTTAACTTGTCAGTTATCTTTTGTTGGGAAAGGTGGCAACCCTAGCTCTGCAGACCAGCTACCTGCCCACACAGCTGCAGACCCTGTGACTAACATTCACCGCAGCCATCTAGGGGTTTATATAGTAAAAATAATGCTTGATGAGCTTCATGTAGAATGTAGGATTGCAGTAGGATGATTATCATCCATCGGTGCTCACACTGCCCGAAGAGCTGGCAGTCTAATAACGTCCAGCTACGCTCTCCCCACATAGACAAGACCTGCTTGTGAATCAGCCAGGAGTTGTAAATCTCCAGCACATACAGTTCCATCTCATTTTTAGAGAAGATAAGGCTGTTCATATGTGTCCACTGCAATCAGGTTATAAATACAAATGATTTACAACTTCTCCTGACAGATACACAGGCAGATCTTGTGTATGTGGAGAGGAGGGAGAGTCAGCTCCATACAGTATGAACCTGTCAGGCTCCACTTCGTGGACTTCATACAATGAATGTAGAGATTTCATATTTTTCCATAACATGCACTTTTTACATATGCATTATGCATATGTACTAAACGTGTGTTTGTTAGGGTATGGGTGCCTGCCTGACACTATGAATAACAGACTATGGCATGTGTATGATAGTGAGGCTTCCCAACTCAATATGGCAATGAAGCACTTGTCCCCTATCTGCTGGTAGTTAGTGACAGTGACCTCTACAGCGGCCAGCACCTTTAACAGTAACCTCTACAGCGGCCCGCCCCTTTAACAGTGATCTCTACAGCAGACCGCCCCTTTAACAGTGACCTCTACAGCGGCCCGCCCCTTTAACAGTGACCTTTACAGCGGCCCACCCCTTTAACAGTGACCTCTACAGCAGCCCACCCCTTTAACTGTGACCTCTACAGCGGCCCGCCCCTTTAACAGTAACCTCTACAGCGGCCCGCCCCTTTAACAGTGACCTCTACCGCGGCCCACCCCTTTAACAGTGACCTCTACAGCGGCCCACCCCTTTAACAGTGACCTCTACAGCAGCCCGCCCCTTTAACAGTGACCTCTACAGGAGCCCGCCCCTTTAACAGTGACCTCTACAGCAGCCCACCCCTTTAACTGTGACCTCCACAGCAGCTAGAGTGGCCACTGTCTGCACCCCAGAAAGCCAGACCTCACCGGCCATTCCCCCAAACGTGAAAAAGCGCCCCCAATTCCCATGAAGACACACCACTAAACATGAGGCCACGCCCCCCTGGCTCCATGAAGACACGGAGTAGACGCTGTCTGAGTGTGAGCTACTGAAAGGGTGGACATCCCTGTGTCTGTCCAGGCACTGCGTCGGACGGAGAACAGGTAGCCAGAAAACTGGACTGTCCAGCCTAAAGCCGGACATCTGACCACCCTAACATCAGCCTGCCCCTAGGGTGGCCAGCGGTCTTGTTTTAGGCTGGACAGTCTGTCTTTCAGACTCCCTGTCCTCTGTCAAGCGCAGGGCCTGGATGGACACAGGGATGTCTTTTTGAACAGCTCACTATCAGCAGCAGCACTGTGCAGTCTGAGCAATGAGCTGCAGGGAGAAAGTCAACCTCCCCCCACCCCTGCAGCTGAAAGAAGGTGATTTTTACCTATATTTTTAATCCCGGTCAAATGCGGCATGGAAGGGGCGTGGCCTGCCTGAGTCAGGGGCGTGACTTAGTGGGGTCTGGGGGTGGGGCTTTTAAGTCCTTCCTTTGACGGTGGCCTGAATTACAGGTCGATGCCATAGTAATTTAGGAGGAAGGTGGGTAGCAGTGGAAGAATACATCTTTTATTACTACTGAACAGTAAATATGTGAAATTTACATTATATGAGGTAATGATTGATGATGAGTTAGTCTAAAACATAAGTTATATTTATGGTAACCGAAATACCCCTTTACCATTGTCATCCACAGAGCTCTGCCTCTTTAATGCAGACCTACAGCAGTGAACTGGCTAGGTTGTCATAGAAACCTGGTGTGTGGAGACTGCCTGTGAGCTTCTATTGGCTGATAAGGGTCATGTGACAAGGCTACTATTGGCTAATGCATTTTTTGGGAATATCTCAGGAATGGTACGTCCTGGTGAGCTGAAAACTGTTCTAAAACCTTCCGGGACACCTGATGTACAGTACAGACCAAAAGTTTGGACACACCTTCTCATTCAAAGAGTTTTCTGTATTTTCATGACTATGAAAATTGTAGATTCACACTGAAGGCATCAAAACTATGAATTAACACATGTGGAATTATATGCTTAACAAAAAAGTGTGAAACAACTGAAAATATGTCTCATATTCTAGGTTCTTCAAAGTAGCCACCTTTTGCTTTGATTACTGCTTTGCACGCTCTTGGCATTCTCTTGATGAGCTTCAAGAGGTAGTCACCTGAAATGGTTTTCACTTCATAGGTGTGCCCTGTCAGGTTTAATAAGTGGGATTTCTTGCCTTATAAATGGGGTTGGGACCATGAGTTGTGTTGGGCAGAAGTCAGGTAGATACACAGCTGATAGTCCTACTGAATAGACTGTTAGAATTTGTATTATGGCAAGAAAAAAGCAGCTAAGTAAAGAAAAACGAGTGGCCATCATTACTTTAAGAAATGAAGGTCGGTCAGTCAGTCCGAAAAATTGGGAAAACTTTGAAAGTGTCCCCAAGTGCAGTTGCAAAAACCATCAAGCACTACAAAGAAACTGGTTCATATGAGGACCGCCCCAGGAAAGGAAGACCAAGAGTCACCTCTGCTGCGGAGGATAAGTTCATCCGAGTCACCAGCCTCAGAAATCGCAGGTTAACAGCAGCTCAGATTAGAGACCAGGTCAATGCCACACAGAGTTCTAACAGCAGACACATCTCTACAACAACTGTTAAGAGGAGACTGTGTGCAGCAGGCCTTCATGGTAAAATAGCTGCTAGGAAACCACTGCTAAGGACAGGCAAAAAGCAGAAGAGACTTGTTTGGGCTAAAGAACACAAGGAATGGACATTAGACCAGTGGAAATCTGTGCTTTGGTCTGATGAGTCCAAATTTGAGATCTTTGGTTCCAACCACCGTGTCTTTGTGCGATGCAGAAAAGGTGAACGGATGGACTCTACATGCCTGGTTCCCACCGTGAAGCATGGAGGAGGAGGTGTGATGGTGTGGGGGTGCTTTGCTGGTGACACTGTTGGGGATTTATTCAAAATTGAGGCATACTGAACCAGCATGGCTATCACAGCATCTTGCAGCGGCATGCTATTCCATCTGGTTTGCATTTAGTTGGACCATCATTTATTTATCAACAGGACAATGACCCCAAACACAACTCCAGGCTGTGTAAGGGTTATTTGACCAAGAAGGAGAGTGATGGGGTGCTACGCCAGATGACCTGGCCTCCACAGTCACCAGACCTGAACCCAATCGAGATGGTTTGGGGTGAGCTGGACCGCAGAGTGAAGGCAAAAGGGCCACCAAGTGCTAAGCATCTCTGGGAACTCCTTCAAGACTGTTGGAATACCATTTCAGGTGACTACCTCTTGAAGCTTATCAAGACAATGCCAAGAGTGTGCAAAGCAGTAATCAAAGCAAAAGGTGGCTACTTTGAAGAACCTAGAATATAAGACATATTTTCAGTTGTTTCACACTTTTTTGTTAAGTATATAATTTCACATGTGTTAATTCATAGTTTGGATGCCTTCAGTGTGAATCTACAATTTTCATAGTCATGAAAATACAGAAAACTCTTTGAATGAGAAGGTGTGTCCAAACTTTTGGTCTGTACTGTACATGTGTGCCAAATTTTGTGATTGTAGCTGCAGCGGTGCGGATTCCTTTAGCGGACACACACACACACACACACACACACACGTTTATATATTCGATTTTAATTTAAAAAAATAGTAACTTAAATGGGAGAATATTTATCGTGTGCATTGAATGACAGAAAAAAAAAAAAGATAAAAGTGCTTGATTCGCCATTGTTTGGTCATCTTGGCCCTCAAAAAATATGGAAAAAAGCTATCAAAAAGAAAAAGCTATAAAAAAAAGCTGTCACGCTGAAGAAGAAAAGTTATGGGTGTCAGAATATGGTGATGCAAAGAAAGCTTTTATTTTTTTTCAAAGGTTTTCATTGTTTTAGAACATAACAACTACATAAATTTGACAGAATAAGCATGGGTGATCAGACTAGCCACAGAAGTAGGGGCTTTAAGAGGAGGAGTGGATAGCGGGGTCAAAAACTTGCTATGGGGTCCATTCATTTTAGTTATGCCCCTTGTCGATAAGGATCAGAAGAGGATTGACAGGGGAAGGGGGAATCAGTCAGGTATCATTATAGATTTTTAACCCAGTCTGACCCCATTGGCAACCTCTTTAATTCATTTAATCTAATGTTTGATGCTGTGACCGCAGTCTCTTAGTTATTACTGGATTTACAGTGAAGGTTTAGCTTTACATTAAAAAAAAAACACATTTTAAAAGTTTGAAGGCAACAGAATGTCATACCATCACCCCTGAAGAATGGAATGGAAGGGCCATTCTGGAACCGGTTCACGTGATGCTCCTTTTCAGGAAATCCTACACCTGCCAAAATCACATCCTTTACAAGCTTTCCAGTCTGGTATATGGGTGAGGATGTCACTTCTGCAGCCCAGAAGGGTGGTCAGAATCATTCATCTCTGTCTCCTACATAAACTCCTGAATCCATCTCATCTGAGTGTGCAACTGGGAGACGAGCAGGTCTGGCCCCATCTACAGCACCTCTCTTGTCCAATAGCCCAAACTGG
Source organism: Rhinella marina (assembly GCA_900303285.1). Classification (NCBI taxonomy): domain Eukaryota; kingdom Metazoa; phylum Chordata; class Amphibia; order Anura; family Bufonidae; genus Rhinella; species Rhinella marina. The sequence continues at coordinate 185,754 of ONZH01007180.1, forward strand.
AACCCTGGTAATTGATGTGACATTGGCGTATGTAAGATTTTCTGAAGAGGAGTGTAAAGGGAGATATTAATTATTGGTATTTTGGGGCGTACCACTAATTAATATTCATAAATAGGCAAAACCCGCTTCCGCTAGTTCCGCCTATTTATGCCTAAGAGCTACTCTATTGCCTTTCACACAACCTAAAAGGGACTCAAAATACACGTTATAAAACAATAAACACTGAACACTGTATTATCAATAATAACAATATTTATTATCTATTAACAATACAGTACCATAAATCCTAACTACACTACACAATCCCGTTAAACTCCAACCACATCACTTACTAAACAAAACACATACACACATATAAAGCAGCCCTCCCCAACCTATTCTAAATCACTGTCCCTGGGAAAAAAGGGGTTAAGTTACAATCAGGGGAACACAAGGGGTTTTGGCAGGGAAGGGGTTAATGGTATTATGGTAGGGCAAGGGTACAGGGGTAAATCAGGGCAACAGGGCAGGGGTTAACAGTAGGGAGTTGGCAGGGCTAGCACAGAGGTCCTTCCAGGGGGATCAGACACAAGGGGTTAATATCAGGGCAATCAGGGGTACCAGGAGTAATGTAGGGATATTAGGACAGGTCTGGAGCAAGGCAGCAGCAGTAGGGCAGGGTTGCAGGGGTTACAGGGCAGGGTACTAGGGGTTAATGCAGGGAACAGGGGTCCAGAGCAGGGGTCTGGAGCAGGGATACAGGTTACTCAGCCAGTCCAGGGTCTTCCAGGGGGGTTGCTCCAGGGGCTTGCTTGGGGTCTTCAGGCTGGTGTCTTCAGGGGGTCTTCTTAGCTGGGGAGGCACGGCTCAACTGAAGAGCGCAGCGCGATCGGGTTATTTAAACCCGGTCGCGCTCGCTCCCGTGCTCCCGCGCTGCCGGTGTGCGCGCTTGCGAGCGCACGCCGGCAGCTGTGCACTCCTGGGGCCGGCGCGCTGATATGACGTCAGCGCGCCGGGCCCGAGCGCCCAGGAATTTCACAGGCAGAGGATCTCTTTGATCCTCCTGCCTGTGAATCTCCCATATCTCCGGCGCTGTAATTACAGCGCCGGAGGAGGGAGGAGACCAGAGACAGGGAAACTGTTTGTTTCCCTGTCATGTTAATCACCCCCAACAGCGTTGAGGGTGGTTAACAAAAGGGACAGAGGATCTTATCGATCCTCTGTCCTTTTGAAGTGCCTGAGACTGGACTGATAGTCCAGTCATCAGGTCACCATCTGCAAGCGCATTAGTATGCGCTTGCAGGTTACCGAGGGGGCACCTGGACATGGGGGACATTATTTTATATACATATAGATGTATATATATAAATCTGGGGCATATATACATACATCTATATGTATCAGGCACTTTGGGCATGAATGGGGGCATTAATATAAACAGGGGGAATATTATATACATATAGATGCATATATATACATATGGGGCATATATACATACATCTATATGTATCAGGCACCTTGGGCATGAATGGGGACACAAAATATATAAATATATATATATAAATATAGGTGCAAGCAAATGGGGCTCATGCACACATATCTATCTATCTATATATATATATATATATATATATATATATATATATATATATATACACACACATACAGTTACAGCACCTGGTGGATAACCACATCCACCAGGGCTTCAGGCCTTCGTGGCCATGGGGCCACATACCCTCAATTTGGGGCCACCCATATATGCATATACATATGGGTATATGCATATATTGTAGGCGGCGCCCACACTTCCTTCTACAATCCCCCTGTTGTCGGAAACACGACATATTGAAATGGGACGGAAGTGTGGGGATACATTTGCCTCCTCAACCCCGCCCATAATGGAAACCAGTTCAGGACAGACTGAAGAATGATCCGGTCCTTAGGTACTGAGACATCACCCCTCGTGGTTGCGCGACCTCTTCCCTGCCCTTCACCGTAACCCGACGTCTCTGTCCACCGATCAAACTATCCTCGTCTTCTCTCAGTCGTCTCCCTCAGTCGTCTTTCTCGGACTTCTGGGATGGCACACCATTGTCTCTAAGCAGCCGCTACTCCCACAGTCTTCTTCAAGTGGTCGGACTTCGGGGATGGCTTCACCCTCACATCTGGGTAGTGATGGTCTTTAAGCCTCAGCTCTTCCCACTGTCGTCTTTTGTTGATTGGACTCTGGGATGGCTCTACTCGCGATCTTCAGGTGGTGTCGGTCTTCCAGTATCAGCTGCTCCCACTGCCTTCTCTTTGTCGATTAGACTCTGGGACAGCTTCACTCTTCAGTCTCTAGGCCGATCCACGTAGAGGTGGACTGGCCTCCTTTATCACTTTTCTCCCGACACCTCTTTCCATCTTGCTTGTAGATTCTGTCTTTGAGGAAGTTCTTTCATGGACAGAAACGTAGGTCTTTACCAGGCAGGTCAGACTTTCTGGAGTGTGAGGTGATGTCATAGCACCTAAATTCTAACTGCGGGAATAAACACCGCACTAACTGTCATTCATTCCATCCATTATGAACTGTACCATTCATAGGGTTGGAGTGGCAAATGTTTTACAGAAGGGACCTGTCCCTAACAAGCCCTATTCTTTTTCCCCACACACACACGGAAAACCCACCCCCCCTATAACAATACCCTATGGAGTTTTTGGATGGTGGCAGACCTGACCCCGCAAAGCGCCATGGTCTACACCCCCAAAAACTCCCATGAAAATCATAAAAAAAAGTCCATGCAAAAAGAAAACTCAAATAGAGTCCAAAGGAAAAATCAAATAAAGTCCATGCAAAGGAAAAATCAAATACTTCATGATTTCACAAGGGTTACATCCTGAGCCTTCTTCTCTTCTTCTTCTCGTGAAGATCCGTCTGGTTCTGTTCTAATTTGTCCGCCAGTCTCTTGACTCTCCGATAAACAAGGAATAGTCCCAAGTACATCACGACGACCAGAACCAGGAGGACTATCACTGGATGGATTAATAAGTTGAAAGGACGTGGCTTTAGGACTGTAACCAAAAAGGCTCTCCCACCACGAAACCTTGGAGTCCTTTTCCAATGCGGTGGTAATTTCGGTGATCTTGGTTCTGTCATGGGCCAACTGGATTGTGGCCTGATGTTCGGTCTCTCGAAGGTTCTTCAGGATCTCTTCTTCCAGGCTGAAGTCCAGAAGAAGATGCTTGAGTTCCTTCCCGAACCCAAGTGGTATCTTTTGGAGCCTCACGGGAGTGTCTGGGCGGATGTCCAATCTCTTCTCTGGGGTAATCGGGGTTCTTCCTTGTACTTCCGCGACATCTATACCTAGGACCGGACTGAGGGTGCAATATGCCCCTGGGAGGAGTTCTCCTCTTTCGGTGCAGTTAGTGCCGTAGATGGTATAAGACACATTGTTTCCCTGGTACCAGCACCAATACCCTTGTCCCATGTAAATCAGACGGGAGGAAGGCATTGGGCTGGTCTTCATCTCACAGGACCCCTCGGTGTCCCAACACTGGTGTCTAAGCACCCGTTCCTGACTACCTTGGCAGAGGATGGCGTCCTCTTTCCTCCAACATCCTTCTGTATCCAACAGATAAGGATGGCCTCTCTCATAGGTCAGGACATCCGAGGGGAGCTGTGGATGGAGTACCGTCCGGTTGCTCACCACAATTCCTAGGTTGATGGCACTGTACCCCTCCCTAAGGATTCCGGATACAGGTGCCAACGATGACGCGGTACAGGTCAGATTATTACAACCGTGCCACTGGACCACCCACCAGTTGGTGTGATTGGCCGCAAAGGGAGAGATCAGAGGACTGATCCGTTGGCGGAGGTTGAATGGGAAGTGTCCGTTATGTAGGGCCGACACAATATGTTTAAGGTTATCCGAGAGTTCACTCTGAACCTGCGTACACGCCAGGGCAAGCTGAGTTCTGTCTTGCTCCTCCAAGAGACCCACAACTAACCTTCTAAACTTCTCTCGTAGAGCAGAAGATAGAGAGGTAGTGGCATCTATGTGCGAATGCTGTAAACCCTCTAAGACGTGGTTTACATCAAGCTGGGTCTTGAATCCTTCCCCGGTGTGTTTCGCAACGTCCCCGAGTTTACTTCTCAGGACTTCCATATCCATAGTGTTCAGAGCCCCCACTCCCAATGCACCTCCGCCTAGTCCCATGGCAATCAGATCTCGTCTCCCCCTGTGTTTCCTATTTCTAGGGTCATCTTTTCTTACCTCTTGCCCCGCCTCTATCCATCCTCTTATCATGTCAATTTGGTTCCTCACAAACTCCTCACATCTGTGATCCCAATGATCAACTCGGAAATCATCCACGGAAATTCTCCAGGTGAAAAGGACGAATTTCGTGTTAGTAATGATCTTCCAAGGGGATGACAGTTGAGGAGCTATGGGATCTGCCAATTGATGGATAGGGGCGATGCAAGAGTCTGAATGGGGTTTCACAGGTTGGAGACCTTCCGTTTCATAGGGGACCCTAACCACCGTTACACACACTTGTCCCCTACCTTTGAATGAGTACCATTGATCACTCTCTCCAGCCTGTAACACTAGTTTTCCCATAGGTTTGGAATTGGACAGATAGACCCACTGAGTAAAAGTCCAGCACCCTTCATCTACTGCCTCACAAAAAGGCCACTTAAACGAACCATCTATATTGATATCAAAGTTAATATCTCTGCCTCGGGGGTCTTTCCAATCGGAAGACACATACCTATTCCGGTATTCCTCAGTCATAGGGGTACCGTCCATCCATACATCCACTGTAGGGGTGTCCACCCCATTGCACACTAAATCCCACCTCCAGGGGTTAGTGTCTAACATGACCATCTGGGTGTCCTGTTCCCAGTGGGCATAGGTGACGAAATAGTATCCCGTCACCTCCGGCACACAGTTGTCTCTCATGATGGTGATCATAAAAGACCGTATGGATGGGGACCCCTCTAACTGAGTATACCTTAGATCCTTGGCATCGGTCCGTACCTTTAAAACTGTTGCTCGGTACAAGCCTTCCAGTTTTACCGGACCACTCTGATCATTCCATAAGGCCTGACCAGAGTTACTGCAATTTAACTTTAACATCATTACACTGGTTCGTAAGTAATCTGTGGACACATGTCCCTGAACATAACTGGATTCCCTAGTGATAATCATCTGGGAATCCCTCAACATGCAATAAGCCTTAAGGGTGCCTCTTACAGGGATGGGTCTATCAAAATATGTCCTAAACCTTAACCTATCGCGGCTATCCTTCCTGGTGAAGGTAGCTTTAAGGATATACCAGCCACTATACTCTGCCCCAGTGACATCTTCAGGACTAAGAACCCCTTCCTTAGTGCACAACACCGTAGTAGTGTTGGCTTCCACTTGTCTGTACGGATGCAAGTGGGGGTCCCTAGACACCCATCTCAAAGATTTGATAGGTGTTGGGTCTACCTCCTGAAAATGTCTAAATTCCTTGAGGCAGAGGGCATGTAAGTCATGTGGTATGGCAGACACATTCTCTACTGGGGTATAATGCTGAATTACACCATTGGCAAAACCCTCCCTCTGGAAACCATACAGATACCATTGTCCCGGTGTAAAGGTGACATTCTCGTATGGTTCCAGGATTTTGCCTCCCAGACATTCCACCATTAACAGACCGGGTTTACTAATTGATATGTTCGCCATACCATAATTAGTTTCCCGACCCTCCCCCGCAGAGGCTGAGCCTGCCATCATCATGCTTACCACCAGTGTCACAAGCTGGAGATGTGCCCTGTTCAAAGGATCCCAATGTGTCTTGTTACTGGGCTTCATGGCGGGTCTCCCTCCTGTGTACTGTTAAGTGAAATGGTTTTAGTATGTGTATTATATCCACCATCGACCCACCAATTACCCCCCCTCACCCCACTCAAAACGTATGTACGTTATTGAGCTGGGGAGGCTCGGGTGGCCTTGGCCTGGTCGATGTGGATCCAAAAAACCTCCTGCCTCCTACGCGATTTCTTTTTTGGTGTCAACGGCCTTTGTACCCTGAGCATGGTGTCGCCCATTATTTCAAGTACCTGGTAAGGACCTTCCCAGTTTGCGTCCCAAGGACCGGCACGACGGAAGACCTTCACCATTACCAGGTCTCCTACAGAGGGCATTGGTGTCTCCCCCTGTAGATACGGTTTATGCAACCGTATTGCAGCGTAGGGCAGTAACTCCTTCAGGTTCTGTTGAACCTGTTGGAGAAACATGTCCCTAGCAATGGCATTCTTCAAAGGCTCTGACACTAGGGGTTCGTTCGGTAAGCATAGGGGCATTTTTCGTCCAGTCATGAGTTCAAACGGGGTGATGCCGGTACTTGTTGATTCGGTAGCTCGGATACCCATTAGCACTGCTGGAAGAGAGGTTACCCATGAGGAACCTTTCTCCAGCAACGCCTTGGAAAGCCGTGTTTTGATGGTCCGGTTCATCCGCTCGACAATGCCCGCAGACTGAGGATGGTACGGCACATGAAACCTTTGTTTGATGTCTAAAAGACTACAAAGGGCTTTCATCACCTTACCCGTGAAATGGGTTCCTCGGTCTGACTCTATCACTCTGGGGATGCCCCATCGTGATAGAACCTGTTCCCACAGAACACGGGCAGTGGTCGTAGCCGAATCGTTGACCGTAGGGATGGCTTCTACCCATTTAGAGAAGACATCCACTACTACCAGTGCGTAACGACAGTTACGACTCCCGGTCGGTAAGGGTCCAATAAAGTCAATTTGGATCGCGGACCACGGACCATCTGCAGGAGGAACTCTCTGCAGCACTGGCTTCAGGGCAGCCGCCCTTGGGTTTACCTGAGCACATACCAGGCACTGTTGCGTTACTTCCTCCACTGTGTTGGACATTCCTGGCCAGTATAATTTGTCCTTTAAAAGGGACAATAGTTTATCCCGGCCAAGATGTCCAAACAGTTGATGGTTTAGTCTCGTCAGCTCTGCCTGCAGATGCTGCGGGACCACGGGAAGAGGAAGTTTCTGCGTACCGGCATCATGGCACAGTATCCCCTGTCGTATCGACCAGGGATGCTGTGGTGAAGTGAAGTGTGTCACTAGAAGAGGATCCTTGGTTTGTTCCTCCTCAAATGACACTGGGCCCTCTCTCAGGTCGTTACTCCGTACTGCAATCCGGTGTTTGGGTAATGGCTCAGTACCTGGTTCCCGAAAGGATCCAGATACTGCTGCCAGTTTGGCCATTTCGTCGGCTTTGTTGTTGCCCGACGTCAAGGGTTCGTCACCTTTCTGATGAGCGGGGATCTTTATGATGGCCGCTTCCGCCTGGTGTGCCATGCCCCATTCCCACAGCTCCTTCAGAACTGACACATGGGCGAGAGGTTTGTTTTGGCTGTCTACAAATCCTCGTCTTTTCCATATGTCCAGGTGCAGGGTGAGGGAACGAACTACATATGAACTGTCGCTATATATAGTTCGTTTCCCTGGGGGCTCAAGGAGCAAGGCCTCCTTGACCGCCTCCAGTTCAGCCCGCTGTGCTGACATGTGACCCGGCAACTTGACCAGACTCTGAGTGCCTGTGGTCTCATCCAGCACCGCAAAACCCGTGACATATGTCCCATCCATGTGGAATCGAGAGCCATCCACAAAGATGACTCTGTCTTCTGGATGTGTGTCAGTCCTGAACAACTGTGGCCTATCGACCTGCGTCGGTTGTCCACAGTCATGTTCGGTTCCAGTCATGTTCAACAACTGGGACAGAACATATTTGGCTTTGTGGGTCACCTGCAAATTCCTCCCACTGAGATCCATGATCCACCTCCCAAATCTCTGTTGAGAGACTCCGGGTAGTGTATCACGGAGCAACAGGGCCAAGGGAGAATGTGGAGTCTGCAAGGTGAGGGGCTTGAAGCCTACAATATGCTCTGTGGTCTTGACGGCATAATGTATGGCTGCCAGCTGCTTGGCACACTCATCGAACCCTCGTTCGACGGGCGAAAGTAGCCTGGAGAAGTACCCCAGCGGTCTAGACTCGTGTCCGGTCTGTTGGAGAAGGACCGCTGAGATCGACTCCATCCCTGCATGCGCCTGTATGGCCATTTCCCCATCAGGATGAGGAGTGGCCAGTACAGGGGCAGAGGAGAGATCCCTTTTCAGGCGAGAAAAGGCCTCTTCCTGCTCATCAGACCAATCCTTAAGTGAAGGCTCTTCTCCTCTGAGGAGTTCATAGAGAGGTTTCGCTTTGGCCGCAAAATCTTCTATGAACTCTCTCATGAAGTTGGCTACTCCCAGGAATTTTCTCAAATCCTGTAGAGTGCCAGGCCTTGGTAACTTTACCATGGCTTCCACTCTGGCCGCCATGATCCCTTTGGCTCCAAAAGATATTTGGACCCCAAGGAAAGTCACCTCTGCTCTGGCCAAATTTGCCTTGTGGGGACTCAACTTGAGTCCGGACCTGGCCAGGAGTCCCAACAACTCTTTCAACAGAACCAAGTGCTCCTCCATGGTCTCTGTGTGTAAGAGTAAGTCATCCACGTATTGCAGAAGACATTCCGGCCGTGAAAACACACTCAGTACGGCCGCTAATGCCTGATGGAAATACGTGGGACTGCTGTGGAACCCTTGGGGAAGTACACCAAACATGTACTGTTTGTTCCCCACCGTAAAGGCAAATTTGTACCTGCAGTTGTCAGTCAGTTCAATCGAGAAGAACCCGTTGGCTACATCTATGGTCGAGAATACGCGACTTTTGCCGCTTATTCTGGCCATGATGTCGGGAGTCTGGGCCACCACCGGTGCGGACATTGGGGTGTACTTATTAAGGACGCGTAGGTCTATGGTAAGACGCCACGCATTGGTGTCCTTTTTCTTAACTGGCCAGAGGGCATTGTTGCATTTAGAATTGCCCTCAATGACCACACCCCTTGTCATCAATTCTTGGACAGTGTCCATAATTGAATCGGTGGCTTCTGGTGGAAATCGGTATTGGCGTTGAGGTGGGGGATCTGGTCCCTGTATGTCCACCTGTACACCAATCAGCCTGCCACAATCATTCTTGCTCTGGGCCCACAGATCTGGATACTCGTACACAATAGGCTCGAGGTCTAGGTTGTGTGAGACCTCTGGCCACTTGTGTTCCAGTATGTCCGCTGAATTTTCAATTGGTGGCAAAGGTGGACTCAGACATTGTCGTTGTATGACCAACACCTTTGCTTGTCTGGGACCTTTCCACACAATACAGTTTGCCAGATCTATGATCCACCCATGTTGGGTCATTACATCGGTTCCGATGATGTTATCGGAACCGGGGTAAAACCACATCGGGATGGTCAGGGTCATATATTTGGCTATCTGTATGATGACCTCATCGATTCTGTGGGCCCTCACCCCCCCTTGTTGGTGATCAAATCCGATCACCACACACTGAGGGCTGTTGGGGTGTAAATCATGTTTAACATTGGTAATGGAAATCTCCGCACCAGTGTCAAGCATGATTTTCGTGTCCATTTCTTTTATTCTGGCCTTAATGTGGGGTCTCCCTGAAGCATCCAGTATGATTGGACATACTGGTGCCAGATCTTTAGGGATCCCTATCCTTCAATCGATTTCCACCAGACTCCCAGTAGGTACCTGTGAGGTACATACTGCCACTTGTGGGTTTTCCCGCTGAACCTTTGGTGTGGATTCTTTGGATTCCACACCATTTGCCATGTGAGCTGGGGTGTTCACAACGGCCACACGTTTAGGAGCCTGCCCTTGTGAAGGCCCCATCTGTTTTTCCATCTGTTCCCCCACAGTTTTAGAATAATTAGGTTTCATCCTGAAACCGTTATTATTCCCACATTTTTCGGAATTTCCTTTGTTTCGTGGCCATTGTGGACAATTCCTTTTTATGTGCCCATATTGTAAACACAGGAAGCATCGAACGCTTCCTGTCTTTTCCAATGGTGGGGCTGTGGGGCGAACAGTTGTGTTCCATTTTGTGTGCTGTATCCGTTCATCATGAGATCTAACGGTTACAGGCACACGCTCCCTTACTTTCACGGATTTCTTATTGTGCAGTATATCTTGTCTACACTGCTCAATAATCATTGCCGCGTCCGTAAGGGAAGGTTCCCTAGCTGCACTGAGCCGGATTGCAGTGTCAAGGTATGGGAATTTTTCCACGAACATACGGATCATGCCCTGTGGAATTCCAATACCCTGATCTTTTGTGACCTTCCTGTACATTGCCTCAAACCGACTACACATAGATAAGGGCTCATCATGTATAGTGGGTTTGAATTTTGTAAGGATGTCTGGAGTAACGTCCCAATGACCCGTTGCCAGTCTCATGAGTATGGAGAGGCGTTCCTCCTTGTCATGATACTGTCCATTCTTGGGTTGCGTTCTCCCCGTTACCTCATACCTCTGGTTCAGGTGAGTGGGTAACCAGAGTTTGAACAACTCCATGCGATGTTCGGGGGCCACGGAGTATTTGTTACAGTGACCCTCGAAGATATCGCATGAAGTGAACGGATCTACGTTGGGATCATACTTGGGGATCTCCTTGCAGATCCGTAACAGGAAATTTATCCTTTCCATACTAGTATGGCTGGGATAAAATTCCTCCTGTCTCACCGGACGAGTTGGGGGGTTGGAAGTGGTATGCACTGTTTGCCAACCACTTCCCCCTTTCCAAATGCTGTCCTGCTCCTGGATACGGCTGCTTTGTCTGTTCTCCCCTGGGGTTGGGGAGAACATAAGCGTCCGTTCCACCTGTCCCCTAGTATCTAAAGCCTCGGACGTTTGGTCCGTGGGAGACGCCGGCGCAGCCGCCGCTGTCTCCCCCTGTGCCGTTCCCGAAACGCATACTTGTTTCGTGGGCACCATGCTATTAGTACCAGGCCGTGACAGATTTGAGATGGCCTGTTGCAAATCCACAATGGTTTGTGTTTTTGCAGCCAGGTCCTCTCTGAGTTGAACAATGATTGCATCCATGGATGTAGCATTGTTCCTGTACTGATTTATCTCAGTGTACAGTCCGAGGAGCTCCCTGTCCATGTCAGAGTAGAAACTCTCTTTTTCCGAGAGTCTCGACTCCAACACGCAGATTTCCCTGCCCCTCTCAACTGTACACTGGGCCTTTTCTTGCAGCTGAGTCTCTAGTGTGTGCACTTGTTTGAAGTTTTCCATGCAACAATTGCAGTGGAAATTTGCCTTGTTGCAAACTTCCTCTGCCTTTGCCGCACTGTTAAGTGTTTCCACGTGTTCTGGCTTCCAAATGTTATCCTCAAAGGTGTGAACCAATTTAGCTAACATTTGGAAGCGTTTGTTAGTTTTATTAAACACACTCCTACTAATACAAACCTTATCATGAGCGTATGCTTGGTCCAATAAACTGGACCATAGCATCTCTGTAGATTTGTATGTAGTAGGAATGACCGGGTTAAATGTGCTGTGTTTGGCTAGATGTTGCAGTGTGGAGAAGTCCATACTTACTTTTTTGGAGGTCGCCATCTTCTGTGGTGCTGCCTTGAGTTGTCCTTCCTTAGCTGCTTGGAGGAGGTCCTGTAGTCTCCGGAACGCCTTCTCCCGACCAGCTGGACTTCTTTGGCTCAGCACCCCCGGCGATGGTCCTCTTTCGGTGGTTGTATGGGTCTTCCTCCTCTGGTCCCGTGTACGCCGACTCGTCTCGGGTCGTGTAAATGCAATGAAGAAACGTTAGAATACAAAACAAAAGATCTAGGTTCTTTTGCGAAAGACTTTGCACCGTATTTAGTTTTGACTTGAGAAATCGCGTTACCTGTACGAATTACCAGGCCCTTGGACGCACAGAAACCACTGTCCGCGTCCCTATTGCCTGGCTAATTCACAGAATAAGCGAATTCTCTCTGTCGTTGCTAAATACGGATACAAAGTCCACGCAAGGGGCCCTGGCTCGCCAATGTAAAGGGAGATATTAATTATTGGTATTTTGGGGCGTACCAATAATTAATATTCATAAATAGGCAAAACCCGCTTCCGCTAGTTCCGCCTATTTATGCCTAAGTGCTACTCTATTGCCTTTCACACGACCTAAAAGGGACTCAAAATACACGTTATACAACAATAAACACTGTACACTGTATTATAAATAATAACAATATTTATTATCTATTAACAATACAGTACCATAAATCCTAACTACACTACACAATCCCGTTAAACTCCAACCACATCACTTACTAAACAAAACACATACACACATATAAAGCAGCCCTCCCCAACCTATTCTAAATCACTGTCCCTGGGAAAAAAGGGGTTAATGGTATTATGGTAGGGCAAGGGTACAGGGGTAAATCAGGGCAACAGGGCAGGGGTTAACAGTAGGGAGTTGGCAGGGCTAGCACAGAGGTCCTTCCAGGGGGATCAGACACAAGGGGTTAATATCAGGGCAATCAGGGGTACCAGGAGTAATGTAGGGATATTAGGACAGGTCTGGAGCAAGGCAGCAGCAGTAGGGCAGGGTTGCAGGGGTTACAGGGCAGGGTACTAGGGGTTAATGCAGGGAACAGGGGTCCAGAGCAGGGGTCTGGAGCAGGGATACAGGTTACTCAGCCAGTCCAGGGTCTTCCAGGGGGGTTGCTCCAGGGGCTTGCTTGGGGTCTTCAGGCTGGTGTCTTCAGGGGGTCTTCTTAGCTGGGGAGGCACGGCTCAACTGAAGAGCGCAGCGCGATCGGGTTATTTAAACCCGGTCGCGCTCGCTCCCGTGCTCCCGCGCTGCCGGTGTGCGCGCTTGCGAGCGCACGCCGGCAGCTGTGCACTCCTGGGGCCGGCGCGCTGATATGACGTCAGCGCGCCGGGCCCGAGCGCCCAGGAATTTCACAGGCGGAGGATCTCTTTGATCCTCCTGCCTGTGAATCTCCCATATCTCCGGCGCTGTAATTACAGCGCCGGAGGAGGGAGGAGACCAGAGACAGGGAAACTGTTTGTTTCCCTGTCATGTTAATCACCCCCAACAGCGTTGAGGGTGGTTAACAAAAGGGACAGAGGATCTTATCGATCCTCTGTCCTTTTGAAGTGCCTGAGACTGGACTGATAGTCCAGTCATCAGGTCACCATCTGCAAGCGCATTAGTATGCGCTTGCAGGTTACCGAGGGGGCACCTGGACATGGGGGACATTATTTTATATACATATAGATGTATATATATAAATCTGGGGCATATATACATACATCTATATGTATCAGGCACTTTGGGCATGAATGGGGGCATTAATATAAACAGGGGGAATATTATATACATATAGATGCATATATATACATATGGGGCATATATACATACATCTATATGTATCAGGCACCTTGGGCATGAATGGGGACACAAAATATATAAATATATATATATATAAATATAGGTGCAAGCAAATGGGGCTCATGCACACATATCTATATATATATATATATATATATATATATACACATACAGTTAGAGCACCTGGTGGATAACCACATCCACCGGGGCTTCAGGCCTTCGTGGCCATGGGGCCACATACCCTCAATTTGGGGCCACCCATATATGCATATACATATGGGTATATGCATATATTGTAGGCGGCGCCCACACTTCCTTCTACAAGGAGCAACATGCCCTTAACCTTTAGTATGAGATGTGCCTCAACCATTGAGGATTTTACTACTGCAGAATTCCATCAAATTCACATTGGGCCTGGCCCATGTGGATGTACTCTAAAGGATTCACGCTGATGCCCAAATTGAAGACCAAGCAAGCAAGCTTCTAATTCTAACAGAACGTCTCCTGTATACCTGGTATTGGGAAGGTAAGTTAGTGGTTTACATAAAGTTCTTCCTTTTAATCAGTTAAATGGTCACATATTAATCAGTTAACTTGTTATTGCATACATAATCTTTTTTTATTGCTCATTCATAAGAAAATTCCCTTTTCTGGGTTCCATCATGTGAATTAGATAGTTGTAAAATGCCAGGAAACCTAAAATAAGTTTTTCTACAGAGCTTATTTTATCATCCCGAACAATGTGTTTCTGCTCTTTCAGGAAACTGTGGAAATCGTGATAAGTGTTGACGCTTTTGACATAGCAGACTGACATTAATCAGCCCGGGACTGTGAAACATCAAACTTAAGGGTTTCTTAGAGACATTATAATTACGATCTTGAGTATATTCTGCTGAAATTTTTATTGGTTTGATAAAAGAAATAATTTTTATTCCATATTTTTAATAGTGTTTGTTTTTCATATGATATTGATGTGGAAAGGGGTTGTATTCGGTCAGCTGTTTGATTGGTAACCATAGACAATGCATAAAAACATGAATGTTTTTTTATTATTGTGGACAAACATATTGCTCTTCTTTTTCCTGTCCTATGAATAACCCTGGGAGAGTCATGCTATGACTATTCACGATACAGGGTTAAGGTACATTGAAGACTTTGCTCCAGCAATGTTGTCAGATGTCTGACTGTTACAGGAAAATATGGATCTCAGCCAGAGCCTCAGCCTGATGTCCACACAAATATGCCTAATAATTGGATATAGTGTATATTGATATCCAGTGGTATTCACCCACTGAGTGATATTAGTATGGCCAGAAGCCACTTGGTCATTGTGTCCCTTGTTAGCATATCAAAGGCAGGAAGGGCACAGTGTAAAAGCAGTTGGACAACATTCTCTTGGCCAACAGATTTGAAAGATATTTGGGTGGTCATATAATGTGGAGTCGATGGTGGGGGCTGGGACATAAGGACATATAGGCTATGTGAAACTTGGAGATGCTCTCTTACTGCCACCCCTGGATGAACAGCACTTCAGGAGCAAGCTAAGTAATATTATATGTGTGCTTTCTGGGTATGTATACAAGTATAATATTCCAGTAGACTATATGTGTGTACATATAGATATTTTTAGTCTGTGATTGTATTACCAGTAGATTATATATGCTGTTTATGCATGAGTCTCTATATGTACTAATGGTCAGGTACTGGATGTGAGTTGGGTAGAAGTGTAGATCCAGTAGACGGTATATTTGTGGACTTTGGTTATACTGTGTATATATATATATATATATATATATATATATATATATATATATATATATATATATATATATACACACACACATATACATATACACACACATACACATTATTAGCCACATTTGCTTAGCATCTAGGGAGGGCAGGAACAGAGGCAGCTGTGTGTGGTGGTGTCCTCTATGTCATGTCTTGTATCTGTATCTTCTTGTAATGTCAATTGCTTTGTCATCTCTATGTTATCAGTAAACTATTTTTCTATAAGTATCTGTGAGGGTTATATGTTACTCTTGGGGTGTATATAATACACAGAATAAGTCAGTTATAAAGGAAACAGACAACAGTCTAGGAACAGAATAAAAG
The DNA here is from genome assembly GCA_900303285.1 of Rhinella marina. Lineage (NCBI taxonomy): Eukaryota > Metazoa > Chordata > Amphibia > Anura > Bufonidae > Rhinella > Rhinella marina. The sequence continues at coordinate 201,137 of ONZH01007180.1, forward strand.
GGATGGAATACGGAGATAGATATAAATCTACAATCTCCAATAAGAGATTGCACAGACTATAACTTATTTTGTTCACAGTAGCTTTTTCCTCTAACAGTTAGAAGGCATCCTAAAAAGTACCGAATGTATTGAAAGTCCATACCAGTTTTAAAATTGGTATATTTGAATGACAACCTAGCAAGCTGCGCCAAATTTATGAAGCCACGTCTGCCATTTTGATAAATTTGGTACGTGGTTCTAGCGGATTACCCCTTTAAAGGGTTTTTCTTGGACTACAAAATTCATGTCTTAGGCCTCTTTCACACGAACGTTGTGTTTTGCGGTCCGCAAAAAAAAAACAAAAAACGGATAGCGTCCGTATGGCATCCGTATTATTTGCGGATCCATTGTAACAATGCCTATCCTTGTCCGCAAAACGGACAAGAATAGGACATGTTCTATTTTTTTTGCGGGGCTACGGATGCGGACAGCACACAGTATGTTCTCAGTATTTTTTGCGGACCCATAGAAATGAATGGGTCTGCATTTTTTATGTGAAAAATGCGGATCGGAGTCCGCAAAAAATACTGTCGTGTGACAGAGGCCTTATCCTTAGCATAAGCCTTCAATATCAGATCAGTGGGAATCTGACGGCCGATGCTACACAAATACATCACTGCTCCAATGTGCATTGGGCTTCAGAGACATAGCGGTGAGGACACAGAGTAGCAAAAGCCTGTGGCCTGCATCGGAGCACCTGGGAGTTAGGCCCCATTCACGCAACCATGTCCGTTTTGCGGAACGCACATCGCGGATCTGCAAAACACAGTCATCAGCCATGTGCACCCCGCTCCGCTAAAGATAGAACATGCCCTATCTTTAGGCTGCAGCTTGCGGAATGTGGACCTATTAAAGATAGAGTCTGCACCGTGATACGGGGTGCACATGGCTGGGGTCCGTTTTTTGTGGTGGCCTTAGGTGAATATAATATTTTTTTTTTTAATTTTTGTTATTTTAGGTCATTATGTATATATGCGATTATTTTGTTAACAGTAAGTGTGCCACTGTTCTTTTGGGCTCTTGGAGTGTGGCAATATTGTGTAATCATTTTTAGGACATTGTGTGGCACTGGTATTTTTGACAAATCTGTATGTGAAACTTAGTTGCTTTGAATTTCAAGTGCAGCGTAGGTTAATTTCTGCTGCTTAATATTTTAGTCAGGGACCGGGTCTCTACTTCATAGCATTTTGGCCAAGGTCTGGTTTACTTAGTCTTTCTGAAAAATAGCGAACATTTTCACTGTACTACAGTGTTCTGTGTTGAGGCGGGGTAAGTCTGCAGAGTTAGCTCCTGTATGTTAAAGGATGAATTTACAATGGCTGCAAACTGCTAGAGGTGTAGATCCTGGCCAAAACTGTAAGCATTCTTGAGCCAGAGAGATTTTTGGAAAGTTTGTTCTAAAAAGAATTTTGTTAAAATAATAATTACCCCTTTAAAAATGAGCACATTAAAGCAAAATATAACAGGAACTTTGCCTGAAGTTGCAGCAAAGGGTGTAAAAAATTGAACTGGCTATTTTCAATATGCTCTTGGCAAGCAGCCCGAGGAAGCAAAACACAAATGTGTCAAAAATAAATTTTATGAACTGCCACTTGCCAGAAATTGACAGGCACACCGTGAAATGTCAGGAAATAAGAGTAAGCTGGAGTTGGTCATAATGAAATGCCCAAGTCTCTGGAGTCACATTGTCTACTACTACACAAAGGATTTTTTAAAAAAAACTTCTGTGAAAATGGTCCTTACTCCTTTGCAGTGACATTCCCATATATAACTGTGGTAATTCAAAGAATAATATGTGTTACCAGAGTTTTCTTTTCCCAGAAGCGAACATACTAAATGTTTAAAATGTAAGGGGCGTCTTTAATTCAACAGAACATGAAATGAGGCAAGCAGGCCAAACTCAGACATCAGGTTGTACCCTGCTTTTTAAGGGGTAAGAAAAGGAATGAAGAGTGCAACTGTTTAACACAAGGTAACCTCTAACTGAACTAGGCCTAATACTGTCTGAAATTTAGTCAGGGTAAACATAAGGTCCTTTAACCCCTTCCGGGCCAGCACCGTACTAGTACAGCATTGGCCAGGTCTTTAAAGATGGCGCCTGCTCCCATGTGTTGTCTTGGCTGTGTACTTAGGGTCACTGTCTTGTTGGAAGGTGAACCTTTCGCCCAGTCTGAAGTCCATTACACTCTGGATCAGGTTTTCAATAGGAATATCTCTGCACTTTGCTCCATTTACCTTTCCTCCAACCAGAACAAGTTTCCCTGTCTCAGCAACTGAAAAACATCCCATAGCATGATGCTGCCATGACTATGCTTCACTTTAGGGATGACATTGGGCAGGTGATGAGCAGTGGTTGGTTTCCTCCAGACATGGCGCTTTGAATTGAGACCAAAAAGTTAAAATCAGACCAGGGAATTTTTCTCATAGTCCTTTAAGTGCTTTTTTGCAAATTCCAGGTGGGCTTTCAAGTGTCTTTTACTGGGAAGGGGCTTCCTTCTGGCCACTCTGCCATAAAGCCCAGATTGGTGAAGTGCTGCAGGGATGGTTGACCTTCTCAAAGTTTCTCCCATAGGCACACAGGATCTTTCGAGCTGGGTATGGAGAGGAGGACAGGCCAATAGGATGGCGGGAGCGCAGGTGCTCTCCTGAGCTTCCAGTCAGCAGTGAGTGTTCACTGTGGCGCCATAAAATGGAGGAGGTGAGTTCTTTTTTTGTTTGCAGAAGCAGAGAAGGGGGACTAATGGGGGAATTACTATTAAGGGGCACTAATAGGGGCATTATTATTTCTGTGGTGCACTAATGGGGGCACTATTAACTGCGGGGGTGCTAATAGGGGCATTATTATTTCTGTGGTGCACTAATGGGGGCACTATTAACTGCGGGGGTGCTAATAGGGGCATTATTATTTCTGGGGGGGCACTAATGAGAGCACTATTTATTCTTTTGAGGGGTCAGAAAAAGAATGAAGAGTGCAACTGTTTAACGCAAGGTAACCACTAAGAGATATATATATATTTTTTAAGTCAAATGTGTCCATAGACGTCAAAGGGAGTCGCCTTTCACCCTGAAAATGCAAGACAATGTGTTATAAATCAGGAGAAGCCAAGTAAATAGATATATAGGTTTATAGAAAGGTTTCAGTACAGCCTGTCATTTTATTCCTGATCCAAATCTGTGCCTATTTTGGTCCTCAGTCAAATGGATACTGATTCAAATGTGCTACTCATTGATTGACAGCCTTCCATGATTCACTGTGCATGTAGAATTAGTCGGTCACTGAATAGAACCATCCTCTGGACTCCTAATCTACTCAGATCTTACTGATCCGACTTTTCAGAATAAGTTTTTGTGTGCGTACATGAGGAGCAGCAGTACTGTATATGGCTCTCTCTCTAATTCTCAGTTGTCCCTGAGCTAGCGAGTTGACATTGATGTCTCCTATACACTGCACACATAAAGAGAAGGTTCTCTCCTTTCTTACTTAAAGTGTACCTGAGTTTAAAAATAAATATTTGCATAACTGAGGGGATAGGTAGTTTTTTTGGGCTTCCCTAATGTCTTCAGCTGCACAGATAGATGCATTTCTCTCGGAAGCAGGGAGTGTCTCCCTTCTGGGGAATCTGCCAGCAGATTATTTCTGTGACATCCTTTTCATTTATTTCCCACTGTGTTTGTTTTCAGCTCTGATGCTCACAGAAGAGATAAGTAGAGGGAGATGACACTTACAGAAAGGAAGCAGGCTCCTGTGATCTTCACAAACAGCTCTGTTATCAGGCTCCGGATCTCAGCTAGCTCTGACATGTCCCCACTTCTTCTCTGTCATGTTCTGTGTCTCTGTTACTGAGGATTGATCTTGCTAGACAATAGGCAGTGGACTGTAATTTGGGTGAGAGTGAGACCCCTAGTGGCCATGACTTTACAGCTTTTTTTAGATGGATGCAGAAATATTTTTGAAATGAAGTGATTTAAACATTTGCTGTTTACACTATTCTCTATTAAATGAAATTATGTGAAAGTACAGTGACTCACGTATTGTCCCTCCTCCGCAGACTTCTATGGCCAGTATATATTAAATCTGCAAGTCCATCTTTTTTCTCAACATAAACAGTTTAGGAGGGAGCCCGATAAGTGATCAACAAGCCATTTTCTCTCATAAGATACATTACAAAATTTCTTAAATTTCACTGAATTTTCATGACCAGTGTCCCTTTAAGGGAAATAGTGGTAGGGAAGTTCTCGTAAGGGTGAACTCTTCTTTAACTAATATATATATATATATATATATATATATATATATATATATATATATATATACACACACACATACACATACATACATACACACACACACACACACTTTCTAATAGCATATGACCACCAGAATTGTAAGGTGCGAGTTCTTATATGGCTGGAAGTGGAATTTAAAAAAGTATTCCATGTAGAGGAAGTTACTAACTGATCAGAGGGGTTCTGACCACTGGGACCATGACTTACTTGAATAGGAGTTCCGTTCACTGATCCTGACAGAAAGGCAGGTTGAGCATGCCACTTCATCCTTTCTCTATGGGACTGCCGAAAACAGCCAAGCGTTATACTAAGAAATCTCTAGCAGTCCCATAGAGAATGAATAGAGCAGAAGGGTGTATGCTCAACAAGTCACTAGGACAGGGAAATCCTCTACCAATCATTTAGGCATCTTTTATCTGACTGAGGACCCTTTCACACTACCGTATGACCTCTGAGACATACGGGCAGTGAGCGGGCCATATGTCCCGGAGCAGCATTGATCGTGCGCACGGGAGTGCACAGCATCATAGATTACAATGCTGCTGTGCACGTGGGGCCACCCGCGGGGCTGTTGTCCCACACTCATATGATTTCATGAGTGCAGAACAATAGCCCCACGGGTGGCCCGATGTGCAATCAATGATGCTGTGCCCTCCCGTGCGCACGATCGATGCCGATCCAGGACATATGGCCCACTCACGGACCGTATGTCTCGAAGGGCATACGGTCGTGTGAAAGGGCCCTTGCAACTGAAATAGCCCTTTATATATATATATATATATATATATATATATATATATATATATATACACATACACACACACACACTTCTGTGATGAACTGCACCCAGCAGCTCTGCCCTGCGTGTGCTTATGTGGGGATCATGCGGTACGGTTCAACTCTCAGCTAGAAAACCCGTGACGTTACACGCCGAACGTGTAAGGTTACGTTTGGCATGGTTTGCACAGACACCTCATGTCCACATGGGCACAGGAAGGCACAGAAAGGGAGAGAGAGTAGCCCACGCGATCCCTGCGTGGCACTGCACTCGCTGACAATCCTGAGCAGCTGAAAGACCCTATTCACTATCACCAGCAAAACCGAGTCTATCAGCCCAGTAGTACTGCCACCAGTTCTGTTAACGGGTTATATCGGGTCAGGAGCCAACCCGGGTAGCATATAACAATATTACCAAGAACACAGACGTGGGTTCCTTGGATATCGTTCATAACATCCCACGGCATGTTATGAGAACAAACACAGCTAAGCTACGGGGTTTCTCCTAGGAGTTACATGTATCTCCCCAAAAGTGGATCCTAGAAAAGTAGAAGTTCCAGTGCCACGTCCCGCTCGTCTCAGGGGTCGTAGAACTGTCCTCAGCCCTTGGCTACGTCGTGGCGTAATTTCATAAATCCTTATGAAATTGTAGCACCAGCCTGGCTGCAGATATCCTTTTGAACTCGCTGTGTGGTTGCAGATTCTCAGTAGGCCTCCACTCCCCCCTGCTAAGCTGGGTCTCCTATCCTGTTTTTTGATTGTACTCAGGGTGGCCATATGTGACATGGATGTGACACAAAAGGGGTTGGTAGGAAATTATGAGCCATATTCCCCACAACTTCCCTAACCCAACTATGACCATGGGGCAAAATATCTTAAAAGAGGATCTGTCACCATTCCTGACATGCCTGTTTTAATAAGTACATACATTCCCCATGTAATAACAATTCTGAAGCATCTATTCTTATGACTATGTTACACCATTCCTTTATTATTTCAACTAGAAGTTATGAATGAATTTCTATCTGTCTGCAGTAAGGTTACAGAGGGGTGGTACCTGCACACACTCACACTGTCCAATCAGTGTCCAACTGGTCACCTCCCCTCTGTACCCAGGCAGGCGCACATCAAACACCTGCATCTCTCAGAATGCATTGCAATTAGCTCTTATTAACCCCTCCTCCCCTGCATACATACTAGTCTCTCACATATAGCCACAGAGGTATATCTGGTATTTAATGACCCCACAATTTTCATCTCCACTGCATAGACAATATAGCTACTTATTTCTACGAATGTCAAAGTAAGGATGAAATGAGCGAAAAAAAAGTGTCTGGACCATGTGCTTCTCTAGGAGATCAATGTGCCAGGAAAGATAGGAAGGAAATGAACAGTGAAACTACTGAGCATGATAGTCCACCACTGAATACAGAAGAAGGGCCAGAAGTAAACAGCAGGAGGCGCTACCAGAGAGGAAAAGGTATTGAACATAAACTGGATAATATTTTTACTGCATGTATATTACTATAATACGTTATCTGCATTCTAATACTGTTCATGGGATAACCCCTTTAAATACAGATCCACTGAAATCACACATTTGGCTCTGCAAGTATTTGCAAAATTATTCGCACGAATATAATGTTTATTTTCGCTCACAGAAAAGTCACAGTAGCTGCTCTTGGCTATAGAAGTTATGGCTTTTGATACGTTTTCAATGTCTAGACAAAATGGTATTCTGCATTTGGCTGTGTTCACAGCTGTATCTTCTCTTCCTGCACTGCTTCTGTTGTGTCACCTACCCTCGGTAATGTCGGTCTTTTAATAATTTTGTAATACAGTGTAATTACAACCAGTCTGTTTCATTCTTATTCTGCGCCGAATGCAATAAAAGGGAATTTATCCGATATCACAAGTTAATATCTCTTTACAATTATTTGAACATTTTGGTTTATTTTAATGTTAATTTTCCACATCACTATCTATATTAATCAATCTCATTGTCATCAGAGTGCAGGATTACAATGAGTTGAAGACAGCTCAGCTCCTCCTCCCATCCTGCACCTTGTCTACAGCGCAGAAAACAGCCCACCTCAAAGAATATGGAAAAGCATAAATATTCATATCCATTGCCCCACGTATATTTCTAAGTTAGGGCTCATGCACACGACCATATGTATTTTACGGTTCGCAAAAATAAACGGATGACATCCTTGTGACAAGAATAGGACATGTTCTATTTTTTTGCGGAACAGGCTTGCAGACATACGAAAAGAGAATGCACATGTCATTTTCATTTTTTTTGTATGGACCCATTGAAATGAATGGTCCTGGGCTGAAAAAAATAAAAATAATGGACATGGAAAGCAAGTAAAATTATAAGATGAAGATTTTGATTTTTGGTTTCAACTGTGGATTTTGCTGCAATTCTGTATCAAAATCTCTACGTGCAGCAGAATACAACTTATGCACTGAAAGGGGTGAAATCTGCAGCATACCTTGACTTGACCTGAAGCTCTGGATTGAAAATCTACAATTTGTCCTGCTGATCTTACCACAGTGGGAATAACATGGTAGAATCTCCTCCACTTTGCTGGTACTGACACCCACTGCAGAGATTTCACCTGCAATTCCGCACAGAAAATCTGCAGCAGGGGGCGTGGCCAGGAGCAAGGAAAATGGCCACTTGTATAGCTCCCACACTCAGGGTTGCCAACCTTCCTTTCAAATTTTTCTGGACAACTGAACCAAAATTTACGGACAGCCAAAATTTTTTACGGACATATGCCACACCCCCTTTTTAGAGGACACGCCCCTTCCATTTAGAGGACACGCCCCTTCCACGCCCCAGAATAAAGAGGATTGTTCAGTAATTAAAAATAAAATATGGCATATGGAAACTAAATCAATAATTTTCAGCTGTTCCATCCCCGCCATTCTAGTCTGAGTGCTTTGTTTATATGGCTGCAGTGATGATGCCTGTGACACACTGGACTTTCTGACATCATCATTGCTGCGGCCATGTAAACAAAGACTGACAGGCATGTAATGGGCAAGTGTGCACATCTGTCATAGTGCTGGTGATGTGCACACTGATGGGCAGGTGTATGGCATGTGTCCACTGCAGCCAGTTCTCAGCATTAGATCACCGATTGGTGATTGGCTGCAGCAGTAACATGCCATATACCGGCAAGTCCTTGCTGCAGTTTAACAGACCAGAGCTGCATAAAATGGCTCTGAGGACATAGGGCATATTTGGATGGATATTACATCCGCCAATACCAAACATACAAGATGATACAGCACCACATACCTCTTAAATCCAGTGACGTCTTCCTGATGTAGATCTTCTCTTTTCTCATCTTCTCTATTTGGCCCACACCACCATGACGAGTTCTTTCAGCCACATCTTCTCTCTGCAGAGTTTGCCAAAAAGACACTTTAGATTCCCCACTTTTCTGTTATCCTGCTGCTACCCCCAATACTGTGCCCACTGTGCTCCCCAAATACTATACTGTAGATATAACAGTGCCATATAGGTAGGACCCCATATAGTTACAGTGCTCCCCAAAGTCCCTCTGATACTAATAATTCTCTCCCAGAGTGCCCTCATTAGTAATAATGCCCCAACCCTTTAAGCCATGAAGACTGTGGGCACAAAGGTGCAGCCGCCATTTTATATGGAAAAGAGTTGCTCAGTGTAGCAGTCAGTACACTGGGCAACTCCTTTCCACATAAAATGGCGGCTGCACCAGTTGTGTCCATAGTCTTCTGTCTTCATGGCTTTAAGGGTTGGGTTTATGTGACCAAAATTAACCCTCTTAAACCTGCTGACAAACAATGTGATGCTCGGAAGACCCCCTAACTCTGCTATTACTGCTCCTAGACACTAATTTACAAGTAGGAATTCAGCAGTAAGGGGCCATCAATAAACATAATAATACCAGAGTTAGGGTCTGCTGACATTAGCAGCACATCATTAATGTCAGCAGGTTTAAAAGGGTTAATTTTGGTTTACATAAACCCAACCCTTAAAGCCATGAAGACAGAAGACTGTGGGCACAACTGGTGCAGCCGCCATTTTATGTGGCAACTCCTTTCCAGTTTCAACACAAAATGGTGCCCACAGTCTTTTTCTTCTGTCTTCATGGCTTTAAGGGTTGGGTTTATATAATTAACCCTCTTAAACCTGCTGCTGACATTAGCGTTAATTCTAGCCACATAAACCCAACCCTTTAAGCCATAAAGACAGAAGACTGTGGGCACAAGGTGCAGCCGCCATTTTGTGTGGAATGTACAAGCAGACTCCACCATAAATTAAAGGGGTTTCATCTTGTACCACCGCCCCCGCCTTCCCCCGCTGCGCTAATAGAAACGAATGGGAGCACTGGCTCGGCTATTTTCGCCGGCTCAATAGAAATGAATGGGAGCCGGGCCACGCTTGCGCGGTTCGCTCCCATTAGTTTCTATTAGCGCTGCGGGGGAAGGCGGGGGGCGGTGGTATGAGATGGTACAATATAGGTGCGGGTCCCAGCGGTAGGATATGCCCCCATTGTCAAAGATGGGATAACCCCTTTAACTATACTCTGAGTCCCACTCCCTGACAGCCTCACTCACAACTCACATGTGCAGACTGTACAGGTCATGTTGATACTGTAGGTAGGAGTCAGGACCCTTTGACAATTGCCAATTTGCCAGCAGCCAGCGAGAACCAGTGCCAGTGCCGTGCCACTGCTGCTGCTGCCGCGCTCACAGACATGTTTCCTGGCCGGTAAGAAGCTGATATTTCATTGGTGGTTAGTGGGAACGTGACTGTGGATCCTCCTCCCTCTTGCTTGAGCAGTGTCGGCACTGCCAGGGCGGCTCAGGCTGCCTCAGCTCAACAAATCCACCAGCAACCATCAACTCCCCAAGCCCGCCCGCTCGTTTTCGTTACTTGTCTGTTGCCTGACTGCGCCTGTGCCTCCTCCTGACCGCAGTTGGCTCGGCTCCTTCGTTCTGCTGACAGCCCGGCCCCTCCTCCAGCCAGGTAACTCGATCCTTGCACGCTTACAGCGCGGCGCCCGACCTCTCAGAACAGCCGGGAGCGCCGCCGGAACTTTTTCTGCACTGCCCGCACAGTCTGTACTACGCACGCATGCGCAGTACAGACTTCGGGTTTTCGGCATCAAAATTAACGGACGTTGTTTTTTTCTGCCGGACGCTACGGACGGCAGAAAAAAACAACCATTTTTTGCGGACTGTCCGTAAATTTACGGACGGTTGGCAACCCTGCCCACACTCAGCGACAGCCTAAGCTATTTGGCCCGATATTTAGCCTTCTCACTGCGTCTTCCAAAGCACGTGGGACGCCCTGTAGCCTACCTATCTCCTGCCATGATGGGGAAGACTCGCCAAAGGCAACAAAAGCCGGATCCAGACCTGCGGCAGTTCTTTGACCCGGAACGCAGTAAAGATGGCGGCGCTTCCTGCTCCTCTCCTCCTCTGCAAGCACCAGAGCGCGATTGTGTGTCTGGGGAACAGCCAGCACCGGTAAGTGATTCCTCTGGCCCCTATACAGATCGAGCTGCCTCTGCTCTGCCCCACATAACAAGGGTCACAATTTCTCCTACACCAGGAAAAGGCCAGGCAGCGCGCCGCCATGACTCATTACTGCACGCCTCTATCCTCCACAGTAGACAGGGAGACCCAGATCCTTCAGCAACCCCACAGAGCCGTATCTCCTCTGACTACCCCCATCTCTCCAACCATGAAGCCTCTTGTGATACAGAAGATGCCGTAATAGCAGAACCAGCCTCACATACTCCTGTCTCTGAACATGCCTTGAAGCGTGAAGTGCCTTGCACTGAAATAGTCTCTCCATGGGGACATCACAACTCTGGTACAGCCTATATCTGCATCAGTTCAAGCTTTAGATGCCAGGGTAGTGCACGTTAAAATGAAAATGGAAGAATTTGTGGAGTCTCAAAATACCATAATTGACGCCCCTAATGAAATGGCGGAGGAATTGGAGCGAGTGATCTCTAAACTGGCAGATTTGGAGGATTGCTCGAGGCGTAATAACATTAAATTTCAGGGCGTCCCAAAATCTGTTCCTTCAGCTGACCTCACCACCTACAGTTGAAACCAGAAGTTTACATACACTATATAAAAAAAAAAAAAAAAACATACCTTTTTTCCTCAATATTTGACATGAAATCAGAATAAACCTTTCCTGTTTTTGGTCAATTAGGATTACCATAATTATTATTAGAGAGAGAGAGAGAGAGAAAGAAAGAGAGAAAGAGAGAGAGAAAGAGAGAGAGAAAGAGAGAGAGAAAGAGAGAGAGAGAAAGAGAGAGAGAAAGAGAGAGAGAAAGAGAAAGAGAGAAAGAGAGAGAGAGAGAGAGAGAGAGAGAGAATATGTTTTAACCCCTTCAGGACCCTGCCATTTTTCACCTTAAGAACTTGGTCATTTTTAGCAAATCTGACATGTCTCACTTTATGTGGTGATAACTTTAACATGCTTTTACTTATCCAGGCCATTCTGAGATTTTCTCGTCACATATTGTACTTTATGACAGTGGTAAATTTGAGTCAAAATATTTCATTTTTATTTATAAAAAAAAAAATACCAAATTTACCAAAAATTTAGAAAAATTAGCAAATTTCCAAATGTCAATTTCTCTACTTTTAAAATACATAGTAATACCTCCAAAAATAGTTATTACTTTACATTCCCGAGAGAGAGAGAGAGAGAGAGAGAGAGAGAGAGAGAGAGAGAGAGAGAATATGTTTTAACCCCTTCAGGACCCTGCCATTTTTCACCTTAAGAACTTGGTCATTTTTAGCAAATCTGACATGTCTCACTTTATGTGGTGATAACTTTAACATGCTTTTACTTATCCAGGCCATTCTGAGATTTTCTCGTCACATATTGTACTTTATGACAGTGGTAAATTTGAGTCAAAATATTTCATTTTTATTTATAAAAAAAAATACCAAATTTACCAAAAATTTAGAAAAATTAGCAAATTTCCAAATGTCAATTTCTCTACTTTTAAAATACATAGTAATACCTCCAAAAATAGTTATTACTTTACATTCCCGATATGTCTACTTCAGCTTTGGATCATTTTGAAAATAACATTTTATTTTTTTGGGACGTTAAGAGGCTTAGAAGTTTACGACCAAATCTTGAAATTTTTCACAAAATTTCCAGAACCCACTTTTTAAGGACCAGTTCAGGTCTGAAGTCACTTTGTGAGGCTTACATAATAGAAATCACCCAAAAATGATCCCATTTTAGAAACTACACCCCTCAAGGTATTAAAAACGGATTTTTACAAACGTTGTTAACCCTTTAGGTGTTCCACAAGAATTAAAGGAAAATATAGCCAAAATTTCTGAATTTCACTTTTTTGGCAGATTTTTCATATAAATATTTTTTTTCCGGTAATAAAGCAAGGGTTAACTGCCAAACAAAACTCGTTATTTATTACCCTGATTCTGTAGTTTACAGAAATGCCCCATTTGTGATCGTAAACTGCTGTATGGGCACACGGCAGGGCGCAGAAGGAAAGGAGCGCCATATGGTTTTTGGAGGGCAGATTTCACTGGAAAAATTTTAAGTCTTCATGTCACATTTGATGCACCCCTAGTTTAGGAAACTCCAAAAAAGTGACCCCATTTTGGAAACTACATGATAAGGTGGCAGTTTTGTTAGTACTATTTCAGGGTACATACGATTTTTGGTAGCTCTATATTACACTTTTTGTGAGGCAATGTAACAAAAACTAGCTTTGGCATTGTTTTTATTTTTTGTTATTTACAACGTTCATCTGACAGGTTAGATCATGTGATATTTTTATAGAGCAGGTCGTTACGGACGCGGCAATATCTAATATGTATACTTTTTTTTTTTACACAATAATATGTTTGAATCACAAAAAAAATATCATGTTTTAGTGTCTCCATAGACAGAGAGCTTTAGTTTTTTTTATTTTTTAAGCGATTGTCTCAGGTAGGGGCTCGATTTTTGCAGGATGAGATGACGGTTAGATTGGTACTATTTTTGGGGGCATATGCCTTTTTGATCGCTTGGTGTTGCACTTTTAGTGATGTAATGTGACAAAAAATGGCTTTTCTTACACAGTTTTTTTTTTTTTTTTTACGGTGTTCACCTGAGGGGAGAGATCATGTGATATTTTTGTAGAGCAGGTTGTTACGGACGTGGTGATACCTAACATGTATACTTATTTTTATTTAAGTTTTACACAATAATATTTTTTAAATCAAAAATATCATGTTTTAGTGTCTCCATAGACAGAGAGCTGTAGTTTTTTTTTTTTTTTTTTAAGCGATTGTCCCAGGTAGGGGCTTATTTTTTTGCGGGATGAGATGGCGGTTAGATTGGTACTATTTTTGGGGGCATACGCCTTTTTGATCGCTTGGTGTTGCACTTTTAGTGATGTAGTGTGACAAAAAATGTTTAAATGATCCAATAAATTTTGTTCCACTTCACAATTGTGACCCACTTGCTGTTGATTGTTCACCAAAATTTTAAAATGTTATATCTTTTTGTTTCAGTAATACGATCTGAGTAGAATAAGGCTCACCTTAGGTGGTTGTGCCAACAGTAGGCGCAACACTAGAGTTAGCATGTAGGAATATATCTTGAGGTTTCAACACATGGAGACGTCGCCTAAGGTGAGCCTTATTCTACTCAGATTGTATTACTGAAATCATACGGTATGACCCTATGTTGCACCTTTTTCCCATCTGAACAGCAATACCCTTGCCTGGTGACTACATTCCTTCATCCAGTTTATCTGGACACTGCGGCAGCACACAGGGACTACCGCCATCTGTCAATATGGAGTATGTAACAAATCGACTGGAACAGCGGGATCGCCTTATCTCTCAGTGTATCCAATCCCAGGAATCGTTATCTCTGAACAAACCAACAGGGTCAGAAAATCCCTACGAAGGTATTGATGAAAAGACATTATATACACTTTTCCGTGAACTGGAGAAATATATGGCGAGTTACATACAACACCAATTGGACGCAAGGTTCCTCGAGATTTATTTAGAAGGCCTTGTACCCAGAGGCCTCCGTTTATGTTTTCAACATTCTTTCGAGGAGGACTTGGACTTTTGTAAAAATTGGGATGATTTCCTACTAGACTGTGCTAGAGGTTTGATGACTAGATTGATTGCCAAGAGAAAGGATCTAGTAACAGATTTGGGGAATAAAATCTCCACTTGTCATGCTAAGATTGTATGTCATAAGGACCACATATCCTTTTGTAAATTTGACCGTATGGTCACATCACGAGTCATGATGTATAAGAAAGATACTCTAAATAAAAAAAGTGGGTAAACTAAACAGGGACAGGTCGGACTTTGCAACAAATGACATAAAATTTTGGCTCAAGGATTCTACCATTGGGGAGACACCACTACCTGAAATCCCCAGTGAAACACCACAACCTGGAATCCCTAGGGGAACACCTATAACAAATCTGTCCAAAATTAGTCAATGAGCGCAGACCATCATATCCCGACCCACGTCCATTTAATCATCATAATCAAAAAAACAGAAGCGTCACATTCATTAACAGCAATAAACGTAACAATAGGAACACCCACCCACGAAAACCCCATCCTCCGCCTCTTTAAAAAGCAGTTTCCAAAGGGACCCCTAACATACTTAATCACACACCAAACCCCAGTGCTCGTACCACAGTCCCCAGATCGGGTTCACCTGAACCTTTATTCTTCACCCCCAAAACTGATACACTCAGATCTATATCCTCAGAGCAACATTCAGAACAAAACCACACCGGCTCAACTGTTACCTTTACTACAGATTTGTTTGATCAAGATATTCTATCTAGTTGTGCTCCACGCAATCTCCCACCTACCTCGTTTCCATCTACTACAATACAAACATCTTCAGTTGGTTCACTCCTATCCCCCCACCAGTCCCCATTGTCTTCTCCATCTACCCCAGTGGACCTAGAGTTGGATTGACTTATCACTCTACATGCTATGTCTCCTTCCAAGTCACTAGAAAAACACATTGACAGTAACAAACTTGTGAGCAATAATACCAACTTAGGCATCTTGGACACCACTTCAATTCCCAATGCTGGCCCAGCGTCTTGTTCATCAGTTTCTTTTTTATCCCTACCCCCATCCCTCACCCCCACTGCAGCATATCCAATACTCAAGAGCCCCAATACCATAACCAATTTTTTTCATCCAATAGCAAGAAGACCAACAAAAAGAAAAAATGTCAAAAGGGGATGTAGAGGGGGTAAAAGCAAAACGAAAAATATAACTATCACAGTTCCGTCAAAACAAGAGATAAAAATTTTTAACCTCTCCTCATACACACTTAAAGCAGAGGAATCCGCCATACTATCTAAGGGCCTATTGTTTTGTCCTTCTTCTAATATAAAAGGATTTGATTTGTTTCTCGACTAAGGCTCAATTCACACGACTGTATGTATTCCGTGTCTGCATAAAAGCGGAACAGAAGACATACGAAAAGTCTTCCGTAGTGTTCCGTAATTTTGCGGACCCATTGACTTTAATGGGGCTACAGACGTGTTTTGCGGCCAAGTATAGGACATGTTTCCTTTTTTTTGCGGGAGAACTTCCGTAATATACGGATACGGAATGCACACGGTGTGCATTCCGCTTTTTTTTTTTCTCCTATGGAAAAATGAATGGGTCCGTATGGTTCCGCATCTTATCCGCAAAAATGCGGATAAGATACGGAAATGAACATACGGTCGTGTGAATGGGGCCTTACACGAGTTTGTCCATAAATTAACCCTCAATAGACATTTCTGCATTACTGAACTCTCAGGTAAGACCAAAACCAATCCTCCCACTAACCCTTTGCCTACCGGTGAGGCACTGAGTTACATTACATCTGGTCTAAAACCCCCATCAAATTTCTATCCCATTCACCATAAGGGAAACTCCATAGATACATTTTATAACCTTGTAATGGAGGACTTTAGAACCATCCACCAGAAACCTATAATCAACCACAATCTGAACTCTGAAGAAAGATCTGCAATAAAGTGCCTACAAAAAAACACCGACATTATTATTCGTAGTGCCGACAAGGGGGCATAGTGGTACAAGATAGAAAGGATTATGTTAAAGAAGCTCTACATATTCTTTCAGACGAGAAATACTATATCCCGTTGAGAGAAGACCCTACTAAAAACTAAAAAATACAAAGCAGCATTAAAAATCCTTGTTGAATCTGCTACACATATCCTTAATAAAAAAAGAACAAGAATATATCCTTATCGCAGATTTGGTAGTCGCAACCTTTTACCATCTTCCCAAGATTCACAAAGATACAAAAAAAAAACCCAGGTCGGCCAATCATTTCTGGCATTTCTTCAATCACTTGTAACTTATCACACTATGTGGATGTCCTACTACAAAAATACGTTGTACAACTACCCTCATATCTCAGGGACTCCACTTCACTAATACAATCACTAAAGAATATTGTATAGAAGGAGAATTATTATTGGGTGACCCTGAATGTCACCGCCCTGTATTCAAATATTGATCATAATTTGGGTATTGAATGCACTAATCATTTCTTGAGTAACGAGCCATCGATGCCGGAGGATCAGAAAGCCTTTATTTTGAAAGCTATAGAGTTTATCCTTACTTATAATGTGTTTTTCTTTGAGGGTCAACTGTATTTACAAACACGGGGGACCAGAGTGGGGACGCGCTTCGCGCCCAGTTTTGCAGACCTATTTATGGGGGTGTTTGAAGAACGGTTTATTTATCAATCTGGTTTTTGGACAGAGAATATTGTTTTTTTATAGACATATCGACGATCTGATATTAATATGGAAGGGGGACCCATTGTCTATAGATGCGTTTACTAGCATTGATTTCACTCATCCGTAGGTAAACCTACTCAGAACTACTTGTTCACAGCTTCTCTAGTGTCATTGGAAATGTTATTGGAAAATGTAAATCTTTCTAGTTGGACTTCTCGAGGCCTCAATATGGTTCACCAGCTATACTCACGGGACCTTGAAATCCTTTTCAGACTTACGAGATTCATATGGAATCCAACAAAGATTTTTATAAATACATGCAGATAAGACGCTTGCATCCCTGGAAAAAATCTCCCCCTTCCTTCAATAATACAGTCGAAGATCTCTTTAAGACTCCCTCTGCTGGGGTTAAAAGAACTAGAAAAATACACGATCTGCTATTGCAGTCCTCAACGTTTGTTAAAACTGCGCCCGTCCTGACCTGGGAGAAGGAATTAGGTTGTACCTACAGAGCTGAAACATGGGGTACTGCAATTTGTTTTTCATCTAGAACCTTTAGGTGCGCTAGCTACTATGAGTCGGCTATGAAGACCCTGTTGTGTTGGTACTTTACTCCCAATAGATTACATACTATTTTCCCAAACACCTCGCCATAATGCTGGAGACTTTGTGGCCAGAGGGGAACTCTATAGCATATTTTATGGTCATGCCCTGACCTTCTTTCCTATTGGAAAGTGGTCTTCTCCCTATTATCGGAAATCTCACATCATAGAATAGAACCCTCTCCAAGCCTGGCCCTTCTTTTTCTAACCATAGACTCTTTCCCCTCGTCAATATGGGTTGTGGTAGGCCAATTCCTAGTTATTGCAAAATTAGTGCTGACACATTGGAAGAAGCCTAAATGCCCAGATCTAAAAGAAGTGGTTGCAACTTTAAATACCATATATTCTTACTAGAGATGAGCGAAGCGATTCGTCAATTCGTATAGAATCTTGTGATTTTTCAGCTGCGAAGCCAATCCGAATATTAGGTGATTCGCTTCGCTTTTGTACGCATCGCTACGTAGTTTGTCCGCTAAATTATACGCTATTCTACGTATAATTTAGTTCCTCTATACGCTGTTGCGTAGACTCCTCCCTGGTAGTTACTCTACACGCTGTTGCGTACGAATTCTATTCAGCAATGCAGACTCCTCCCTGGTAGTTCCGCCCACTTCTCCTGCGTAGCAAGTCAGCAGAGTAAGATGGCGGCGAGGTCCTGACTGGGGAAGCATGTTGTGGGCAAACAACCCCTATGAGGAGAAGGAACCGGAGATCTCTCTCTCACAACTCAACAGGAAGTCGGATGAGGTGCCTGCTGAGGTGGTGACTCCACTGGCTGACAAGGCGGAGGCGGCAGGAGTTCCCGCTCCACCGCACAAGGACTACTCCTTACGCCAGAATTTGATGGTCCCTGAGGCTGTCACCCGGAACGCCCAGACCCTCTGGGAATATAAAAAGCTGGTGGAGGAGTGGGTGGTGCACGTTTTGGAGCACCCACGGTCCGGTGACCCTAAGCTGGACGCCAAAGGGGAACCGTTATTTGGTTCAACGTGGAGCGGGGAGTCGGTTTCATTGGCAATTAGGAGACGGCAGAGGAATTATATGTTAACCGCCATTCGGTTAAGAGGCTGTATCTTCCGCCCGTATGCCACAATCTCCACGCAGGGGATTACGTGGAGTATACCCCCGTGAAGAGCCTCCAAGGCCCCTTTGCTACTGGGGTGAAAGTCTTAAAGCAACCACCTACTCCTGCAGCGCCCCCGGAAGACTGGCGTGAGGAGGCCCAGGCCATTTGAAGAGAAATCCCAAGGTCAGGATCAGCCGGAACACCTGATTCCTGATTTGCCGCCACCGATACCACCGATCCTTCATGTGGGACAGATGACCACGAACACTTTCGTGTACCATCCAACTGTGGTACAGTACCACTACCAACTGCCATGCCCATGGCAGTTGCAGGCTGCACAGTCCGCCGCTCGTGGAAGACAGTTACCATTACCGTTACAGCCGGAGATTCTGTCACCTGGTATGCCGGCAGGAGGATCTGGCCACTACAGAGTGATGGGCAGGGCCAAAGTTACCACTGCCTTTGCCAGTGTGACAGCCCAGTCACCAAGAAGACCATCCTTGAGAGGTCGGCGGGGGTCTGCTGCTGCAGCCAGGGCTGCTTTCATGATGAGGCAGGAGCGCCCTCTCATGTCCTTTAGCTCCAGCAGCAGTGAGGAGGACCTGCTGGCTTTTAAGTAATTCCTGCAGTTTTTATGGGAGCCACAACATGGACTTATCCTGAAGGGTGGGCACTAGTTGGCCCTTGTTTTTAGTTTTGTTGCCCCGCGTTTGTCCTCAACCAGATGGCCATGGATTGTTAGGACTCCCCCCATCAAAAAAAAGAAGTTTTTTTTATCCAAGTTGCGCATACGTGCGCCTCATCCCTTTTTTCCCCCTTTTCAGGTTATTTGGGGAGCCCCTCGAAAGAGGGTTTTTTAAAGGGAACCCTTGCTGCTATTTTTTTACCCATTTGGATTACAAATTGCTATTGAGTTTGGGACTCTGCTCCAGTTCTATGACAAGCGTCAGAAGAAAAGAGACTTAAACATGTCCGTGAGCATACTAGGTAGGTGATATTTAAAATGTTTATATTATACTTATAATAATGTATTTGCACTATTTACCATATATGGGTCTCGAATATTCGCTCTGCCTCTGAGGAGTGCACGCCGAGGCCTCTCCTCGTACGTGCCTGCGTATTACATAATCGCTTAGACAATAGTACGCTGAGATTCGTAAGCTATTTGTACGCTCATGCGTATGTCTTTAAGAAGTTGCGTACATTTTGTAAATGAACGTTCGTTATTAGTGAACGAATGTTCACTAATAGCACATAACGTATATTTTGTACGCAAATAAAACGAATCTATAAGTCGAATACACGAATTTTAGGAAAAGTTCGGCGAATAATTTTTTCAATGAGTCGCTCATCTCTAATTCTTACAAGAAACTACTCTCGTACTGAGTATTTCATAAGCTAAAGGTGGAAAAAACTTGACATTCATGGAAAGTACACCCTTCATGTAAAAACTAAAGACACTTTATTCAAATACGGTGGAAAAAAAAAAAAAAAAGGATTTAGTCAGCAACCAATTGTTCTCCCACTTAAAAAGAGGAGAGGCCTGTAATTGACATCATAGGTAGACCTCAACTATGAGAGACAAAATGAGAAAACAAATCCAGAAAATCACATTGTCTGATTTTTAAAGAATTTGCAAATTATGGTGCATTTCAATTTCAATGTTCAAAATTTCAATTTCTCCGCTTTTAAAACAGAAAGTGATACCTCATAAAATATTTAATTACTTAACATTCCCCATATGTCTACTTTATATTGGCATCATTTTGAAAATGTCATTTTATTTTTTTAGGAAGTTAGAGGGCTTAGAAGTTTAGAAGCATTTTTTTAAATTTTCAACAAAATTTCCAAAACCATTTTTTTGAGCACCAATTCAGTTATAAAGTGATTTTGGGAGGCTTACTTAATGGAAACCACTAATAAATGACCCCATTTTAGAAACTACACCCCTCAAATTATAAAAAAATTGATGTTACAAACTTTATTAACCCTTGAGGTATTCCACAAGAATTAAAAGAAAATGTGAGGTGAAATTTCAAAATTAAAATTTTTTGGTAGATTATTCACGTTAATTTTTTTCTTACAACACAGCAAGGGTTAACAGCAAACTAAACCTTAATATACATTACTCTGATTCTGCAGCTTGCAGAAATACCCCATATGTGGTGGTAAACGTCTCTATGGGGTTGTGGCAGTGGTCAGAAGGAAAGGAGCACCATACAGATTTTCGCGGCAGATTTCGCTAGAATGGTTTTTAGGCACCATTTTGTAATTGAGAGACCCTGACATACCCCTACAGTGGAAACCGTCAAACGGTGACCCCATTTTGGAAACTACACCCTTCAAAGAATATATTAAGGGGGGTACTGGCCACTTTGACCCCCTTTTACGGAATTTGGAAACACTTGGCTATGAAAATGAAGAGTTTCATTTCTTCCAATAAAATGTTGCTTTAGCCCCAAATTTTTCATTTTCACAATTTGTTCCCCATTTTCTCCTGAATACGGCAACACCCCATATGTGGTGGTAAACTGCTGTGGAGGCACATGGCAGGACTCAAAGTGGCAGGAGCGCTATATGAATTTTGTAGCACAGATTTTGATGGATTGGTTTGCGGGATCCATTGATTTTTATTTTTTTGAGTTATTGTCTTATGTGGGGGCTCATTTTTTGCAGGATGAGGTGACGTTTTCATTGGTACCATTTTGGAGTACATAAGACTTTTTGATCACCTGCTATTACACTTTTTGTGAGTCAAGGTGAAAAAAATAGCTGTTTTGACATAGTTTAAAATTTTTTTTTTTTTTTTTTTTTTTACAGCATTCACCTGAAGGGGCAAATCACGTGATAATTTTATAGAGCAGGTTGTTATGGACGCGGCGATACCCAATATGTCTAACATTTTTATTTTTGTTAAGTTTTACACATTAGATACATTTTTGAATAGAATAAAATCTTATTTTGTGTTGCCATTTTCTGAGAGCCATATTTTTTTGGCGATTGTCTTAGGTAGGGTCTCATTTTTTGCGGGACGAGATGACGGTTTGATTGGTACCAATTTAGGATTAATATGTCTTTTTGATCGCTTGGTATTACACTTTTTGTGAGGCAAGGTGATCAGAAAATGGCTTTTTTTGCATTGTTTTTATTTTTTACGGCGTTTACCTAGCGGAGTGGGTCATGTGATATTTTTATAGAGCCGGTCGATACGGACGCGGCGATACCCAATATGTCTATGTCTATTTTTTACAATTTTTTTTTTACTTTATTTTGGGAAAATTACACTTTTTTTTTTTTTGTTAAACTTTATTTTTTTAAACTTCCTTTTTTTACTTTATTTTTTTGTCCCAGTCTGGGACTTCAACTTTTGGGGGTAGGATCCCCTGCACAATGCATTACAATACTTCTGTATTGTAATGCATTGGCTGTAAGTGTATTACACAGTGGATCTCACATGCTTCCATAGAAGGCAGCCAGGCATCGGGCTGACTTCCCAGCCATCGGGTCCCTGTCACAGCAGCACAGGGACCCGATGGGCTCTTTCTCCCAGCGCCGATATCGCACATGCCGCGGTCAGCACTGACTGCGGCAGTGTGAGGGTTAATGCACCGGCATCGGTGTTGTCACCGATGCTGGTGCATACAGCAGGGGTCCGGCTATCGGCCACTGCCGGACCCCTGCAGCTGATCAGGTGAGCGCAGATCCTGCGCCCGCCCGATCAGAGCGCCGTACCTCTAGTTTAAGGGTTAAGAGGCTCCTCTGTCCTCCACTCATTGCCTGTAGTAATTGCACCTGTTTGAACTTGTTATCAGTATAAAACAAACTTGTCCAGAACCTCAAACAGTCACACTCCAATTTCCACTATGGTGGAAAGACCAAAGAGCTGTCAAAGGACACCAGAAACAAAATTGTAGACCTGCACCAGGCTGGGAAGACTGAATCTGCAATAGGCAAGCAGCTTGGTGTGAAGAAATCAACTGTAGGAGCAATAATTAGAAAATGGAAGACATACAAGACCACTGATAATCTCACTCGATCAGGAGCTCCACGCAAGATCTCACCCCGTGGGGTCAAAATGATAACAAGAACTGTGAGCAAAAATCCCAGAACCACATGGGGGGACCTAGTGATTGACCTGCAGAAAGCTGGGACCAATGTAACAAAGGCTACTGTCATTAACACATTGCACCGCAAAGTGCTAGATGTGTTCCCCTGCTTAAGCCTGTATATATCCAGGCCCGTCTGAAGTTTGCCAGAGAGCATTTGGATGTTCTAGAAGAGTATTGGGAGAATGTCATATGGTCAGATAAAACCAAAGTAGAACTGTTTGGTAGAAACACAACTCGTCATGTTTGGAGGAGAGTGAATGCTGAGTTGCATCCAAAGAACACCATACCTACTGTGAAGCATGAGGGTGGCAACATCATGCTTTGGGGCTGTTTCTCTGCAAAGGGACCAGGACGACTGATCGATGTACATGAAAGAATGAATAGGGCCATATATCGTGAGATTTTGAGTGCAAACCTCCTTCCATCAGCAAGGGCATTGAAGATGAAACGTGGCTGGGTCTTTCAGCATGACAATGATCCCAAGTACACCGCCAGGGCAATGAAGGAGTGGCTTCATAAGAAGCATTTCAAGGTCCTGGAGTGGCCTAGCCAGTCTCCAGATCTCAACCCCATAGAAAACCTTTGGAGGGAATTGAAAGTCTGTGTGCCCAGCGACAGCTCCAAAACATCACTGCTCTAGAGGAGATCTGCATGGAGGAATGGGCCAACATACAGTACCAGTGTGTGCCAACCAGCATACCAGCAACAGTGTGTGCCAACCTTGTGAAGACTTACAGAAAACGTTTGACCTCAGTCATTGCCAACAAAGGCTATATAACAAAGGATATATAACAAAGTATTGAGATGAACTTTTGTTATTGACCAAATGTTACTGACCAAATACTTATTTTCCACCATTGCCTACTATGTCAATTACAGTCCTCTCATCTTTTTAAGTGGGAGAACTTGCACAATTGGTGGCTGACTAGATACTTTTTTCCCCACTGTATAATGACATATTGCAGATCTAAGACAGCTTGTTTGGGTTTGTTTTTGTTTTAGTCACTGTTGAGTTTATATTCTTGTGACCACTCTCTGCAATGTACAAATTATCAGAGATATCTATCACACTTTGAATGCACTTATGTAAATGTGTATTATTGTATTAAAAATGCAATAAAAATAATTGAAACAGAAAATCTGAAGTACATTTGCCCTGTGGGAACATGACTAGAGATGAGCGGGCATGCTGGTCCGAGCTTGGTGCTCGTTAGAGTATTATGGTACTCGTAAGTGCTCGCTGCTCGGACGAGTATCTCGCCATGCTCGAGGAAATGGCATCTCCCGCATTTTGAATTTTTGGCGCCTATAACTCAGCCAATCACTAGCCAGGAGACTCTGCAGTACCCCCAGCATCACGTGAGGCCTTACATGTCGATAGCAGGGGTTGGCTGGCCAGATCAGGTGACCCTGGAATATGCTAGTGACGTCCGGCGGTGCTCGGCTCAGAGGCTATCTGGATGTAGTTAGGGACAGATCTGCTGCGTTTCAGGGAGAGTGTTAGGGCCTGGATTTAGTTCTCTGTTAGGCAGGAGTGATCTCAAAAGAACCCAACAGCCCTTCTAAGGGCTACAAGACGCTTTTTTTTTGTCTCCTGGCTGGGCTGGCTGGCACTAGTAGTGTAGCTATCGCCATATATAACAAACTTTGTTTTTTGTTGTTTTATCTCAGTGATACAAATCCATTTCATACAGCTGTTTGGAACCATTCTGTGTGTCTCAGTTCAGCTGTCCAGTCACCACAAACCACAATCCGTATTTTCTGTCCAGGTGACCCATACTTTATGTCACGTAATCCAATACGGTCATTTGCTCTCACTGATATAGCTACATTAGAAAAATCTGAGTGCGACATTTTTCTGGGTTGCACTTGCACTTAAAGGGAACCTGTCATCTCCGAAACACCCCCTGAACTAGAGTAAGCGTTGTATAGTGTAAGTGATGCTGAATCCGAATATGTAAGTTTTATCTTCATACTCACTTCCATTCCGATGCTGTGCTCCCACAAACCTGCAGTAAAATGCACTCACTGGACTCCAGTGCTCACTCACATAATGGAGAGGACTCAAAGAAGAGTCCAGTGAGTGCATTTTACTGCTGGTTTGTGGGAGCACAGCGTCAGAATGGAAGTGAGTATGAAGTTAAAACTTACATATTCGGATTCAGCATCACTTACACTATACACCGCTTACTGTAGTTCAGGGGGTGTTTCGGAGATGACAGGTTCCCTTTAAGCAGAATTGGAGGATGACGAGGTGACTGACCCAAGCTGGGTTGATAAGCCTAGTGAAGACAGTGCTTCTGAGGCGGAGGCGAGTGCTGCACCAGAACAGGTTGGAAGAGGCAGTGGTGTGGCCAGAGGGAGAAGCAGGGCCAGAGCTGGTGCATCAGCAGCAACTGTTTCACGTAGTGAAGCTCCCGTGGCGAGGCCTAGATGTTCGCAAGTCTGGAGGTTCTTTAAAGAAAGTGAGGATGACCAACGGACTGTGGTGTGCAACCTGTGCTACACCAGGATCAGCAGGGGTGCCACCACTACTAGCCTAACCACCACCAGCATGCGCAGGCATATGAGTGCTAAACACCCCACTCAATGGAACCAAGGCCGTTCACCTCCTGCGGGTCACACCACTGCTCCTTCCCCTGTGTCACTCGCTGCCTCTGCTAGTCAACCCCCCTGCCCAGGACCCCGGCACGAGCGCCTCCCGCCGGAAAACCACACCTTCGCCTACACGATCCTCCACAGCGTCCACCAATGTGTCCCTGCGCAGCCTTCAGCTGTCTTTACAGCAGCGCAAGAGGAAATACAGTTCCATCCACTCACATGCCCAAGCCCTCAACGTCCTCATCTCCAAATTGCTGAGCCTGGAGATGCTGCCCTATAGGCTGGTAGAGACCGAGGCCTTTCGCAACCTCATGGCAGTGGCTGCCCCTCGGTATTCGGTCCCCAGCCGCCACTATTTTTCCCGATGTGCCGTCCCAGCCTTACACCAGCACGTGTCACAGAACATCATCCGTGCCCTGACCAACGCTGTTTCTGAGAAGGTCCACCTAACCACGGACACGTGGACAAGTGCTGCCGGGCAGGGACACTATATATCACTGACGGCACATTGGGTTAACTTGGTGGAGGCTGGGACCGAGTCTGACCCTGGGGCCGCTAATGTACTGCCCACACCGAGGATTGCGGGGCCTACCTCAGTCACGGTCTCTCAGACGTACTATGCCTCCTCCTCCGACCCCTCCTCCAAATTACCATCCGTGGGCACTGCGCCTTCAGTCGGTAGCTCTAGGCGCAGCAGCAGTGCCGTGGGTAAGCGCCAGCAGGCAGTGCTCAAACTGCTGAGACAAAAGGCAGGCAGGGCATCACGGCACAGACCGATCTGTGGCTGGCACCGCTGAACCTCAAGCCAGGCATGGTTGTGTGTGACAACGAGCGTAACCTGGTGGCGGCTCTGCAACTTGGCAGACTGACAAATGTGCCATGCCTGGCCCACGTGTTCAATCTAATAGTACAGCGGTTCCTCAAGACATACCCCAATCTGTCTGATTTGCTCACCAAGGTGCGCCGCATCTGTGCGATTTCCGCAAGTCGACCACAGATGCAGCCACTCTCAGGGCAGCGCAGCGCCGCCTACAACTGCCCGCTCACCGACTGTTGTGCGACGTGCCCACAAGATGGAATTCGACATTAAACACGTTATCCAGAGTTTACCAGCAGCGCAGAGCGATTGTAGACTGCCAGATGTCAACTTCCACCAGAACTGGTAGTCAGGTCACTCAGATTCCTCAAGTCTACAATGAGGAGTGGACGTGGATGTCTGATATCTGCCAGGTGTTGAGCAACTTTGAGGAGTCAACACAGATGGTCAGCGGCGATGCCGCCATTATCAGCCTCACCATCCCGCTGCTTCGCCTGTTGAAAAACTCACTGCTCAGCATGAAGTCGGAAGCTTTGCGCTAGTCACAAGAGACGGTGGAGGAAGATACGTCGCTTGATAGCCAGAGCACCCCCCGGTCTGTTTCTCAGCGCGTATCGGAGGAGGGGGATGAGGAGGAGGAGAATGTCGGCGAGACAGAAGAAGGTACCAATGCTCAGTCCTTCGATTACTGGGTGTTCACTCTCCTGGACCCACGGTACAAGCAGTACCTTTCCACTCTCATCCCTGTAGAGAAAAAGGAGTATGAGAGTGAATCAATATCAACAGGCCCTGGTGCACAAGCTGAAACAATCCTTCCCATCTGACGCCGCTAGCGGCAGAGGGCGTGGTTTTGTGGGCCAAGTAGCGGGGGAGAAGAGGTGAGCGGGCAGCTTGTCCAGCAGTGGCAGGGGAACGCTCTCCAAGGCCTTTGCCAGTTTTATGTCACCCCAGCAAGACACTGTCACCTGTCCCCAGTCTAGGCAGAGTAGGGGCGAGCTTTACAGAAAGATGGTGAGGGAGTACCTAGCTGACCATACCAACGTCCGGACCGATCACTCTGCTCCATACAACTACTGGGTTTCAAAACTATACACGTGGCCTGAACTGGCGCTGTACGCCTTGGAGGTGCTGGCCTGCCCTGCCATTAGCGTGTTGTCAGAGCGGGTATTCAGTGCAGCTGGTGGCGTCATCACCGATAAGCGTACACGCCTGTCAACTGACAGCGCTAACAGGCTGACGCTTATTAAAATGAACAAAGCCTGGATTTCACCGGAATTCAAATCTCCTCCGGGGGAAAGCAGCTAAAGATTAACATTACTTATATATCCGATTCCTCTTCTCTACTCCTCCTACTCCTTCTCCTCCTTGTCGTCTTTGCCTAACGCTGACCCAAAACGCAATTTTTTAGAGGGCCAACTGGCACTCTTTTACGACATTTTTTCCGGAGGGACCCCTACAGGCCCTCTCTCCAAACAATTTTTCCGGAGGGTCACATACAGGCCCTTTCTCCAAACAATTTTTCCGCAGTGTCAACTACAGACACTGTAAATCAATGTTTCAGGAGCGTCAAACAGACAGTCCAAAACAATTTTTCAGGAGGCACAAGTACCGACATTTAAAAAAACATTTTTTTCGACTTTATGTACTCCGAAAAGAAAAAAAATTTTGGAGACTCAACAAAAGCCATTTCACTGCATTCTCAGTCGGACAAAGTGTAACCGCCATGCTGTGTCAGGCTAAATTTTTGGGTGCTTCACCAGCTACCTCATCTAACTTGGTCACTTGTTGGTGTCACCGCCATGCTATGTCAGGCTTATGCCTGCATCGTGTGGCTGGGGATAGGAGAGCTGTTCCAGCATGGGCATGGGTGATGGACCTTCGTTGCACCTAGTTGTGTGCTTCCCTAATGGGCATGTGCCTCGCCTTTCTTGGTCTGGGTGAGCACAATTGCCATGAGGGTAACCACCAGGCTGTTGCAGGAGAATTTGGGGTAATGGTGGGATTAGGCAGCCTCAGAGGCATCCATGCATGCTGCCCCTGCTGTTTCCTGTCCATTTCCGTGGTGTTTCCATAATTTTCTGGAGGTTTCCAGGTTTTCACCCAGCCTTCCCTAGGCAGAGCCTTGGTCCCCTGCAAAAAATGCTCGAGTCTCCCATTGACTTTAATGGGGTTCGTTACTCGAAACGAGCACCTGAGCATCGGGAAAAGTTAGTCTCAAATAACGAGCACCCGAGCATTTTAGTGCTCGCTCATCTCTAAACATGACCTAAAAGACCCAAATAAAAATAACTTGCCATGCTCTCTGTAAAGTAAATGGAGTCTGATTTTGATCATAAATACATTTTGTTTAATACTGTACAGATGAAAGTAAAAAATACATTAAATAACACAATAAGTATACAGGAGCCTCCGAGCCATTTCGGTGTTACCACTGGCCTGATAAATAAGAGATAAATTGAAGGCAATATCTCTCCGAAGATCAACTTGGTCCTCATCAATTCCCTAAAAGACGTAAAAAAAAAAAAAAAAAAAAGTAAAAATACGAAAGAAATCAATCCTAGGTTATGAAACTTAAATTGGATTGGTTACTGTACCTTTAACTGAAGTGGTGGCAGCTCAAGTGCCTGCTTATAATAGTGAATTGCAAAATGTATTAGACCCATCTGATGCAATGCACGGGCCAGGTTGTAGCAAGTCTCCTGGCAAGAGCCACGTAAATCAATGTATTTATTCAAAAATGAAAACCCCTATTAAGAAAAAAAAAAAAGAAAAAAAAAAAACCACACGAAATGTGTCAAATGTTAAAATTCATCACCCACATTGCTACAGTGTTTTCCTTAAAGTGGACCTTTCAGTGGTCCTGACGTTACAATATAAGTAGGGCAGGCAACCTGGCAGGGTAGGGCATATTGATGAGATGTGATATTGCTTATTTTATTTTCCAATGGGCTGCTTTGTTGCCCTGCTGTGCCCCCTCTTCTGGTTTCAAACCCTGTATGCTAATCCATACCATTGGTACAGGGAGGAGAAGGCGCTCGTGTTTCTCAGGGGGCGTGATATCACATCTCCTCAACATGCCCTACTCTGCCAGGCATGTATACTGTAATGTCAGGACTGGTGAAAGGTCCTCTTTAAGGGCTCATGCACACGTCACACAGCCATTTTAGCACCTATGAAAGTCTATGGGGCTATTCACATGGCCGTTCTTTTAATGGCCAGTGTATAGTGTCCGTCCAAAAATAGGGCATGTCCTATTTTTGGCTGTTTTCAGAGCCAGAAATCAATGGGACTGTTTTTAAAGGCCGCTTAGACAGTAGGGCACTCATCTAAAAACGGGTACACTTTAACAATATGGAGTTAAAAAACAAAAAAAAACACCTCACCTCATCCACTTGCTCGAACTGCAGCCATCTATTCTCTCCATTGAAGAGGAATTACCGAAGGACCTGGGATATGCGCGATTACATTACCGCATGGAAGCGCAAGATTACATCATTGCGCACATCGCAGGTCCTTCAATGAAGACAGAAGAGAAGAGACTGCTGCAGTGCAAGCAAGTTTTTTTTTTTGTCAAATCAACTTAACAAATAGCTGGGGGCCACTATGGGGCATTATTTACACCATGGTGGAAATTATTCAAGCTTGGGGCCTACATGGGGGCCATATGGAGGGCATTATTAAACCTGGGGGCAGTATAAAAAAATTAGCTATACTGTGAGGGACATTATTTTAGCTGGGGGACAAAATGAGGGACATTATTAAAGCTGGGGGCACCACAGGAAAATTATTTACACCATGGGGGACATTATTATAGCAGGGGGCATTATTGGGAGATGATGCAAAACGGACATTAAAAACTGACACATGGCCAGAAAACGGATGCACACAGTGATGCAAAATGGCCATGAGAAACTGACAGTGTGTCCGTTTTTTTGAAATAGTGGCCAATGCATTGGATATTATGAATGTTGAACTGGTAGGGTTTCATTCATGAAGATTACCCCTTATAAACAGAGGTCGGCTCAACTGGCTGACATGTACATGCTCGAGAGATAAAAGTGTTAAAAATGCAAATGTGTGTTCCTTACCTGCACTAGCAGAGCGTGTCTTTTTAACACAAATTTCTGGGATGCCATATGGACAAATGTTAATCCAATGCAGAGGCAGTACATAGGATCATCAGCCTTTATTCGATAGGCTTGGACATACTGAGCTGCAAAACATAAAAAGCTATTTTATTCTATTAGTCAAATACTATAAATCGAGACCTGGAGGCAGAGGCCACACACACAGACTTTTATAGAGATTATCCTAATTTTAACTATTAAACTAAAGCTGTTCTCCATAACACCACATCAGGCCTCATGCAACTCTGTCCACTGCTGTGTACTGCAGCCGTCACTTAAAGAGGTTCTCCGGGAATTAAGAAAATTAAAATACTTAAATATTACTTCATTATAAACATATTCCCAAATACCTTTCATTAGTTATAATGGCTCGTTTTGTCTGGGGAGCATTCATTAGGAGAAACAAAATGGCCACCATCCTATTAGTGCACATAAAACCTGTCCTAATCACAGGACAAGTTACTTCACAACACTGAGGTAAAGAGCTGCCTCATCCTCCTCTCTGTTTGTCAGGGGTTATGATCCTGAATACAGATAAGATCTTCATCTGAATCACTGTAGGAATTGAGTTCATGAGCAGATGTGACTAATGAGCAGCAGCATGTGTATGCAGTCTCCATAACCACAGTCTGTCCTATCCATCCTCTCTGTACTTCATGTCTCCTCATGAACTCCATTCCCACAAAGATTCAGCTGAAGATCATATTAATCTCTATTCAGGATTATAATCCCTGACAAGCAGAGTAGAGAGGAGGCTGAGGCAGGTCTTTACCTCAGTGTTGTGAAGTAACTTGTCCTCCTGTGTGATTAGGACAGGTTCTGTGTGTACTAATAGGATGGCGGCCATTTTGTTTCTCCTAATGATTGCTCCCTGGACAAAACGAGCCATTATAAGTAATGAAAGGAATTTGGGAATATATGTATAATAAAGTCATGTTTACATATTTTCATTTTCTTAATTCCCGGAGAACCCCTTTAAAAAGAGACCCTGTCACCAACTAAGCTAGACAAATTAAGTAGCTTCCCAAACAGGTTTCTCCCTAATAGTTATAAATATATATAATAAAAAATAACTTAAACAAATATTATTAATTACAAATAGAGGATCGCACGTGCTCCATGTTATCCTCCGACTCGCTGAGAAGAGTCGCCGCCAGGCATGTAAACCGGAAGTTCCCGGCATGCCTATTGGCGAAACGCTATAGGCCTAAGCTATATATTTAAAATCCCAAAAAATAAGTTTCTACTCTAAATATGAAAACTAAATGTCTAAAAACCAAAATAAATGTCCACAAACATTAAAAAAAAAAAAAAGAAAAATGAAGAAGACATCGCGATCTGACGATATTTCAGTACATCACGTGCTCCCTGTGAAAAAAAAAAAACATTGCGAAATTCAAAATTGCTTTAGTTGGGATGATCGTTGGAGCGCGATAATTGCGTCATCCCAACTACAAGTGAGCAGCCAGCACAAAACTTGTCCAAAAACTGTAACCCCAGCATTGCCTGTGTATATAATATCTCTGTGTGTATATATATATTATATATATATATATATATATATATATATATATATATATATATATATATATATATATATATATATCTCTCTATCTCAATCTATGTATATATGTGTGTGTATGTGTATATATAGTTCTCTCTCTCTCTCTATATATATATATATATATATATATATATATATATATATATATATATATACACACACATACACACACATACATATATATACACACACACATATACATACATACATACACACACATTTATACATCACACACTTCTCAGTCATTTTCCCCAGTGTTTCCACAATCCTGTCCTCATTGGACACTATTCGTCTCACTCTCAAAAATGTACTATATGGTAAATGTTTGATCATACTTCTGGGGTGACAACTCCGGAAATTCAACAGTGAATTCCTGTCTATTGATTTTACATATAAATCCGTCTCCAGCCTCCCATCCTTCCTTGACACCAATGTATCCAATGTAATCCAATGTATTGCCCTCACTTGGAATGGAGCTCTAGGTGTACTGGGACAACTGCACATGTCAGACATGCGCAGTGATCTTGAGTTCCCGGCGCCTTGGCCAGTGTATTATGTAATATGAGAAGCGCATCTGGGACATGCGCAGTGGCTCTGTAGGAACGCCAAATTTGGCGTACATACAGACAACTCCTTTTACTTCCTTGGCACATAATGTAGGTTCTAATTAGTTTTTAACATATTGCACATGCACTGGCAATTATGAAATTATCTATACTATGGTTTTTATATACACGAAGAATTTATACTAGGATGTGTTATGATGTTGATTCATAGTTTACAATCATGTTATATGATGTCATTAGCACTTTATATGTATTATTGCACGTATTTTACACTTATTTGATTGATTGTTTTTATGTATTGGTCATTGTTCACACCTGCAATTTATGTATATATACTCTGTACACCCCATCATTTGTGCTTGAGAAAGGCTCTAGTGTTGAGCCGAAACGTCGCGGTCCCACAGTATGGGTGAACAAAGACATTTTTTGCTTCATTTTATATGGGAGTGCTGCCTATTTTTTTTTGATATATATATATATATATATATATATATATATATATATATATATTAGCAAAAGATGAGGCAGCACTCCAATAGTTGATATTAGTGATGAAGCTTTATTCCCGTGCGACGTTTCAACCCAACTGAATGGGGTCTTTGTCAAGCAATACATAGATGTTTCCTCAAGGTTTATATAGCTAACAGTAACACACTAGCTAGTGTGTTAAGTGATAATCAATTATCTTGTCATGATTATTCATTAGTGCATATATACAGAAACAGATAAAACAATGTATATAAATAGTGAATCCTCTGTGTAGCAACATCTAGGAACGTATATCCTCTATATTTAGGTACATCAACACCGTGTATTACATATGTACAGTGAGAAAAATAACTTAATATGTTCCTAAAACATCCAATTAGTCCATATGCATCACCTGTGAATTTGTGTCTATTCAAAAGGACCAAGGCAAAAGCCCTAATTATAATTAACATATCAAAACAATACCTGCCGTTGTACTCGTGGCTCCCATGCAAACCTTAGCGTCCTCCACTAACCACAGCGCATGCGTCCAATGTCAGACGCGCCAAAATCCGTCTCCACTATCCACCACATGACACATGAAACGCAGATCATGTGACCTGCGCTCCACGGTAAGCGGTAACCATGGAAACAGGAGTGGCCCCGTCCAGACCATGGGGCATGCACTATCGCAGCGGGATAGCCAGGTACAAGCAATAGATAAACAAAGGTACAGGTGGCCAATAGGAGGGTTTAAGAGTATAAAACTCTCAAGAAAATATGTATATACACAAGTACATATATCTTGCTATATACCGCAAGTGATAATCATATAAAGAGTGTCCAAAACGTCATTAGTAAAGGGTTTAGATGGTTTGGACAGTGTAAATGTCCAGTCCACCATCCCTGAGGGATAAATACCAGGATGAGAGAGCAGGCCGTAGGCTACAGATTACTCCAACTCCTGTCATATAAATCCCAGAGTATTATTACACCAAGATGGGGAAATAGGGGGGGGAAAAACATTATGGGTTCCCGCTCCCTTTTCCTATGATGTTCCCAGGCAAATGGGCACCTTTGTGTGTCCAGATGTTAGGGAGCAAGGTCACATCATGATGGCATACAATGAAGTAATATAATACATATTTCACACCCATATGTACACGGTACTCAAAGCAGGACATATGCACCATAAAATTATCAAAATGTGATGAAGAAGGAAATGACACCCTCCGTTGGTCCTCCATCCCAATCTAAGAAATCCTATATTTCACTGGAGCCAGAGTTCCAAGGCAGAAAAATACCTGCAATTTATGTATATATACTCTGTACACCCCATCATTTGTGCTTGAGAAAGGCTCTAGTGTTGAGCCGAAACGTCGCGGTCCCACAGTATGGGTGAACAAAGACATTTTTTGCTTTATTTTATATAGGAGTGCTGCCTATTTTTTTTGAGATAGCGATATATAGATAGAGATATATAGATAGAGATATATAGATAGAGATATAGATATACACACACACAGTACAGACCAAAACTTTGGACACACTTTCTCATTCAAAGAGTTTTCTGTATTTTCATGACTATGAAAATTGTTTTGCACACTCTTGGCATTCTCTTGATGAGCTTCAAGAGGTAGTCACCTGAAATGGTATTCCAACAGTCTTGAAGGAGTTCCCAGAGATGCTTAGCACTTGTTGGCCCTTTTGCCTTCACTCTGCGGTCCAACTAACCCCAAACCATCTCGATTGGGTTCAGGTCTGGTGACTGTGGAGGCCAGGTCATCTGGCGTAGCACCCCATCACTCTCCTTCTTGGTCAAATAGCCCTTACACAGCCTGGAGGTGTGTTTGGGGTCATTGTCCTGTTGATAAATAAATCATGGTCCAACTAAACGCAAACCGGATGGAATAGCATGCCGCTGCAAGATGCTGTGATAGCCATGCTGGTTCAGTATGCCTCAATTTTGAATAAATCCCCAACAGTGTCACCAGCAAAGCACCCCCACACCATCACACCTCCTCCTCCTCCATGCTTCACGGTGGGAACCAGGCATGTAGAGTCCATCCATTCACCTTTTCTGTGTCGCACAAAGACACAGTGGTTGGAACCAAAGATCTCAAATTTGGACTCATCAGACCAAAGCACAGATTTCCACTGGTCTAATGTCCATTCCTTGTGTTCTTTAGCCCAAACAAGTCTCTTCTGCTTGTTGCCTGTCCTTAGCAGTGGTTTCCTAGCAGCTATTTTACCATGAAGGCCTGCTGCACACAGTCTCCTCTTAACAGTTGTTGTAGAGATGTGTCTGCTGCTAGAACTCTGTATGGCATTGACCTGGTCTCTAATATGAGCTGCTGTTAACCTGCGATTTCTGACTGCACTTGGGGACACTTTCAAAGTTTTCCCAATTTTTCGGACTGACTGACCTTCATTTCTTAAAGTAATGATGGCCACTCGTTTTTCTTTACTTAGAATTTGTATTATGGCAAGAAAAAAGCAGCTAACAGTCTATTCAGTAGGACTATCAGCTGTGTACCCACCTGACTTCTGCCCAACACAACTCATGGTCCCAACCCCATGTATAAGGCAAGAAATCCCACTTATTAAACCTGACAGGGCACACCTGTGAAGTGAAAACCATTTCAGGTGACTACCTCTTGAAGCTCATCAAGAGAATGCCAAGAGTGTGCAAAGCAATAATCAAAGCAAAAGGTGGCTACTTTGAAGAACCTAGAATATAAGACATATTTTCAGTTGTTTCACACTTTTTTGTTAAGTATATAATTCCACATGTGTTAATTCATAGTTTTGATGCCTTCAGTGTGAATCTACAATTTTCATAGTCATGAAAATACAGAAAACTCTTTGAATGAGAAGGTGTGTCCAAACTTTTGGTCTGTACTGTATATATAGACACACACTGTAATAACCCCTGCAGTGTGTGTGTGGATATATATATATATATATATATATATATATACACACACACTCACCGGCCACTTTATTAGGTACACCATGCTAGTAACGGGTTGGACCCCCTTTTGCCTTCAGAACTGCCTCAATTCTTCATGGCATAGATTCAACAAGGTGCTGAAAGCATTCCTCAGAGATTTTGGTCCATATTGACATGATGGCATCACACAGTTGCCGCAGATTTGTCGGCTGCACATCCATGATGCGAATCTCCCCTTCCACCACATCCCAAAGATGCTCTATTGGATTGAGATCTGGTGACTGTGGAGGCCATTTGAGTACAGTGAACTCATTGTCATGTTCAAGAAACCAGTCTGAGATGATTCCAGCTTTATGACATGGCGCATTATCCTGCTGAAAGTAGCAATCAGATGTTGGGTACATTGTGGTCATAAAGGGATGGACATGGTCAGCAACAATACTCAGGTAGGCTGTGGCGTTGCAACGATGCTCAATTGGTACCAAGGGGCCCAAAGAGTGCCAAGAAAATATTCCCCACACCATGACACCACCACCACCAGCTTGAACCGTTGATACAAGGCAGGATGGATCCATGCTTTCATGTTGTTGACGCCAAATTCTGACCCTACCATCCGAATGTCGCAGCAGAAATCGAGACTCATCAGACCAGGCAACGTTTTTCCAATCTTCTACTGTCCAATTTCGATGAGCTTGTGCAAATTGTAGCCTCAGTTTCCTGTTCTTAGCTGAAAGGAGTGGCACCCGGTGTGGTCTTCTGCTGCTGTAGCCCATCTGCCTCAAAGTTCGACGTACTGTGCGTTCAGAGATGCTCTTCTGCCTACCTTGGTTGTAACGGGTGGCAATTTGAGTCACTGTTGCCTTTCTATCAGCTCGAACCAGTCTGCCCATTCTCCTCTGACCTCTGGCATCAACAAGGCATTTCCGCCCACAGAACTGCCGCTCACTGGATGTTTTTTCTTTTTCGGACTATTCTCTGTAAACCCTAGAGATGGTTGTGCGTGAAAATCCCAGTAGATCAGCAGTTTCTGAAATACTCAGACCAGCCCTTCTGGCACCAACAACCATGCCACGTTCAAAGGCACTCAAATCACCTTTCTTCCCCATACTGATGCTCGGTTTGAACTGCAGGAGATTGTCTTGACCATGTCTACATGCCTAAATGCACTGAGTTGCCGCCATGTGATTGGCTGATTAGAAATTAAGTGTTAACGAGCAGTTGGACAGGTGTACCTAATAAAGTGGCCGGTGAGTGTATATAACCCCTGCACTGTGTGTATATATCTATCTCTCTCTCTCTCTCTCTCTATCTATACACACACACACACAGTGTAATAACCGCTGCACTATTAATATATATATATATATATATATATATATATATATATATATGTAAAATTGTATATTGTATATATGCATATATATCAAAGTGATGCCATTGAAACAACCCCCCCCTCCCAAAAAATAAATAAAATGAATACCAGCTGCATGCATTCTGCAGAACGGAACATCAGGCCCATAACAGAACAGTCCTATCTTTGTCTGTTATGCCGACAAGAATAAGACATGTTCTATAAATTTGAGGGTGGCACGAAACAGACATACGGACCGCTCATGGTGTAGTGTCCGCATTCTTTGTGGCCCCATTGAAGTGAATGGGTCTGCATCCAATCCTCAAAAAATGCGGACCCAAACCACGATCATGTGCATGAGCCCTTACAGTGTGGTTTTTACGCACAACAATTTGTGTGGAAAAAGCGTGTGTAGTTTGAAACATGTGCAGGTAGCCTAAGGATCCCTATACACACAATTTTGGCTATGGTTAATTTAAAAAAAAAAAATAAAATAAATGAATAAACGCATCTATGCCACTCATCGATTGTGCAACTTTTTTTCTGATATTTTTTGCACACAGTGGGGGAGATTTATTAAACTAGTGTAAAGTAGAACTGGTTTAGTTTCCCATAGTAACCAATCAGATTTCACCTTTCATTTTCCAATGGAGCTGTTAAAAATGAAAGGTGGAATCTGATTGGTTGCTATGGGCAACTAAGCCAGTTCTACTTTACACCAGTTTTGATAAATTTCCCTCAGTGTGTCTTACCACTGGCATTTTCTTCATGTTTTTATCCTATAAAGAATGTTATATCTGAAAAAAAAAAATGCCAAAAGCTCCAACACGCTTTTGGCATTTTTTGAAAAGAAACCAGAAAGACAAAAAACACCACCTGATGAACAAAATCGCCCATATTGTGGCCCGCAAATAGCCATTTGTGCACCACATCACGGATTTGGACCCATTCACTTAAATTGGTCTGCAGTCTGGAAGGTGCGCTGCGGAATAAGGCCAAGAAACCCACAGAGGCACTACAGAGCACTTCTGTGGGATTTCTGTCAGTGCATCCACACCGCAGAAAATAGTGCATGAACTACTTTTTTGCAGTGTGAACCATCAGATGTGGATTGTGGACCCCATATAAGTTAATGGGTTCTGTGTCCGGCCATATGGACAGTGCCTGTGCATTACGGACCGCAGCACGGGCCCAGCCAGCCCACGTTCATGAGCCCCTTAGTTCACATCAACTTTTCAGAAGAACAAAAAAAAAAAAAAAAACAACTGGATCTTGTAAAAAACATATCCTGTGCATCCGTTATGCACATTTTGCATCCGTTTTAGGGATTTCCATCGGAGATCCTGCATGCAATACTTTTATCTGACTAAAAAAAACAAAAAACAAATCTCAGACAGTAATGGCTCAAATGGATGCCAAGTGTGCATAACGGATGCACAGAATCCATTTTTTTTTTTTTTACAGGATCTGTTTTTTCTGTTCTTCTGATGGATTCGAAGAATGGAAAAATAAATGGTGATGTGAATTGTTGCGTGACAAAATGGGACCAACTATGTACACAGTGACATGCTGCAACTGTGATGCGACAGTCGCACAAAAATCCAGCTTCAATGGATTTTTTGCGACATTCATGTCGCAATCGCAGTATGTCACATGTCACAGTGTGAGACCACTGGCAATCATTACAAAAAAATGCCATGCGAAAAATGTGCAGCCTTAGCATAAAAGCACCAAAAAAACACATCTAAAAATGGGAGAGTTCAGAAAAACACCAGCAAAAATCAATGAGCGAAATAAGCCCCAGGGGTCATTCACATGACTGACCACAAACCGTGAATCCACAAAACAGGGTTACCAGCCGTGTGCATCTCGTATCATGGTGTGAACCCATTGACAATGTGTGTCTATGATCATGTCCTATCTTTTATGGCATGGGTGCACAGACCCAGAAGCCCAAAGAAGGGTAGACAGTAATACACGGTATGAGATGAGATACACAGCTCAGCAGACAGTATCACACATAATTGGATTAGACAGTATCATATATGATCGGACTAGATACAAAGCTCAGCAGACAGTATCACACGTTAGATACAGCAGTTCATCAGACAGTATCACACATGATGGAATTAGATACACAGCCCAGTAGACAGTATCACATATGATTAGATACAGGGGCTCAGATTAGGTACACAGGAGTGCGGGCACATATTCACAAATACTAGTCTTTGACACACCAAAGATATCATGAGACAATAATTTGTATCCAGTGTGTCTGCCTATAATGTGTAATGCTGTGCTACTATGTCAATGTATCTAAGCCTATCTAGGGTGATACTGTAGCAGATGCATTTCCTTTGCAGCATAGCATTATACATTATACGCTTAGATACACTGAATAAATAGCACTGCCTCAAATACAGGAGACTAGCAGCACATTATCACACATGACAGGGCCACTTATCCAGTGTATCTAAGCCTATCTGAGTTATCATGCGGTTATATACAGGGGCGGCTGAGATCAGTGACACTGATAGGAAGCTCTGACTGCTGTGACACAGAGCTCTCAGGCCTGGGGGGTGGGGCTTGTATGCACACAGCACGCTGAGCTGCCAGTCACAAGATGGCCGCTCCCAGGAGCCGTTTTCTCTCATAACATAATGACTGAATTTACTGTCACTATGCTTTCAAAAGGTATCTAATTGTGTGTTTAATTATATGTACCTTCTCCCTACTGCAATATAACTTCTTATACTCCGTGGTGACAGGGTCTCTTTAACCGGGTTATCCCATGAATAACATAAAAAATGAAAATCAGACATCATATAGTACATTGCAACCTCTTTCTAGCAAAGCTAGAACCAGCCCTGTACCTCACATTGATCCAGAGATCTCCCCATTCATTGTTCTGCTAGATTTATATCGAGCTAACCGCTCAAGGGGAGTGTCTTTTCTGCTGCAGCTAAGGGAGTGTGCCCATGCTCTCCCCATCACAGCTCAGGAGGCGTGTCTCAGCTCTCCCCATCACAGCTCAGGAGGCGTGTCTCAGCTCTCCCCATCACAGCTCAGGAGGCGTGTCTCAGCTCTCCCCATCACAGCTCAGGAGGCGTGTCTCAGCTCTCCCCATCACAGCTCAGGAGGCGTGTCTCAGCTCTCCCCATCACAGCTCAGGAGGCGTGTCTCAGCTCTCCCCATCACAGCTCAGGAGGCGTGTCTCAGCTCTCCCCATCACAGCTCAGGAGGCGTGTCTCAGCTCTCCCCATCACAGCTCAGGAGGCAGTTGAAGGATGAAACTGAGCATGTGCGGCCTTCTCAGTGAGCAGGTCAAAGAAATAAGGAATTAAGTTGCACTGTACAGATACATTTTATTAAATAACTGCGTAGCTATACAAAATTGTTAATTACATGAAATTACAAAAGTATTCAGCTCCAGGTGCTTGTTTGAAAACTGTAGAATATTTTTCGGGGGACAACCCCTTTAAAGGGGTATTCCCATCACAGACATTAAATGGCATCCCCAAAGTCAAGGGAGGGAGGTCGAACACGCACAGCCAACCTCAGACTATATTTTAATATTTTCTTATTATGCTAATGATCCCTGAAAAAGGCAGTAACGATATAATTGTACTCTTGTCTGAATTTGCGAAATCACAGCAATGGGAGTACGACCTGTTTGAATGCTAGTTACACTATAAATGAATCTTTCTTTAAAAGGGGTTGTGTAATGTAGAGAAAGTTAATACAAGGCACTTACTAATGTACTGTTATTATGCATATTGATTACTTTGCTGGCTGGATTCATTTTTCCATCACGTTTCCATGGTTAGCACCACCCTGCAATCCATCAGGGGTGGTCGTGCTCGCACACCATAGGAAAAAGCACCAGTCTATATGTGCTCCGATGGTTCTGTCCTCCAGAGAGGCTGATGCTTTTTCCTATAGTGTACAAGCACGACCACCACCAATGGATTGCAGGGTGGTCGTAACCCCTAGATATGACCAGTGTATAAGGTTATGGAAAAATGAATCCAGCCAGCAGGAATCACAATACATTAGTAAGTGCCTTG
Organism: Rhinella marina; assembly: GCA_900303285.1. NCBI lineage: Eukaryota > Metazoa > Chordata > Amphibia > Anura > Bufonidae > Rhinella > Rhinella marina. The sequence continues at coordinate 242,344 of ONZH01007180.1, forward strand.
TATGATCTTTATTTACTACATAAATGCCACTAGCTGAAGTGAGACAACCCCTTTAAAGGTTATGTTCAGATCTGTGTCCACAGGAGAAAACGGAATTAAAGATATGAAAAAAACGTTACATGCTGTGCATTTTTTTTCCAACATGTGTGACAGAATGTGCCTCCTAGCAATGCATGCAGGAATATGAGACGTGATTCAGCCTCTCTGCAGAAGCTGGAAGTGGGTCTGCACGACCATATCATATGCCAAAAATCTGCATCAAGCTCTTGCCAGCATGGACAGGCTGTGGATGAAGCTCTGCCCAATACCGTATATACACAGTCTACTCAGACTAAGGTGTTTGATGAACAAAATACAACTGAATAAGTTTAATTGTTAATGGCTTGTGAAAACTTAAAAACTAACCCCCCCCCCCAAAAAAACAAAAACTTCATTTAAAGTTTAATGTCCCAAATGCCCTAATAATACTGGTACTTTTTGTAGTGTCTCCTGTCTGTGCCTGCTTCGCTGAGCTAAAAGCTTACATGAGGCCCCATTCATAAAGTGTAGAGTCCGTACACCGATTAGAAGTCAGCGGAGTGGAGAATAGTGAATTTAAAGTGCACAGGGAAATTTGTGCTTTAGGGTGGAATCTCTCTAGTAAAAATGCAAAATACATAAAAAAGTAGTATGAGGCCTTTGGGACATTTAAAAAAAAATCATTAAATGTTTAGCTACTCTTCACGGCTGGGTTCATATAATGGTTTTGTGTGACTGATGCATAAAGTGGCATCCATTCTCAGTAGAGCTCCATTGTATGGAGTATACGTCAAACTGAGGCATAAAACATGATGTGAACCTTCCCTAAGAAGAGACTAATAAATCCACTATTGATTCATCAGAAAGTGTGAGGATCTCTCTCTTCCATTTGTCTGTCACTGCCAGGGGATTGGAGAGAACCATAACATGCAATAAATGAGAATAAACTGCCAAACTAAACCCCGCCAGCACTCCAGCTGTGGTAAAACTACAACTCCCAAGAAGTCCACTTGCTTGGCTGTTCTCAGAACTCCATAGAAATTATTGAAGCGTGCCATTTCACCACAGCTGGAGTGCCGGAGGTTAGCCATCAGTGCTAGGCCCTTGGCCCCCAGAATACAAGCATATTCTCTATTCTCAGGATGAGGGATACATATGTGATTCTGGGGGTCTGATCACTGGGAGCCCCATGATCATGAAAAGGGGGGGGGGGGGGGTTGGCAACATCCCCCAAAGGATGCACACACTGCCACTCCATTCACTCTCTATGGGACTGTTGGAAATAGTTAAGCAGTCCTATAGAAGTGAATGGTGCACAATGGTACCCTCCCATTCCAAGATTGGATTATTCCCAGCAGTCACACTCCCAAGTGATACAGAGATTTTACCTCAATGTGAATGTAAGTTTGAAAAAGAGATTTTGAGACATTTACCAAGTGCGTGTTTGAAGCTGCCAGATACAAATGCATTATGACCACTCAGGACGCACAGTGCAAGGTTTTCTGGATTCTTGAGCATCAACCTCAGGCAGAAGCGGTGATGCCTCACATCTTGGGAATGCATTGTGATTTGATTGAAGATATTCCACAGTTGAGGTTTGTTCACATTTTCCATCAACATTATTCTGGGAAAGAAAATACGGACATTAAATAATGACAGTAACAACTGGACTAAGCAAAGGAACAAACTGTTTTGTAATTTGCTAGAGGGCTATTAAAATTCATAACATTTACATGGAAAATCTCCCTTAACATGGCAAAATTAGAAACACTAGACAGTTTTCTAGGTTATTAGCCATTTATGCCAAAGGCATAGTCACATCTAGCAAACAAGCAGACCTGCTGCTGTCGGCAACTTTTTATTACAAGTCAAATTTTTGAAAGGTTTGTTACCTGCCCGCAGATGACCCACCTCTTGAGATGTTTTTGGATAGCTACATAGTGATTTGGCAGCTGCATGTGAGAAGAACCAGATCTCAGACAGCTGGATACCCCATAAAGAAGGCAGAGACCAGTGAATGCCTTCCTGATCACTGCATATACAGCACTCTGTCAGCATTGTGTTAACCCCTTAGAGACCAGCCTGTTTCGGGCCTTACTGACCAAGCGTTTTTCTTCCTTCTTCCTCTAATGGTGTGATTTTGGGGTACACACAACTTTCTAAGAAACTTTTAATAACTCTGTCTGGGAGGGAGATGGGGGAAAAACCAGCAATACTGCCATTTAGTTTTTACGTGAATTTTACGACGTTCATTTTTCGGTATAACCAACATAATATTTTTATTCTATGGGTCAGTAAAATTACAGTGATAAATACATTTTTTTTTTACGTTTTACCACTTTTGTGCAATAACACCCCCCTTTTTTTTTTATAAACAAAGAAAATCTTTTGGCTTTGCCGCTGTATTGTAAGGGTTTTTTAAAGTAACTGATTGGTTCTCCCCTTTAATTCTATTTAATACTTTGTAGAATAGTTTATAAGTTTCCCTTGTAATAAAGTGGGTTAGAAGAATAGTACCCATCCCACAATTGTGCTGATAAGACCACATTCCTTAAGTGATCTCAGAGACATGTGTGATGCACACTGGAGGAGGGGCTAACAGGTTAAAAGTCTGCTACCCACCTTGTCTCAGGAGACTCCACCAGGCCTCCATCTAGATAGGATGTTAGTGAGTATGAACCTATTTGTTTTGTACACGTATTATAACAGAGGTAGACAGCCATGGTTTATAGCATGATCAACAGGGTCTCCACCCCATTGGCTTGTGATGTTTATTTATTTTTTTATTCTGTATGTGATTTATTTGTTTTAGCGTATAATCACTTAATTATTCACGTAGCCTGCGTAAGCTTATTTATTCGCAAATCTTTCGAATTCCTTTAACAATACAAATGGTGTCAGAAGTGGGATTTGCACAAATGAATATGCTTATGGTTGGCAGGGTGTTACAAAGAGATAAGTTAGTTTGGACCCGCCACTTTGAATGGGAACCCGGGCATTCGCGGGAGTTAATAATCTGCAGGCAGATTATTAGGGTTGCACGTGTTATGCAGATCTGCTATGAGCTGTGAGTGGAGCTGTAGTAGACTTGGCCGAATCTAGCAAAGTCCTTTTGAAAGTTGTAGAACTGAGCAGATTCTAGTGAAAATCTGTAAGACTCTGAAGTAAGAGCTTGCAGACTGTGGACATCAGAGCTTCTGTAATGTTGAGGAGGGCTCTGATGAGATAGAAAACAGACCAGTGTCAGCATGTAAATCTATGGCAATAGCAAGAGATAAAGTGCCCAGGTGTCTACAATCAGAAAGGCACTTGTGTTTTAGGTTCAGAAATGAATTGTTTAAATTGTGTTACCCTATTGCTATGTGTGTACAAGTAGGAAAGACCTGTGACCATAGCATTAGATATTAGAGCAGTAAAGAGGCCTAGGATGAAGGTTTTCTCTGTTGAAATAGTTCTGTTTTCCAGAGTGCTAAGATATGTTGGCCATAAAATATTGTCTGGTATATGTGAAATTTTGAAGAAGGTTTAAGTTGGTTAAACCTTGAACAATGCCTAGACAAATAGTGGTATTTTATAGTCCCATTGTCCTTCTAGTCTAGCTCTGTTTGCTGAATGAATGCCTCAGAGATATGAGGAACAGAGTGGGGGCTGCTGGGAGTGTGTGATACTGTATTGTGATTGACCCAGCACTGGAATAGGTGTGGCTTTATATGACAGAGAAGAGTAAAGGTCAATTAATAATTTTTCTTTTTTCTCTTCCTAGCAGCTTGAAAAACATGAGAGTAACGGAAATTGTTTTTACGTGCATCCTCTAGTATTATAATGATTTGTTGCTGTGTGCGCATTTGGGTGTCTTTGTTAAAATTGTTTTAACTAGATGTTTTGTAGGTGTGAAGATACAACAGTAAAGACAATGGTATTACTTGCCAGCAACTGAGTTAAATAATGAATGACTGTTTGTACCCAAACAGGATGGTTTTCAGGGAGTGTGCATCTGTATCTAGGAAAGCTGTGTAGCTGAGAGTCAACCCATTCAGTGGAATGTGAATGAATGTGGCTTTAAGTTGTGTTGAATGTGTTTGAAGTTGTGAAGACTGATGGATGCTCAGCAAAGCTGTGTGTGAGCTGTGTGTGAATATGCAGAAAGAAATGAAGAAGTGAAAATGTGAATGTGGAGTACATTTGTTTTTTTATTAATGCACATTGGGGATTTTTATTTTTTTCTTGGGAGATTTTTGTTTTTTATTGGTGCCAAACATTTTTGATTGTGCGCTATATTTTTTTATTGATTTCAATGAAATATTTCTTTAGGGCCCCTTATGTGTTCATGTCTGTATTGTCAGATCTGTTTGTTTCGATGTTTGTGGCTACTTGTTATATGTTAAATGTGCTAACATCAGAGATCTGTCCTCATGGACATCTGAGAATAGACTCACTAAAAGAGGAAGGATCACACCGTCCGACCAGAAGGGGTGGACTTAAATGACTTGGAGGGGGGGGGGGGGGGGGGGGGGGGGGGGGAGGAGGACAGGGTGGACATCACAGACACAAGGACAGCCCTTGTGCCCATCCCCTAGTTAGAAGACACTCCCGTGTTGATTAAAGAAAAAAAAAAAAAGACAGTCTATTTATTTACACATTAAGAAAATCTGGGTACTTCTGCAAAACAAAATGCCAAAAGGGTATTAAATGCACAGTAACACCAAACAGCATTGGGTATCTTAAGAAGGTCATGAATAAAAATCATATTAATGGTGGTGTGTTTTATTTGGTTAACAGGTTTACCTTTAAAAAAAATACCTGTGCATTGTTATTGTTTAATGTTAATGTATGAAGACAAAGATCTCTATTATTTATAAAAATATTATGTATGTTTGTTTTGAAGTATTAGTAATATTAATTAGTTCTAAGGACTTTTGTTTGTTTTATTTGATCAATTTGATGCAGGGGTGGAGAGGAAACCACCTCATTAACGGCTTTCCCTGACATGGACTGAGTTTTGAATTTTCAGATTGCGTGGAACTGTTACATCTTTCCCAAGTGCAGAGTGTAGCTGTTAAACAGAGCCGGGACTGGCAACCTCAGAAAGGGGCTGCCTAAGTCAATGACACCAGGTGTGGTAAGACACAGTTGTCAGTAACCTGTCACCTAACAAGAAAAGGCTTCGACCACTGGTCTGCCATGCTGAACAAAGCCTTGCTGTTCGTACTACGGCTGTCCAGGGGCGGACCTCAAAAGTAATTGTGTGCCCAAGACTTCCTGACCAACCAGCAGAGCTGATGCAACGATCTGCAGACCAGTGAGGGGAGGGGGTCCTTGTGCCAAAGCTCCTCCCACAGACAAGGTAATGGACTGTAAAACCCTTCATACATAAGGAGGGGTAATAGACTGAACTTTGTAACATCAAGACCAGAGACTTTGTTCCAAGAAGATCTGAAGGAAAGAAGACCTCAGTGAGACACTTCTTGTTAGTCCAACACACAGTTTTTTGATGATTTTTTTTTTTAATTGATCCAATGGTCCGTAGTAGTTTTCTGTCAAATGATTAGGCTATATGTATGTAGACTAGGTTCTGATATTGGGTGCTGAAAATGAATTAAAGTGGAAGAACCAAGGGTGGAGTGTATTGTAAGTGTTTTTTAAAGTAATTGATTGGTTTTCCCATGTAATACTTTGTAGAATAGTTTATACGTTTCCCTTGTAATAAAGTGGGTTAGAGATAGTACCCATCCCCTAATTGTGCTGATAAGACCACATTCCTGAGTGATGCACACTGGAGGAGGGGCTAACAGGTTAAAAGTCTGTTACCCACCTTGTCTCAGCAGACTCGATCAGGCCTCCATCTAGGTAGGATGTGATGTGTATGATTGCCCTATTTCTTTTGTACACCCTCGGGTGTCGGTCAAGTATTATAACAGGGGTAGACAGCCATGGGTTATAGCATGATCAACAAGGTCTCCACCCCATTGGCTTGTGATGTTTATTTACTTTTTTTATTCTGTATGTGATTTATTTTATCGTATAATTAATCACTTAGTAAATCTAATTATTCACGTAGCCTGCGTAAGCTTATTTATTTGTAAATCTTTCGAATTCCCTTAGCAATACAGCCTCTTCCTAAGACCCATAACTTTTTTTATTTTTCTTTCTATGGAGTTGCGCGAGTACTTGATTCATCAAATTACTATTTTTGATCGCGTGTTAAGTTTTTTCAGTGGCAAAAATAAATTAGCAATTCTGACTTTTTTTTTTTAAGGCATAAATATACATCAGCTTGTTAGAGGAAAAATCATCTAACAAATTATATAATGTACGAAGGAATTAATTTAACAACAGACACTCATTTCCTTCTTTTCATTCTCCACTGAGATAGTTTTTTTTTTTTTTTTTTTAACTGCCTGGTTATTAACAGGGGAACATTGTCTGGTCTTAATGGGTTAATGGGTCAGAACGGCATAAAAAAAAAAAAAATAAAAAAAAAGTCATTAACTGTTCCCGCACTGCTTCCCAGGTCTTCCACAGGTCTCTACTTCCTAGTCCCTCTCAACACAGGAAATGTGCCTATTAAGGATGAGCAAACTTCTGTTTTACAAGTTTGGGTTTCATTACAATTCCATTATAGATTCCGTTACCACGGGCCAGAACAGATTTCTCCACTGCAGACGGATCCGTTACGCGACTCATAGTCCTCTATTATGATGGAATACCTCTTATAGGCTTCCGTGGTGCATTCCATCATAAAATTCTGTTATGGCTTGTGGTAACAGAACCCATAATAGAATTGTAATAAGACCCAAACCTCGAACTTGTAGTACACAAGTTCGCCCATCCCTAGTGCCTATGCATCCAGTTCCTAGCCACAGCAGCGAAAGGCTGAACAGTCACATTCCCGGTGTCGAGACAGACCAGAAATAGGGGCCGGCAGAGAACTCAGAAAGTGCGACAGTGGGAAATCGGTGAGGTGAGAACCCATTGAGTACCTGAAATTACTAACATTTACTTATGGAAATTTTGGGCTTTGGTGATATTTTGGTGGCCAGAACACAAGCATCATATATAGGTAACCACGATGTGTCCCAGACATCCAAGTAGGCTATATAGCTACTGGCTGGCAATATCTAAGGCTAGGTACAACAATACTTTTAGGTTCCAATGTGTAGTGGAAATATCATGGCACTACCATGACCATAAGACAATACTGATGTTTCCCTAAGGAAAAATAGTTGTAGGCCACCCTGAGAACATCACAATAGAATCTAATGTCACCTTCTTCTACGCCTGTCAATAACCATTAAGCTATAGATTTTATCTTCTTCATTCATCCTTATAAAAATTATTTAATTTATTTAATTCAATCCATCATATCAGTACATACAATACCTTATATAATTGTATGCTTTTCTGAAGTTCTCATCTAGAATAGCAGTGGAAAGTCCAAAATATTCTAGCTCCTTCCGTTTCTGGCGATCATCATAAAATGAATAATACTCCAAAGAAGAGTCTACCAGCAGCTCTCCCTCTTTATAGCGGTCGAGGTCACATAAAGCATAAATTGCCTTTAAAAGGAGGTTCCACCAATCATCTTTGGATAGTACACTGGTGAGTATAGTAAATATCGCTGTGAAGGAAAACAAGAGATATTATATTTGTGGAGGAAAAGCTCTTCTTAAATGGAGTACAAAAGTATTTGCAGACCAGGTTTTCTCTGACTTGCCAGCACGTAGATACATAATCATAGAAGGGAACTGGTCACTAGACAGACCCCCTTAGAGCCCGTTTACATGGCAGGTTTTGTTGCAGAATTTTTGTGTGGATAGCCACGACAAAATTTCGCCGAAAACCTGCCAACAGTTGCATCCTCTCTCAACTATACTTCTTAATGGGAGAAAGTTCCGAAGATTGCGGAGCGGTGGCTTATTGCCGCAGTCACGCAGGACATGTCAGTTCTTGGAGTGACCTCAGCTTTAAAAGGCTACGTACACCTTTGGAGGAGTCAATTTTCTTTAATGATTGCATTTAACTTATTTTTGGCCAAAAATCATATTTTCAATTGGTCTTTATTAAAAATATTGAGCTGTTCAGTCACAAAGGGTTAACTGTTTTTCTAGCTGGGTGACTGGTACTTTCACTTTCAGCTGGTCATCTAATTACCCTTATCTGTAAACTACTGAGAGGTCGTAAACACTTATTTAAGCCACATTCTTATCAGTAAGGTAAGTATTAAGCTTTAATGAGTGTTTATAAGGTCAGAGAGAAGAGATAAGCTGTCCGCCTGCTCCTCAGATGATGGAAAGGACAAAAATATCCACAGACAGCTATTACAGCTTCTCAGCTCTGTACACAAAAAAGGATTCCATATTGTTAATAAAGACCAATTGAAAAAGTGATTTTTAGCTCAAAATAAGTATAATGCAATAATAATAATAAAAAAGGTGTATATAGCCTTTAACCCCTTCGCGCCCAGCGCCGTATGGCGCTGGGGCGATGCGGGCACACGGCGCCTGCTCGCAAGTGCGGCAGGCGTCATGGCCGGCAAGTCTCTGCTGTTTCTAACAGCAGAGACTTGCCGCTACTTACCGCCATCGGCGGCGTCTTTCTCGGAGTTTAGATGCCGTGATCACGGCATCTAGTTGCGTCTCAACCCGGAAGCATTCGCTTCCGGGTGGTGTACAGACACCCCGTGTGGCCAATCGGGGTGTCTGTACACCATATGAAAACTGTAATCCTCGCTGGTGAGGATTACAGTTTTCAAAGTGCAATTCTTATTCTGGCCACTAGATGGCAGGCCAGGATAAGAAATGAGCAATTCTTGGATTTCTGAGTCTATAAAATCCATAATTGCTCATAAAGAAAAAAAAAAAAGCCACAATATATAAGCCCATATTTGAGCTTTCAAATAGTAAAAAAAAAAAAAAAATTAAAAAAAAGTTAATATATAAAAAATAAAAAAGATATAAAAGTTCAAATCACCCCCCTTTCCGTATAATTAAAAAATAAATACCTAAATAACAATAAATATAGACATCATGGGTATCACCGTGACCGAAAACGCCCGTACTTTTAAAATATAAAAAAAAAAAAAATTCCAATACGGCGAATTGTGTGGCGGAAAAAAGCGTCCAAATGGCGATTTGCCGTTTTTTGTCGCTTTTTTTTTCTAAAAAAAATTAAATAAAAAGTGATCAAAAAGTCATACACACCCCAGAATGGTATCAATAAAAACTTCAGATCGTCCCGCAAAAAATGAGCCCCCAAACAGCTCTGTACACATAAATACCAAAAAGTTATAGGGGTCAAGATTTGACAAGGAAAAAAAAAAAAAAAAAAAGGGCAACTTTCTAATTATTTTATCACTATGAAAACGCAGGAAAAACTATACATATTAGGTATTGCCGGATTCGTACTGACCAGTAGAATGAAAGTAACGGATCAGTTTTAATGCACATTGAACGCTGTAAATAAGAAACCCGTAGAACTGTAGCGGAATAGCGTTTTCTTTGCAATTTCACCCGGTTTGGAATTTTTTTCCCGCTTCCCACTACACCGTATGCAATATTAAATGGTGGCGTTGGAAAGTACAACTTGTCCCGCAAAAAACAAGCCCTCATACAGCTATGTGAACAGAAAAATAAAAGAGTTATGGCTGTTTGAAGGCAGGGAGCGCAAAACGAAAATGCATAACCGAAAAAACCTCCGGGCGCGAAAGGGTTAAGGCTTCGAGGGAGGGAAGCAGATAGGATGCAGGTGCCGGCAGGTTTCTCCAGCCCCTCTCTCCTCTCCTTAATTACAAGGTATGTTCTAAGCTAATTTATAACCAATTGATGTGCTATGCTGTGTTTATTTGTAGGGTGCGGGAGGATTTTTAAAGCCCTGCACTGCACTTTTTGGGGCCACTTGCCCAAACATTTTGTGGCTTATTGCATTTTACACCACTCACCACAGTTTTGAAAAAGTGGGACTCACTCCAGATTTATCAACTGATACTTTTTAAAATGTAAGAAATCAGCAATTCACATATTACTATGCTGCTGTATGAAGTATGGTAATATTGAATTAAAAAAAAGTAGTGAAAATTGTAGTCTCCTAGACTGGCCACAAAAAACAAAAAAAAAAGTTAACAGCTCAGTAGACATAACTAT
>ONZH01007180.1:255000-383226 GCA_900303285.1 Rhinella marina
GGGGGCACCACCTTGGTTGTGTGACCATTGACTAAGCACCAATAACCGTTTTTACTTTGTCAACCTCAGCTCTAACGCACTGTTTTCCAGGTGTTTTTGTTTTCTACTTTCCAGTAGTGTATTCATTTTTGTCCATTTTCTGCGTTTAATGTTCCCTTATTTATCAAGCAATGTTTGAAACTGATCATCTGACAAATTCTTGTAATAAATTGTAATTTTTACAGAGCATCTATTACTGTGATCAACAGGGGCGGATTGGCCGTAGACCTTACAAAGAAATTTCCCGGTGGGCCGATGCCCAGTGGAAGTTTTTGGGGATGTATTTTGTGCTGCTGGCAATATTTTGTAATGGATTGTGGTATTTGGCTCTGTTGGGATGGTATAATGTGCCACAATAAGGTATTGCTGGCCCTGCCTTCCATCAGTTTGGACCCGACTACAAAATGGGGCCACTTTTAATATTTTTTCCAGGGCCACTTAAAGTTCCCTGTCCACCACTGGTGATCAACCCCATTAAACAAACTAGCAAGATTTCAGGGCCAGACATTGCAGCAGTGAGGAAGCCTGGTCATGTCAATCCCACTGGAAAGGTAGCGCAACAGGGAGGGGCAAAGGTGAAGCAGTGCTTCAAGGGGCTAGGCCAGACCCTTGGTGCTCTGAGCTTCTCACTTCACATCACATCATTTATCTTCATCGGCAATACTGATTGCAGAGAAAAGGGGCCAATTTTAGTCATTATGATCAACCCCACCAGCCTGAATGCCTGGTTTAATAGGGTTGATCGTGGTGACAGAAGCTCTAAGTCTTGGGTCTTCTCTAAGACAACATACAACTTGTACTTACTTTTAGTAACATGGCAAGCATTGTAAGTAAAGTGTCCACGTAGTCGAACATTTTTCCTTGAGAGTAAAGTAGGGTTGACCGGTGAAGCAATAGTTTCAGTTCCTGGAAGTAATAATCAAGAGAAAACCTTTTCAATATCTATACATCTACTTTTATATACCAACTAGCACCTACATTTTACACCATGTGATAAACATCTGCAAAAACAACATGGACATAAACTTGTAATCTATTTAACACTAAGGGAATGAAAAGTAAAACCGCTATAACCCTGCCGCTATAACCCTTGGGTCGGCCAATCATAGATGTATGACAGACATCTATAGTGGTGGCTTATCTCTTTGGAGGACAAAAAGATTAGTTGATAAAATTCAAAGTGACCGATCCGTCTCTCCCTGATGACATCATCTGCTTGAGGAGTTGGAAGGCTGGCCCCACCAAAAATGGCAGATTGAATGAATACATGAAAAGTATTTCCCAGAGCTACTGCCTGCAGACGGTGATTGTAACAATCAAGATGGAAGACAAAGCAGATTGTTCTTGTCTAGTCAGAGATTGTCTGGGGTAACACGGATATTGGTACACTAGAAGATGAAGGACGTTCTTTTCAAAGAGGACAAATTCTACCTGCTGGGCAGCATTTGCATCCTGTGCCAAGGTATCTGGATCGTACATTGGTTCTAATGCCTCCAACGCTTTCTCTGGGTGACCAAGTTGTTGCTCCAGTGTAGACAGGGAGATCCTTGCATCCAAGTGTAAAGGCGCCATGTCCACCACCTTACAGTAACTCTCTGCAGCTTGCGCCATGTGACCCAGAGCTTTCAAACAATCTAGAAGAGGCAGCTTAACGTCAGGTAGGGGGCTACTTATTCTCCAAATGAAGATACACCTACAGTAATGTACTCAGAAACCTCAGTCATAAAATACAGATCCTAGAGATAAATTATTATAGGAGTTTCTTTGAGTTTCTGTTCCACAAGCTAAGCTCTAGCCTTGTATCATCCAGTCTTCATGGCTACGGTTTCCCCATCTGACTTATTGTTCCATTATCTCGTCTCGGTTTCTGATCATAACAGTAGTTAATACATCAATTTACCCGCATGCCGTAGCCAGACAACAGCCAGATTGTATTTTTCAGAGCACACTAAGGCACTCAGCAGAGGCAAAGCTGAATTATATTCTCCAATGTCCATGAAAGCTTCTGCAACATCTAGATACAAGTCTCCCATTTCTTCTGGGTTCTGCTCCATTAAAGAAGTCAGCATGGGCTGTAGACACAAAACAGAAAGCCCCGTTATCTTGTGAACAAACGTAAAATGGAATTTTCTAGTCAACTAATCTGTATTCAAGTATCTGCACACCAGCACTTTTTCCACCATCCCACTAAGCATCATTTTTTTATTCTTACTCCAAAGCTATTATTTGTGATAATTTTTCCTAAAGAATAAGCAGAGATGGATTTATCAGGAGTTCTCCGCGAAGGGCTTGGTGGGGTGGAGTGAACAAGACACTAGGTTTGTTTAGTTATGATTCCAGTTACATAGTAAGGATAGCTGTTTTTTGCATAGTTACTGTAGATGCTATATATGCCAGTTGGACGATGTATGTTGGCTAGTTCATGCCATGTACTTTGGCTAGTTGATGAACATGAGAATGGTAAAATATCAGGGAAAATCATTCAAATCAAGTGTGATTTTTCTTTCAACTGCTAATTAGAACATAAAGACGCCTTTACCATTAAAATATACTTCAAATAGTATATAGAACTCCTTTATTTCTTCATAATATAGGTCTGCGGACAGACTCAGATTGTCCTCGCTATGGCATGGCAGAAACGTCTTTGCTGCATATGTTTTGGGAGTGTCCTGAGCTGGGGGGATTTTGGGAAGAGGTGTTGACAATCATAATAATCATAAATCAAACAACTTCGATAAAGTCACCTAGAGACCCTAGAGTTTGTATATTAGGCCTTTTTAATACTCCGGGAATTGAAAATAAAATCTCCCTTTGTATTCAAAGAATGCTCTTACAGGCAAGTGCTAAACATTGGATACAGAGGAATCCACCCACAAGGCAGGAATATATAAACCAATTAAATACTGTTCTACGTTTCGAAAGAACCTAAAAAAGAAAATGCCCAGCTAAATTCATGGCAAGGATGGTTGGCGGTTCCTGTCTGGCGTCCTTGGCACTCTCAAGGGATTGCTTACAGGTCCAACTGTCTATGATAGGACACTTGACCTGAGTACTCAATATCTTGGCCGAAAACATGACTCGCTTCTAGAGCGATTTACCAAAATTACACCTGTCATTTCTTGCTTACCTACAGTGCTTCCACAATGTGCCTGCCAGGATACACTTTGCTATGATCATTCACACTTGGGATGGTGCAGTTGTCTCTCTGCACGGTTAAGTTTGGTTGGGTTGGGGGGGGGGGGTGAATTTATTATTTGGTTTGTTTTATGTAAGTAATATGTACGAAGACATCACTGTACATCTGTCGGCAACTAAGTAATATCTGTTAAAGGGGTTATCCCATGACTAATGTGAAAAATGAAATTCAGACATCATATAGAACATGACAACTTCTTTCTAACAAAGCTAGAACCAGCCCTGTACCTCACATGGATCCAGAGATCTCCCCATTCATTGTTCTGCTAGATTTATATCAAGCTGACAGCTCAAGGGGAGTGTCTTTTCCCACTGCAGCTAAGGGGGCGTGTCCATGCTCTCCCTATCACAGCTCAGGGGCGTGTCCATGTTCTCCCCATCATAGCTCAGGAGGCAGTTAAAAGATTCAACTGGGAAAGTGCGGCCATCTCAGTGAGAAGGACAAAGAAATAAGAAATGAAGTAGCACTATAAAGATATGTTTTATTGAATAACTCAGAGGCTATACAAAATTTTTAATTACATGCAGTTACAGAAATATTCAGATCCAGGTGCAGGTTTGAAAACTGTAGAATATTTTTCGTGGGACAACCCCTTTAATAAACAATATCTGGCTTTGTAATTTGTTGATAAGAATAATGTCTAATCTTTTTTTCTTTTGTGTATATTGAAAATACCTTTATTTTAATAAAAATTATATTTGATTAAAAAAAAAAGTTACTTAAAATAAAGCAGTATAAGTGCTCATGCACATGGCTGTTGGTCGGCCATTACGTGCACAGGCAACATCTGGGCAGATTACACAGACGGATCCAAACCAAGTCAGCTTGAATGGGTCAGTGATTTGTTCGCAACACAAATAAAATAGAAAAAGTTCTATTTTTTTGCGATGTGGAGGCACAGAGAAAACCCACAGAAGCACTTGTGCCTCCATTCTGCACTTGACCTTCCAGACTGCGGACCCATTCAAGTGAATGGGTACGCATCCATGATGCGGGGTGCAAATGGCCGGTGCATTGTAGCCCTAAGGTTACATTCAAACGACCGTATGTGTTTTGCAGTCCGCAAACTGTGGATATGCAAAAAGAACTGAAGACGTCCGTATAGCATCGTTTTTTTTTTGCACATCCATTGTAAGAATGCCTATCCTTGTCTGCAAAACGGACAAGACTATGACATGCTCTATATTTTTTGCGGGGCTGCGGAACGGACATACGGATGTGTATAGCACGTGGTGTGCTGTCCGCATTTTTTTGAGGACCCCTTTGAAATTAATGGGTTCGCATCCTATCTGCAAAAAAAAAAAAAAAAAAATAAATAAAAAAAAAAAAAAATAATATAGAATGGACACGGAAACAAAATACGTTTGTGTGAATGCAGCCTAAAAAATAATAAATTGGTGGAAACACTTGATGAAGAACATAAAAGAATTGAATTAATCATCACTTACACTGACAGGTTCCAGAATATTCAGATGGATCAGGCAAAGCATCATTTTCACTGTAATATCTATTGGAACGCCTTCAGGCACATGACACGTGACCTCTACAGAGGGGACAAAAATCAGCAATTCTTAAATATAAAAGCAAGATAATCATCAGGCTGTACAAGTTTATTTGTAAAGGTTTTGGACACCTTGCAACTGATTTTTCTATTCAAAATTAAGTCACTTTCTAAATAGTCTTAATTAAAAATGTGTTACCAATTTTTTTTCTGCAGACAGTGACAGTGAGACAGCTCTCATTTCTGACTGTTCTCGCCATCCCTTCTCTCAGTGTTAGAGATAACTATATGTGTGTAGGGGGGAGATGATACATGGAGGGCAGCTTATAAAGATTGTAAATAGCAAAGTAAACACAAGACAGTCTGCACGGGGAAGCCAGCAGCATCCTGGACACACAGATCCAGCATGTAATACTGGGAGGGACATACTCACGTAATGAAAATCTTTAAAACTAGCAGCCGGCTGCAAACTGTATCAAGCAGCCTGAAAATAAAGGAATATGCAGCTCTTTTTTTCTCAAGGTAACAACTAACATGTCAAAAAATAATTTCTCCTGTGTCAAAGGTCTCCATAGTCTTTATGTATTAGGCCTCTTTCACACCAGTGCCAGCACGGATCCGGCGGGTGAAGGGTGCCGCCAGATCCGTGCTGCCACATGAACACATGTGGGGCTGGAGCAGCGCATACACAGAGAGACACTTACCTGTTCCAGCAGCTCCGGACCTGACCAGCGACGAGGACGACGGCGCGCACAAGGGTAAGTTTACCCACAGCGCCACCTGCTGGAAGGAGGGGAAATTGCAGGGAGATGGATCCGTCATGAACTCCATTGAAAGTCAATGGAGGTCGGATCCGTTTACCATTGTGTCACACCAAACAGATCCGTCCCCATTGACTTGCATTGGGGGTCATGACAGATCCATCTTGGTGCGGATGCCCAGGCCAGAGAGCAAACTGCAGCATGTTGCGGTTTGCTCTCCGGTCTGGAGACAGAACGGAATGCTTCTAGGAGCATTCCGTTGTCTTCAGTTCAGTTTTGTCCCCATTGACAATGAATGGGGGACAAAACTGAAGAGTTTTATTCCAGTATTGAGCCCCTATGACGGAGCTCAATACCAGAATATTAAAACGCAAGTGTGAAAGTAGCCTTACCACGGGGCTTAATTTTATTTACTCTCTTTTTTTAGCACTACTTTTGTTATTTTGCTGTTTGATGCCATCATTCAAAGGGCTTGGCCGGTTTGATGACCTATCCTCAGGACTCCCAGCACCCCGCTGTTTGAAGAGAATGCAGTGCTAACTCTGTCTACCCCTTCCCATTGAAGTGAATGGGACAGAGGAGCTGCAATTACACCTGCTCACTGTTGATATTGAAACTGCTGATCGGGCAGTGTAAAAAATCTGCACTCTCAGGTGCACAATGAGGTCATCAGTGCATACACAGTAAGCATCAGTACTGCTGGGAGAAGCACACGCACCGATACAGGCGCAAGATTACAGGGGCTGGTGAGATGCCTAACCCTATTACTCAAATTGAAAAGGGCGTGGCTTAAGGTGAAGGGAGGTGAAGGTCTGGTGGTCAGAGGGTCTCGACCCACCCCTTGGTGCACCAAGATACTAATTTGCATACAAATCAAATGGGGATCTCTCAGTAACGGCTCCACATAATTATATAAAGAAATTATGATTTTACAAGCAAACACATACACAAGCGCTCTCACTGAAGTTTAAATTACCTGAACTGTCTTCAGGAGTGGAGCTTTCTTTTCTTTTCATTGTTATCCCAGAATACTGAGTAATGACCTTTAAAAAAAAAAAAAATTAGAAGTTTAGGTAAAACCACAAAGTCCATGACTGCAGGACAACGAGGACGTGTCACACTTATTTCTATATAAATACACAATCATTTCTTTTCTCAGTCACTTAATTGCAGTAGTTTCTTTTTATCCCACGCCACACCAGCTTCACAAAATAGTGGAAAAAATACTGCTGTTCTGAGTGGGAAGAGATAGAGAGATATATATATATATATATATATATATTATATATATATATATATATATATATATACACACACACACACACACACACACACAATGTTATACACATATACCCAAATTATTATGCAAATTGGATTTAAGTGTCATAAAGATTACATTTTTTTGTTTTTCAATGAAACTCATTGATGGTATTGTGTCTCAGGGCTCTTTGGATCACTGAAATCAATCTCAGATACCTGTGATAATTAGTTTGCCAGGTGAGTCCAATTAAAGGAAAACAGGATGTTCCACAATATTAAGCAGGCCACTGTTTTCAAGTAAAATGGGAAAGAAAAAGGATCTCTCTGCTGCCGTAAAGCATCAAATAGTGCAATGCCTTGGACAAGGGATGAAAACATTAGATATTTCAAGAAAACGTAAGCGTGATCATCGTACTGTGAAGAGATTTGTGGCTGATTCAGAGCACAGATGTGTTTGCGCTGATAAAGGCAGAATGAGGAAGGTTTCTGCCAGGCAAGTTCATCGGATTAAAGGGGTATTCTCATCTTAGACAATGGGGGCATATCGCTAGGATATGCCCCCATTGTCTTATAGGTGCGGGTCCCACCGCTGGGACCCACACCTATATCCAGAACGGATCCGACCACCACCAGGTGCAGCTCCCCGCTGCGCTCATAGAAATAAATGGGAGCGCAGCGCGCGGCCACCGCTCCCATTCATTTCTATGGAGCCGACGGAAGTAGCCCAGCCAGCGCTCGGCTATTTTCGGCGGCCCCATAGAAATGAATGGAGGGCGGCTGCGCATGCGCAGTGCGCCCTCATTCAGTTCGGGGGCTCCGTTCTGGATATAGGTGCGGGTCCCAGCGATGGGACCCGCACCTATAAGACAATGGGGGCATATCCTAGCGATATGCCCCCATTGTCTAAAATGAGAATAACCCTTTAAGAGAGCAGCTGCTAAAAAGCCATTACAAACCAGCAAACAGATATTTGAAGCTGCTGGTGCCTCTGGAGTCCGGCGAACCTCAAGATGTAGGATCCTTCAAAGGCTTCGGCCACCCCTAACCAGTGCTCACAAGCAGAAACGTTTGCAGTGGGCCCAGACATTCATGAAGACTAATTTTCAAACAGTCTTGTTTACTGATGAGTGTCGTGCAACCCTGGATGGTCCAGATGGATGGAGTAGTGGATGGTTGGTGGATGGCCACCATGTCCCAACAAGGCTGCGACGTCAGCAAGGAGGTGGAGGAGTCATGTTTTGGGCTGGAATCATGGGGAGAGAGCTGGTAGGCTCCTTTAGGGTTCCTGAAGGTGTGAAAATGACCTCTGCAAAGTATATAGGGGGGAATTTATCATTAGGAAAATATTTGAAGTCAGTTTTGCTTCAGTCTGTGTTGAGTACTTTCTGCCACATTTATCAAACGTCACAGGTTGTTTGATAAATGTGGCTTGTCCTTAAACCTAACACTTCTATCTAGAGAAGCTACTCCACTTTTCCTACTCCACCCTCCTCCTGGAGTGAGATTGCGACTATTTTGCGACTTTTTTAAAAAAGTCGCAATGATAAATCTGGAGTGAAACTCATTAACATGGCTAACCACACCCACTTTTCCACCCATATTGCATACTGGAGTGAGTTGTGTACACATGCAAAAAGTCGCAAAAAAAAAAAAAAAAAAAAAAAAAAAAAAAAAATCGCAAAAGCCCTATCGTGCGACTTTTTGAAGACAGAATTCTGGAGTGAAGGTGTGATAAATCAGGGCCATAGAGTTTCTGACAGACAACTTTCTTCCATGTAACAAAAAGCAGAAACGTGCCTTCAGGAGCAAAATCATCTTCATGCATGACAATGAACCATCTCATGCTGCAAAGAATACCTCTGTCATTGGCTGCTATGGGCATAAAAGGAGAATTCACAGAAAATGGTGCACTACAACGGTGAATGCAATTGACAATATATGGCTAACCCTCACACTGATGTTAAAATGAGACTTTCGCCAATATATTCTTAGATCAAGAAAATGCCTATAAAAGGAGATAAACTGATGGTGTGGCCACCATCTTCCCCTGACCTCAACCCTATCAGGCAAAAGATCTATGAGGGTGGGAGGCAGTTCACATCAAAACAGCAGCTCTGGGAGGCTATTCTGACATCATGCAAAGAAATTCAAGCAGAAACTCTCCAAAAACTCACAAGTTCAATAGATGCAAGAATTGTGAAGGTGATATCAAAGAAGGTTTCCTATGTTAACATGTAACTTGGCCTGTTAGGATGTTTTGGATTTAAATAGCTTTTTATTTCAGTGAATGTGACCTCCTAATGCTGCAAATTCCACAAATGAGCATTTTCAGTTCTTAAAAACATATAAAATGTTTAGAAACTCTACTGTGCATAATATTCTGGAACAGTGCATTTTAATTTTTTTTTTTAATTTTTGAAGAATATACTGTTATCATTGGGAGGTTTGTTCAATAAAATTTGATGCATACTCTAATGGGTGATGACTTTTATTATAATGACTGTCATTTGCACCAACCATTTAAGAAAATCAGAGATAAGTATCATTTGCATAACAATTTGGAACATGGTGTATACAGTGCCTTGCGGAAGTATTCGACCCCCTGGAACTTTTCAACCTTTTGCCACATTTCAGGCTTCAAACAAAAAGATATAACATTTTAAATTTTTGGTGAAGAATCAAAAACAAGTGGGTCACAATTGTGAAGTGGAACGAAATTTATTGGATCATTTAAACTTTTTTTTTGTAATAATAAAACTGAAAAGTGGGGCGTGCAAAATTATTCGGCCCCCTTGCATTAATACATTGTTGCGCCACCTTTTGCTGTGATTACAGCTGCAAGTCGCTTGGGGTATGTCTCTATCAGTTTTGCACATCTAGAGACTGAAATTCTTGCCCATTCTTCCTTGCAAAACAGCTCGAGCTCTTTGAGGTTGGATGGAGACGTTTGTGAACAGCAGTTTTCAGCTCTTTCCACATATTCTCAATTGGATTCAGGTCTGGACTTTGACTTGGCCATTCTAAGACCTGGATACGTTTATTTTTGAACCATTCCATTGTAGATTTTGCTTTATGTTTGGGATCATTGTCTTGTTGGAAGACAAATCTCCGTCCTAGTCTCAGGTCTTTTGCACACTCCAACAGGTTTTCTTCCAGAATGGTCCTGTATTTGGCTCCATCCATCTTCCCATCAATTTTAACCATCTTCCCTGTCCCTGCTGATGAAAAGCAGGCCCAAACCATGATGCTGCCACCACCATGTCTGACAGTGGGGATGGTGTGTTCAGGGTGATGAGCTGTTTCTTTTACACCAAACATATCGTTTTGCATTGTTTCCAAAAAGTTGGATTTTGGTTTCATCTGACCAGAGCTCCTTCTTCCACATGTTTGGTGTGTCTCCCAGGTGACTTGTGGAAAACTGTAAACAAGACTTTTTATGGATATCTTTGAGAAATGGCTTTCTTCTTGCCACTCTTCCATAAAGGCCAGATTTGTGAAGTGTTTGACTGATTGTTGTCCTATGGACAGACTCTCCCACCTCAGCTGTAGATCTCTGCAGTTCATCCAGAGTGATCATGGGCCTATTGGCTGCATGTCTGATCAGTCTTCTCCTTGTTTGAGATGAAAGTTTAGAGGGACGGCCGGGTCTTGGTAGATTTGCAGTGGTCTGATACTCCTTCCATTTCAATATGATCGCTTGCACAGTGCTCCTTGGGATGTTTAAAGCTTGGGAAATCTTTTGGTATCCAAATCCAGCTTTAAACTTCTCCACAACAGTATCATGGACCTGCCTGGTGTGTTCCTTGGTCTTCATGATGCAGAACCCTGAGACTATCACAGAGCAGGTGCATTTATACGGAGACTTGATTATACACAGGTGGATTCTATTTATCTTCATCAGTCATTTAGGACAACATTGGATCATTCAGAGATCCTCAATGAACTTCTGGAGTGAGTTTTCTGAACTGAAAGTAAATGGGCCGAATAATTTTGCACGCCCAACTTTTCAGTTTTATTATTACAAAAAAAGTTTAAATGATCCAATAAATTTCGTTCCACTTCACAATTGTGACCCACTTGTTGTTGATTCTTCACCAAAAATTTAAAATGTTATATCTTTTTGTTTGAAGCCTGAAATGTGGCAAAAGGTTGAAAAGTTCCAAGGCACTGTATAATTATACACCCCACATGCACTACAGCAGGGATCTCAAACTCGTGGCCCTCCAGATGTTGCAAAACTACAACTCCCAGCATGCCCCAATAGCTGTAGGCTCTCCTGGCATGATGGAAGTTGTAGTTTTACAACAGCTGTAGGGCCACGAGTTTGAGATCTCTGCACTACAGGGTTTTCATCCCCCACACACAAATATATAACTTACATTTAAAAGGGTTGTCTCACTTCAGTAAGTGGCATTTATCATGTAGAGAAAGTTAATACAAGGCAGTTACTAATATATTGTTATTATCCATATTGCTTCCTTCGCTGGCTGGATTCATTTTTCCATCACATTATACACTGCTTGTTTCCATGGTTATGACCACCCTGCAATGCAGCAGTGGTGGTTTTGCTTGCATACTATAGGAAAATGCACTAACCTATGTGTGCTTACATGGTCCCGTCCACCAGAGAGGCCAGCACTTTTTTCCTATAGTGTGCAAGCACAACTACCATTGATGGATTACAGGGTGGTCGTAACCATGGAAACGAGCAGTGTATATTGGGATGTAAAAATGAATCCAGCCAGCAAAGGAGGCAATATGGACGATCACAATACATTAGTGTATTGTAGTAACTTTCTCTACATGACAAATGCCACTTGCTGAAGTGACACAACCCCTTTAAGGGCTCATGCATACAAATATATTTTTTGTCACTGGAGTGATCATATTCTGTCTTCCTGCAGCCAACACAAGGGGGAACTTAGGATCTGACTGCATATGTTTCCAAATACACTCATTTGGTTTTCCCATAATTAGAACCATAACAAAAAAATTGAATGTATGTATGCAGCTAATATTTCAAAAACTGTATGAAAGCCAACGGTCCATCACACTGCAAGCAATAGCGCCCCTTGACTATGCCAGCTACAGTACATCATTACACTGCCAGTGAAAAGCAGTACTAAGAAGGTGGACTTACTTGGATGGATCGCTTCCATGTACAGCATGGAGGACATGGCTAGAAAGGTCCTGGCAGGGAATCCACTGCACAGATTTACTCTGCTGTGTGTACCAATGTGTGTATTCACCCACCAAATAGTCACAGCTTACAGAAGTACAGTATGCGTATGTGATAGTTCAGCAGATAACGCACAGATGATGTACACATAGAACAGTACATGCTGTGGTTACACAACTGCACTGCCAGGATCTTTCAGCAATGGAGCTCAGAGTCTCCGGCTTCTAATGCCTGCATTCAGTCTAAAAGACACACCAGAAGACTGCGGACCAAGCGAAAAGCTCCTATAATAGTCTGAAAGCACTAGAACCAAAAAAGGCATTTTTCTGTAATGAAAAGTTGTTATGGCTTGTACTATTCATTTATGGGGAAAAAATTTAAATAATTACTCTCTGACTCCTATAAAGATATATTCAAAACTAATTCATAGCAGAAGGTAAAAGGGAGTTAAGAGGTGGGAAGTCACCTCACTGACACCTCTGGCAGGAGCCGTTAGGTACATTAATACATGAACATTCTCCGGTTCCCCTGAAAACCAGCCCCAGAACGCACTCAGAGGATTCCTGAGCACACACATAATCAGGAGGGCTGCAGCATGAGCCCTCTCTATGCACTACATGCCTGTTTGCAGGGGAACATGATGGGGGAAAGCACCGACATACAAATTACTGCAATTCATGTTCTACTGTACTTAATAGGGTGGCCAAAGATAACATTCTCTTTAAAATGTCACAAATCAAAAGATTGCATTAGTGTCTGTACACTCTACCTGATTTGGCCCAATGCAGTGTAAGTGCCACTGGGAGCCAGTACTTAGCATCTCTCAAGCAAACATGTACAGCGCTGCGATCATGGAGGGTACATAAGTTGCCTTATCTAGCTCTACTACATCATTAGATGTAACCCTTGCAGCACATCCTTGTAATCCTGCTTTCTTACATGACTGGTTGAATTATGAGCCTCCATGGTGTCAAGACATGGAAGAAACTGCCAGCTACCTGTACCAGGGCCATTACTAAATGTATAACCTGGATAATTAAAGGGGTTGTCTCATGTAAGACACCCGAGGCCTATCGCTAGTATAATCCACCACTGGGACCCCCTCCTACCTCCAGAACAGGACTCTGAAGTGAACAGATAAAAGCTGCGTATGTGCGGCCACCCGCCAATCATTTTTATGGGAGTTCCGAAAATTTCCGGCAGTCCCAAAGAAGTAATTGGACTGGTGGCCACACTTGCACAGTGCGCTCTCCATTAATTTAGAGTATTTTTAGTTTGGCTATTTTTTTGAGCTCCCAAAGAAATTAATGGAGGGTGGCTGCGCACGTGCGGCTGCTCTCCATTTACGTTGGGGTTCCTGTTCTGGAGCAGAGGGTGGGACCCGTACCGATCGATATTGGTGACATATCTTAACGATATGCTACCAATGTCTACCCCTTTAAGGTAAGCAACATAGATTGTCTATTTTATGCAAGCAAGAAGTAGACAAAAGACATTCGGCCCCATTCACATGACCATGTGACAGCTGTGTCCGCAAACTGCAGACATGTAAAACACGGATACTGGCCATGTCCACCCTGCATAGTGGTGTGGACCCATTGACTTCAATGGGTCCACGATCCGCAAGATGTGGCCAAATACAGGAAATATCAACTTTTGCGGAGTGGCTGCACAGACCTGGAAGTACACGGAAGGGCTTCCATGAGCTTCTGGGACTGCATTGAAGTCAATAGGTCTGCACCATAATGCAGGGTGCACATGGCCAATACGTATGTTTTGCAGATCTGTGGTTTGTGGTACACAAAACGGACATGGCTGTCACACGGTCACATAAATAGGGCCATAAGAATTTCTTTGGAAAACCAGAAGCAAGCATATAGTAATACCTCAAGTGCTTTCTCATATTGGTTGTTGGAGATGTACAGCTCAGCAGCGATATTAACATCTTCTATTGCCACAAGGTTCTGATGCTTGGAAAAAGCTTCTTCAATAATGACAATGGCAGAGGCAACATCATTGGTTTCATAATAAATCCTAAAAGAAGTCGTGAAGACAGGCCAATAAATCTTAGGTTGGTCTACAAGAAGATATTTTATACTGCCCTAACCGCTCCAGCATATACCCCCATATTCATGAGTTTCTGGCTATTCCTGACTGCCTCTGCCACTAATTGACTGTAATCAGTGGCAGGGGGTGGGGAGAGCCAGGAGCTCATGAATATGGGGACTCATCAGCATGCAATGGAGCTGTTCAATACAATATTTTAGCAAGAAAGTGATCCAGCATTTCAGCTTTTTGCTAAGGGGATCTGTCACTAGTAGAGTTGCACCAGGTATCGAAGTTTTGATACCCAATCAATGCTTTTTCACCCGGACCAATACGATATTGGGATTTGCTTTTGCTTGCTACTAGATAACGCAGCTCAGTATCTTTTCTCATTAGAGAACATGGTGCGTACCACGCTCATCAGCAGAACAGTACAACGTTGGTCACAGCACCTGTCAAATGACTGTGTTCGGCGGGATTGCTGTTTCCCGTCATTGCAGACAGGTGCCGACTATATGATACAGCCTAGGCTAATGCGCTCGTAGTTATCTCTTCCGAGTGAAGCAGGCACAAGATTAGCTCTGCATCTCCTTCATTCTAGCACTGTGGGGGCACAACATACAGACCCCCTCCAATCTGTAAGGTTCTGAAGAGGTCTATGACGATGCACCTGTAGACTTCTGCAAAAAGATGCGTGAGAAGATAAAATTACTTAGCCATATCTCTCGCCAGCTGCATGAAACGTTCGCCATCAGTAGGAGATAGCAGATTAAGGATGCGACGGTATCCATCCATGGCCAGTTTATGTTCCCCAACCTGTTCATATAGGCTTGATCTCTCCCATAAATAACGGACATTGGTAGGATGATACTTCAGAGCTGGAAAAGAGCACAAAATGCACCTCAATGTTACTCAATGGTGTAAGCAGGTACTTAAAGGGGATACGCAACCTCTATAACGCCCCCCAAAATGCCCTGGCCACTCGTGCTGGTGCTGATCCTGCTGCTGCATCTCCTTGTCACATGGATCAAAACATCTGGCAAAGGGAGGTGGGGGGCCACAACGAGAATGAGTGTTCCTAGCGTCACCCACCATGCTAGAGAGGTTCTGTTGCAGCCTGCAGTTAGGTGTGAGGGGAAGCAGCCATCAGACAATGGGAGCATATCCTAGTGATATTCCACCATTGTCTGTGATGGGAATACCCCTGTAAGGCTACTTTCACACTAGCGGCTGCACGGATCCGGCACCTAAAGGGTGCCAATGGATCCGTACTGCCGCTGACACGTGTGGAGCCGGAGCAGCGCTCCGGCTCCACACATGTTGACACATACACAGAGAACATACATACAAACACATACATACTTACATACTCCAGCCCGGGACGCCGGCAGCATGTCTTCACGCGCCTCCTGCGCGCAGTGATGACGATTCCCCACAGCACCCTCTGCTGGGCGCAGTGGGGAAACGTCATACCTGCGCGCAGGAGGCGCGTGAAGACATGCTGCCGGCGTCCCTGCCTGGAGTATGTGAGTATGTATGTGTATGTGTGAGTATGTATGTATGTCTGTCTGTTTCTCTGTAGCCGGATCCGGAATGATCCCCCCCTTGCAAGTCAATGGAGGACAGATCCGGATTACTGGTGTGTCACACCAAACGGATCCGTCCCCATTGACTTGCATTGGGGGTCATTCCGGATCCGTCTTGGTGTGGATGCCTGGACCGGAGAGCAAACTGCAGCGGTTTGTTCTCTGGTCTGAAGACGGAACGGAATGCTTTCAGGAGCCTCCGTTGTCTTCAGTTCAGTTTTGTCCCCATTGACAATGAATGGGGACAAAACTGAAGCGTTTTTTTTCCGGTATTGAGCCCCTATGACGGAACTCAATACCGGAATTTAAAAACGCTAGTGTGAAAGTAGCCTAAGCCACATTCTTCTGAGTAAGATAAGAACTGATATACGAGTGTTTAAAAGGTCATAGATCAGGAGTTAAGTCTGCTCCTCAGATGACAGAAAAGTCATAACATCCACAGGCAGCTCGTACAGCACCTCAGCTATCTACTCAAAAAAGGAAAAGGATGCCATAGTTTTAATAAAGACCAATTGAAAACCTGATTTTTAGCTCAAAATAAGTACAATGCAATAATAAAAAAATACCCCAAAGGTGTACATAGCCTTTAACTATCTACGGTGCTTACTGGGTAGCAGTATATATACATAAAAACAAAAAACACATAACTGCTATAGACAGAAGAGAAGCAGACCTGAAGCAACAACCTAGCCATGTAACTGGGTTTAATTATTAAAGGGGTTGACCCATCTCATACACTAATGGCACCTGCTCCCAAAGTGAAGGAGAGCACTCACCGCACTCCCCTTTCATTGCTATGGGAGTTCTGAAAATAGCCCAGCTCTAGGGTACAGAGAGTGGCTCAGCAATTTTCCGGCAGTCCCATAGCAGTGAACGGAGGGGTAGCCGCACATGCACAGTCATGGTGCCCGGTTCTTGGCTATTTTTTGGAACTCCCATAGCGGCAGACAGAGGGGAGCCCATTCTGAAGATAGGAGCAAGTACCAGAGATGAGACCTGCACCTATCTGACATTGATGGCGTATCTATAGGATATTCCATCAATGTCCAAGATGAAATACCCTTTTAAAGCAATAGATCTAAGTAATGAACTGATAAACTGGATTCATTTTCCAAGGCCGTGAACAAACCTTTGGAGTAGCAGAATATAGCTTGTTTGATGTTGTCTTGCTCCAAAGACATCTCCGCTAGTCTGACCCATTCCTCCGTGTCACTGGGATTCAAATGAGCAGCAATCAGCTCAAACTGCAGAGACTTCTCCATGTCCCCTTGGTCCTCGTATATCATTGCAAGCGTTGAGAATGGCTCATAAGCCAGAGGAGCTGGAAAGAAAACTGGATCAGTTCTGCCATAACTTATAGGGCGACTAGAATAACCGATCCTGTACAATCAAGCCATGGAATTGGAACACAAAAATAAAGATATTTATGACCAGTCACCTCTCTTGGCATGGCTTTAATGACCACTTGTTTCACCCGGGCGATAAAAATTCTGCAGCGTATTTTCATATAAACCATGTTATGTCATTCTTGTTATTCCTACTAGAAGTTTAGGAATAAATTGGCAACTGGGTGTCTGTCCCTGCACAGTCTGATATTGTGAGCACTGATTGGACAGTGGCAGACTATGCAGGGACACACCTCCAACTAGTAACACCCAGTTGGCTATTCATAAAATTCAAGTAGGAAAAATAGAGAAATGGCACAACATAAGCCTAAGAACAGATGTTCTAGAATGGTCCTTTAATGTGGGATATAATTACTTACTAGAACAGCCATGTCAGGGGTGGCGACAGGTCCTCTTTAAAGCAAACCTGTGAAATACTGACACACTTCATTATAAAGAATGCTGAAGGGCGAGTTACACATGCATGACTGACAGATTCCTGGCTATACGCAAATAGCATTTCAGAGCAACTTAGGGGCACATTTATTAAAGGGGTTGGCCACTTTGTTAGCACTTATTAAAACTGTAAAGAAAGCAGGCAGACAATAAACTTCCTCATATATCTTCTGCAGCAGATCTGCCTGGTTCCTTTGCTATTGGCAGCCACGCCCCCTCTGTGCTTCTCTCATAGCTGGCTGCCTCGTCCATGCCAGCACGTGCTCTAGTCCATGGAAGGAGTGTGCTGCTCCTGGGTCCTAAAGGCACCCTGCTTGTGTCAGAGAAGTTTCCTTCTGCTGTGACTTCAGTCTTGACTATACAGGGCTGAAGGGGCTTAGCAGAGAAACTTGTTAGAAGCTGAAATAAAGAAACTTTGCAAGAGGAAGAGAGAATGAGGAGAATCTGTGATGTAACTCACTGACTGCAGTGATGTAGCAGAGCCAGGAAGGTGCTGTGGACAACAAAGTGTGAGCAATCCTAGTGTCTGTCCTGTCTATGACCACTCTGCAATGTGATCTTATCACAGACATGTTTATTCCAGCCAGACCAACAGGTCAGGAGCTTTAACCCCTTCTGAGCTGTCAGTATGGCTGAGGTCAGTGATAGCAGCAGCAGTCACTGAAGTCATCTGTAAATATGTGCCCTCTCCTTCCTGCACACTGTATATAGTGATATATGATGCCCCCAATACAGTGATGTGATCACCACTTTATACTGTATATAATGATGTGTGACCCCCTGTATACAGTAATAGTTGACACCACCACCACCACCATACACTGTATATACTGATGTGTGACCCCCCCACCACTGCATACAGAGATCTGTGAACCCCTGTACAGTGACCCCTTTATACTGTATATACAGATGTGTGACCCCCCTGTACATTATATACAATGATGTGTGACCCCCTGTACTTTACATATAGTGACTTGTGACCCCCCTGTACATTATAGTGATGTGTGACCCCCCTGTACTTTATATATAGTGATGTGTGACCCCCCTGTACTTTATATATAGTGATGTGTGACCCCCCTGTACTTTATATATAGTGATGTGTGACCCCCCTGTACATTATATATAGTGATGTGTGACCCCCTGTACTTTACATATAGTGACTTGTGACCCCCCTGTACATTATAGTGATGTGTGACCCCCCTGTACTTTATATATATATAGTGACATGTGACCCCTGTACGTTATATATAGCTATTTGACTACACTCATTTTCCTTTTTCCCCCAGAGGAAGGGTAGTCATATATTCATAGATGATTGATGGGCTGTCAGCTGGGAGCAGGTCGTATGATGATAGACAGGAGGCTCCTCTGTATGTCAGCAGATCGATTTGTGCAGTCCGTGCACCTAAACAGAAATCTGACAGCTCAGAGCTGCCATAGATTTCTGGCTTCATTTGAGTCAGAAAACTGGTGAAAATGAACATAAATTTGTTGGGGTGACTGGTCACGCCCGGTCTCTCCCATTGTCACGCCCTTTAAAAAAAAAAAAAAAAAAAAAAAGCGCAGTTAAAAATTTGCAAACAGGGAGGTCATGTGACTTCTCCTCTAGACATGATTGCTGCAGTGCATGCTGGGATTGTTACTTTCACTTTGCAGCTGCTCCTCCCACAAAGCCTGTCTGAGGGAGCTCCTCCAGGGAAGTGTATCATGGTGAACAGGTTAGATAAATGACGTACAGCCAGTACATGTCACCTGAGAAATACTTCATAGTGTTGGCTATTGTCTGGGGGAATTTTGGATTTTTGATACTTAGGGTGGCCAACCCCTTTAAGACTGGAGTTTTAAACCCCTAAGCTGGCGATGGCTTCGCCAACGTTATAAGGAGGAGCTGGTCTGTTCATAACTTAATAGCATCCAGCAC
Source organism: Rhinella marina (assembly GCA_900303285.1). Taxonomy (NCBI): domain Eukaryota; kingdom Metazoa; phylum Chordata; class Amphibia; order Anura; family Bufonidae; genus Rhinella; species Rhinella marina. The sequence continues at coordinate 274,331 of ONZH01007180.1, forward strand.
CACTTCTAAATGTAAGATAACTTCCTAGCTGTCTTACATCTAGACCTTTTTCTACCACTGAAACAGGTATAGAAAATGGTATATGAGACGGGCCTGCCGGCTTATCCCCTTCCCCAACCACTTTTTTAATACCCTGTGTGAGCAAGACGAAGTCGCAGATTGTGGCGCAATCGGATCCAGAAATACACCTAATTTAGGCATATTTCAGTATAATAAATGACCCCCTTACTGCTGTGCAATGAGGCAGCGTAAAGGTAGTTCATGCAAACCATGGTTAGGACGGCATAAATCTGCTAACAGGTTCCCTTCCATTTTCTGCAGTACTGGCACTATAACCACTGGGCAATTCATGAACATGAATCTCATTTAGAAAATTCACCTGAAACAGTACAAAATCTTTATTCAATAATTAGAGCATAACCATTATTAAAAAGCTGCAATGAATAAGCAATGTAATAAGAGGTCACCCTCCTGATGCATAAATGCTGCAACTACCCAAAATGTTAAAAAAAAAAACATTTAAAGGGGTTGTCTCACCTCGGCAAGAGACGTTCATCATGTAGAGAAAGTTAATACAAGGCACTTACTAATGTATTGTGATTGTCCATATTGCCTCCTTTGCTGACTGGATTTATCTTTCCATCATATTATGCACTGCTCATTTCCAGGAGTTACAACCATCCTGCAATCCAACACCAATGGACATGCTTTCTCACTATAAGAAAGGAGCTGGCTTCTCTGGTGGCCAGGACTGTGACAGTGTGCATAGGCCTGCACTTTTTCCTACAGTGTGCAAGCATGGCCACCGCTGCTGGATCGCAGGGTGGTCGTAACCCCTGGAAATGAACAACCCCTTTAAGCCTCATACAAGATCTTCCAAAATGATATTTTATTAATATATACCACCAGTACATCTACAATATATTTATCCATGTAATATTTTGGAAGCTCTTGTATGGGCCTTAAATTCATTTAAAATTTTTCATTTTAATATTATTTATGCAAGAGATGGCACCCGGCTTGCGAATTTTCACTTTTTAATGTTTTTAATATGTAATTATTGAATAAAGTTTTTCAGGTGAATTTTCTTATTGGTGATTTGCTATCGGATATCAGTAGCACGTTCTAGTGACCTCCCACCCAAATCCTTTAACCAGAAGATCCAAATCAGTTTGAAAAGCTTTAAAATACAGTTTTTATAGGAAACTGCCAAGCAGATGCAAAAAAATTGCACCACCCATGAAAGAAAAAGTTGAGAATACACCTCTGTATCCATTGGATACCTTGATCACCCACTTTTGCTTACATTTGATTAACTGGTGAAATCACCAAATTGCTAGCATCCAATCAGATGCCATAAAAACCTAAAGTGATCTCAGCTGATGAATAGGACCCATCAGTACCCTCAGCTATGACATTTTATAACTCCAATAATCTTCAACAGAAAGGAAAGAACGAGACTTGTTTCTTTTGGTCTAGCAGATGGGGCTCTACTGATAATTATGTAGACGTCCCATGGGTATGATAGATAATTGTCAGCTACTTCCACAGTCCCACTGCTACCAAGTAAGCCTGGAAACAATGAAGTATTCAGACCTTCACATTTATACCACGACTGCATACCTTGCCTAATAATTTCCATACACATCAATATGGCATCTTCTGCCTCCCCTCGGGCAAAACGGATGTTGGCCTCTCCCATGAGGCCCCGGAGAGCTTTGGGGAGCTTACTGCGAGGTCTTTTTGCCTATTAAAAAGGAACAGTAACACTTTAGAGTCCTTAAGTTTCAACCAAAATCATGAAGATTATGAACCATGATGACATGCATTTATGATTAAAGAAACTAAAAACACAAAGAACTGAGAAAAATGAGGCTTACAAATAAGTGCACATTTTGTGCCCGCAGGCTTCCTTTCATGTAGGATACTCAAATACAATCATCATGTACAATATGGACAACAAAACATTTCTGTAAATCGTCTTTATAGAAAAAAGAGAAATGTTTATTTCGGGTCATAATTTACATAGGTCTATGCATGGATTTCATTTAAATTGGGACAAGCTCACATTTGTGTGGGAGGCTCATTTCTCTTACAGATTTTGTCAAAAACAGCAGAGAGAGAAGTGTCTTGCGTGTAGGACTTTTTTTTTTTCTCCCATTAAAAAAAGCATTCTCCCAGACAGAAACGGAACCGAGCCCATTATAGTCAATGGGATCTGGCTACCTTTGTCAGTTACGTGCTAAATACAGCACCTCCATTATTTTCATTCATCCTATAATGGAGCAGAACAACAGAAATAAGTAATGCTGATGTCAAACCTGTAGCTGTTCCTTCCAGATCTGGCATTAGGGCTCCTGTACACGGTGTGGTCCGGTTGCGGGAGTACTGCTAATTGCTGGGCTGCACCATGTACAGGCGCCCTTAGACTGATCTGTAAAATACCTTCATCATCTTTCTGTTTTCTCTGTTGATTTCCATTTCCAGGGCAAAGACATCACCAGCAGTAGGCTGATCCGAGATTTCTTCTCCATCATCCTCATCGTCATCCTCTCCGTCATCTTTTTCATCTTCTCCAATCATGGATGCAAACACTCTTTGAACTGACTTGCTGACACCATCCGAAGTTTCACCTTCTGAATGTAACCAGAAAAAAACTTTGTGAAAATCCAAACTGAACTGACATTACACCATACTGTAATGTTATTTCTAGCAGAGGACCCTCAGAATGCCAATAGATGGGAGTTCTGGAATGGAATATAAAATAAATATGATATATATCATATCTGACATAGCTGTATCCCAAAAAAAAGGTCCAAACTATTAAAATATAAAAATATTTATCCTGCATGGTAAATGCTGTAACATTAAAGAGAAAAAGTCATTCATACATGGTACCAATAAAACCCTGAATATGGCAATGCAACCCCCCCCCCCAATTTTTTTTATTATTTCTTTTTAAACCACTATTAAAGGGGATGTCTGGGATTTTTCATATTGATGACCTATCCTCAGGATAGGTCATTAATATCAGATCGGCGGGGGTCCAAACACCCCGCCGATCAGCTGTATGAGGAGACGCCGCACACATGCCATCTCCCTTCTCTCATCCTGTCCACTTACAGGACATAGAGTAGCAGAGCAGGAAGAGAGACAGCATGTGTGCACAGCGCTCACCGTTTCCTCCTCCCAGCCGATCTGATGTTATTCACCTATCCTGAAGATAAGTCAACATTAGTGATAGCCCGGACAACGTCTTTAAAAAACAAAAAAACAACAACCTATAGATTAGGTGTCGTACTAACCCACACAATAAAGGTAACATGTCAACATAACATGTCAACACAAAGACAACCTAAAAAAAACAACGGTGAAATTGCATTTTATTTTAATTTCATCCCATGAAGAGTTCTTTGCCCATTTTCAATATATTAGAAGGTAGAGTAAATTGCACCAGTAAAGAATACAACTTGTCCAGAAAATAATACAAGCCCACAAAGGGCTATGTGAATGGAGATATAAAAACTGATGGCTCTTGGAAGACGTGAAAAAAAACAAAAACAAAAAAATAAAAAAAAAATAAAGACAAAACGAATGGACAACGTAAAATGGTTTATGGCACCTAGGTTTTGATATTCCATAAATGTGTCAGAGTTATACCCCCTTTACAGGGTAATGTGTCAAGTGTGAAATCTATCCCTTGTTCACAAGATAGGGGATAATTAACTGATGAGTGGGGGGTCTCACTGCTGGCACCCCCCACCAATCAGTTAGCCATCTCCTATCCTGTGGATAGGATATAGCTTTCAAACTTTCCACAACCCCTTTAAGTTTTGCGGCCTTTGGGAGTGGTTCACTATGACAATATGGCTCTCAGACTGAAAAAATGGTTGTGCACCCCTGGGAGGTGTGATGTGCCAGGCCTATCACAGCTATAGTTACAGATCATGCTGCCCTAGGTACCTTGGGCTGAGTATACCCTAAAGTTGGCCACACATATAAACACTGAATACAGAATTTTTCACAACTTTTACATTTCTGTTTCCTAAGCCCGAGAGCAGGATGTACTCAATAATAATGTCTGACTGTATGTCTGATATGATGCACCAACATTTTGTGTTTGCCTGCATACAACCATATAGAAAAGCTACAGGCAGGTGACAATTTAGGGGTATGGAAGCTACAGACGGACAGCTGTGACCCTGGAGGACAAGAAGAAAACATACAAAACTTACATTTATATCAGTGAGGACAAAGTCACAGGCACATTGAGTTCACAGAATAAAGTCCCTTTACAGCAGATATCGGAAGGAAGCGATCCTTCCTGAAAATCTACTGATCCCTGGTGGAGGAGACCACTGCATTTACATGAAGCAATCTCCTCTAGAGTATGGGGAGGATCGATCGCTAATCGCAAAAGGGCTCGTTGTTTGCTGGCAGGAGATCGTGTTTACACAGCACTATCTGCTGCCGGTAACGTTAAATTTTGGTATGCAAGAGTGATTGGGTTACCTGATGAACAAGTGTTTTGCTCGTTCATTAGGAAATTGGCAGTACATTTATACTGCCGGATCATCTCTAAAGAACGTTACTATTAATTCACGTTAGCGATAATCTGTTCCCTTAACCCATAGCATACCAGCGCTGTACATGTACGGCGCTGGAAACTGGGACAGAAATGTTTTTTTTTTTTATATACTTGAAGCTTACTTTTTTTTTTTTTTTATAACTTTATTTTTTTTACATTTTATTTTTTGTCCCACTCTGGGGCTTCAATGTTTGGGGGTCTGATACACTTACAGCTTCCTACCTGTGAGATCCAGGGGGCTGGATCTCACAGGCTAATAAGAAGGCAGCCACAATGCCTAAAGGAAGGCATCGGGCTGCCTTCCCTGCCATCGGGTCCCTGTCCTACAGCAGGGGTCCGGCTACTCCACGGCACTCTAATGGGGCGGGCGCATGAGCTGTAGGACAGGGACCCGATGGCAGCCCCATGCCTTCCTTAGGCATTGTGGCTGCCTTACTGTTAGCCTGTCAGCCCCCTGAATCTCACAGGTAGGAAACTGTAAGTGTATTAGACCCCCAAACGTTGAAGTCCCAGAGTGGGACAAAAAAAAAAAAAAAAAAAAAAAAGTTTTACAAAAAATTACAGTTTCAAGAAAAAAAAAAAAAAAAAAAAGTGTCCTTTTCCCAAAATAAAGGAAAAAAAAACATTAAAAAAAAATATATAAATATTAGATATTGCTGCGTCCATATCGACCGGTTATATAAAATCTGTCATCTGACCCCACAAAAAAATGAGACCCTACCTAAGACAATTGCCCAAAAATAAAAAAAATATGTCTCTCAGCAAATAGCAAAACTCAAAAACAAGCTTTTATTCTATTCAAAAAGGCTTTCACTGTGCAAAACAAAAATAAAAATGACAGCCTGCTCTATAAAAATATCACACGATATACCCCTGCAGGTGAATGCTGTAAAATAAAAAAAATAAAAAACTATGCCAAAGCAGCCATTTTTTGCCATTAAAGTCTTATGTACCCCAAAATGGTACCAATGAAAACATCACCTCATCCAGCAAAAAATGAGCCCTCACATAAGACAATCACTTAAAAAATAAAAACTAATGGCACCCGTAAAACAAAATTAATCAAAATCTGCGCTGCAAAAGCCATATAGCGCTCTTTCTGTTCTGAATCCTGCCATGTGCCGTCACAGCAGTTTACCACCACCGTATTCAGGAGAAAATGGGGAACAAATTATGGGGTGATTTTTCTCCTGTTACCCCTCATGAAAATGAAAAATTTGGGGCTAAAACATTTTATTGGAAGAAATGAAAATATTTCATTTTCACAGCCAAATTCCGTAAAACGCTTTAGGGGTATGTCAGGGTCTCTTCAAACACAAAATGGTGCCTAAAAACCATTCTAGCAAAATCTGCCTCCAAATACCATATGGCGCTCCTTTCCTTCTGACCACTGCCACGTGCCCATAGAGCAGTTTACCACCACATATGGTTTATTTCTGTAAACTGCAGAATCAGACTAATTCATATTGAGGGTTAAAGAGGCTCTGTCACCACTTTGCAACCTATGTATTTATATACATGGGCATGTAGGTGTTGTAATCCTCTCCCCAGACATACCTTCAAATTGCAGAGTCAAGCAGCAATTCTTCCAGAAAAAGAACTTTTATAAATATGTAAATGAGGCTTCGGAGCACCAGGAGGCATGCTCTTTCAGTCTGAGAACTGCTTCATAAACGCCCTCCCGGCTCCAAAACCCACCCTGCAGCCTTTATCCCCGCCTCTCCTGTCTCTGATGGACTACCTGCGCAGTCAGAACTTCGGCGGCACATGCGCTGTACGCTTGCAGTGCCGAATGCTGCGCGCGCTCAATGTATTGCGTACGCGCCGTCACTTCTCTGAACCCGGAAGTGACGGCGCGTTCCGGAGATCAGCTGAGCGGAGCGTACGCAATACATTGAACGCGCTTGCAGTGTTTGGCACTGCAAGCGCACACCGCATGCGGCTGCGAAGTTCCGACCGCGCAGGCGCGAGATTTCAGTGCTAGACCGAAAGGTCTAGCGCTGTCCATCAGAGACAGGAGGGGCAGGGATAAAGGTTGCAGGGCGGGTTTTGGAGCCGGGAGGGCGTTGATGAAGCAGTGCTCAGACTGAAAGAGCACACCTTCCGGTGCTCCAAAGCCTAATTTACATATTTATAAAAGTTCTTTTTCTGGAAGAATCGCTGCTTGGCTCTGCAATTTGAAGGTATGTCTGGGGAGAGGATTACAACACCTACATGCCTATGTATATAAATACATAGGTTGCAAAGTGGTGACAGAGCCTCTTTAACAAAGTTTGTAACAGTTTTTTTTATAATTTGAGGGGTGTAGCTTCTAAAATGGGGTCATCAATGGGTGGTTTCAATTAGGTAAGCCTCTCAAAATCACTTTATGTTTGAATTGGTGCTTAAAAAAATGGTTTGGGAAATTTTGTTAAAAATTTGAAAAATTTCTTCTAAACTTCCAAGCCCTCTAACTTCCTAAAAAAAAAAAAAAAATTAGACTTCCGGTTCCGGCGCTGCCATGTGAAGTCGCAGTGCGCGGAGCTCTCTGCAGTACACCCTCGCTAAGCGCCATTTAGTAGCGTCGGAACACCGCCCCGCTGTTTCAGTACTGGTCTCCTGATCGATCCTCAAGGCATTGGACTCTCCTATGGAACGGTACTTACTTCGGAGTGGCCAGAAAATCCCGGGATCGCAGAACTCGGACATCATTCCCGCCGCGCAGCCTCCCAAGATGGCGGCGAGCCCGCCAACGGAGTCTCAAGATAGCTGCTTGCTGGACTCTTTGCCGCCTATTACAGACCCGGGGACCATTGATTACAAGAGGTTAGCTATTGAAGTGGCATTCCGGATAACTCCGGATATCCAGAAAACGCTTGAAACCACAATTCAGTCCTCTCTAGCGGCTCTCCAGGCGGAGATGAGTCATACTAGCCATAGAGTGGACTCTTTGGAGCAAGAGGTGCACACGCTTCACTCTAATGCGAAAGGACTGGAGGCTACTCTGGAGGATCACCACCGGGCCTTTGACCAACTTAGAGCCAAGTTGGATGACCTAGAAAATAGGTCCCGACGCAATAACCTAAGGTTAGTGGGCTTACCGGAATCCATCAGGCCTGCGGAGTTGCTGGACTTATGTGAGCGGGAGTTACCTGAGGCTTTGGGCCTGAATTTCTTTTGCCGTGTGGAGCGTGCTCACCGGGTAGGCCCTGATCCTTCACAGCAACAGAGACGCCAGGCCACAGCAGCTTCGCCATCTTCGCAAAGGGGCAGACCACGCCAGGTCATTATGCGCTTACTGGATTTCAATGACAAGGCGGCCATGCTACGCAACTTCAGACGACGACAGCACCCTGTTACCATCAGAGGCTTCCGCATCATGCTGTTTGAGGATTACTCAGCAGATATTGCCAGACGACGCAAGATCTTCAGCCCCCTATGCACCCAGCTGTACCATAGGAACATTCGCTTTCAGTTACTGTACCCAGCTATTTTAAAGGTGTTCTTACCCCAGGGGGGTGTCTCCACCTTTGACTCTCTTGCGGAGGCGGAACCAGCCCTGGCCTCCATTTTGTCTCCAACTACTCTGCCACCGACATCTTCACCTAGAGGGTCATTGGAACAGCACAGTAGGAAGATGTCAGGACGGCAGCGACGAGGACGCTCTAACAGGAGATCTATTGGACGTTCTAGAAGTTCAAGACGCTGGTCCTCTGATTCATCTGGCAGGTTCTCCCGGCGGTGAAAGGGCGCTAGGGACAGTCGGCAATTTGAATGTCCTGTTTACCTGACAGTATTTTGCTAGTTTCTTCTCTCTTCTAAGTTTTCTCTGTTGAGGATTTATGGGGGGTCTCTTGCTATTGACTTTCCGCTATTCGGGTGGGGGTGGATAAGCCTACTAGGTTAGGGAATGGCAGGGAGTACTCCATGGCAGAAAAAAGTGAAGGTCATAGCTTAAGAGGAAGTACTATTGTCATCTAGACTTCCAAGCACTTAGGTTTTCATTTTCTGTATTGTAGTCAGTTAAGTTTACGGACTTGGTTATATACCGGGTCCTTTTTGATTTAGTGTCCCCCTTCCAACCCCTCTTCCTTTCCTTTTCCTCTCCCCTCTGCTTGTCCCACTCAGAACTACCATGCGCATCATTTCCTGGAATGTTAAGGGGATGAAATCCCCTCACAAACGCTCTAAAATACTCCGACATTTGAAAAAACTGAAGCCAGACATAGCTCTGCTGCAAGAAACCCATTTGGTGGAAGCTGACTTCTTCAGGTTGCGCAAGTTCTGGGTGGGACAGGTATTGGGTTCCCCGGCCCGGGATAATAAAGCTGGAGTGCTCACGTTGATACACAAGAACTTCTCTGGGAGGGTTCTATCGGAGGTCTATGATGAGGAAGGCAGATGGCACCAAATGACCATAGCATTGGGAGATGTCAAATACAGCATACATAATGTCTATGCACCTAATGGGGAAAATGAGAGGTTCTTTGCCTGGCTGGAACGTAAGGTGCTGAGTGATGCGATTCCTCATAAGGTAGTAGGGGGGGGATTTTAATACAGTATCTGCAGTACTGGAAGATCGCCAGCGACAGGTCCGGAATGTGAGCTTACCCAGACGTAGGGACAAGGTGTTGTCTCCCTTCCTTTTGTCCACTCAGTTACAGGATGCATGGCGTATATTACGCCCGGATGAGAGAGAATATACCCATTTCTCACACTCCCACCAGACTTGGTCTCGCATTGATTATATGTTTATCAGTGTGCCGTTGGTTGGAAAGCTCTTAAGGGCAGACATTCAGGATATGGTCATTTCGGATCACTCACCTGTCTCCATTTGTTTGCAGGATGCCTATCCCAGAGGAACAGACTATCTTTGGCGTTTCCCCTCCTTCCTGGCAAAGGATGACAACTTTACCGACATCCTTCGGGGATGGTGGTGGGAGTTTCAAGGTGACAATCCTCCGCATGCATCAGATGTCTCCGTTCAATGGGAAGCTGCAAAGGCGGTTCTTAGAGGTAAAATCATCGGTTACCTTAGCAACCTACGGAAAAAGGTCTCCCAACAGTACGCAACAGTCAGTGCTTCCCTCCGAGCAGCTTATACGCTGTTTTTGCAGTCCCCTTCTAGTGCCAATAAGGAGGCATGGTTCAAGGCGAAAAGTGACTATGATTTTTGGCTTGATAGACGGGAGGCGATGCATAGATCAGCCTTTCAAACAGATCTGTTCCGGTTTGGTAACAAGTCTGGTCGAATGTTAGCCAATTTGGCCAGAGGCAGATTGCCTCCTACGATCATAGCTTCCCTGAAGGACGCCCGTGGGTCCCTGCATACGGACCCTAAGTCCATCAATAAAATGTTGGGAGACTTCTACGCTAAGTTGTATGAGGAACCGATGGGAGCTCAACAGATAGACCCCAGATTTTTAGCTTCTATTAAAATGCCGCGACTGACCACAGACCAACTAGATAGTCTGAATGCTGCTATTTCTGAGGGCGAGCTTTTGCGCACAATTAAGGCACTTCATAATGGCAAGGCACCAGGTCCCGACGGGTTCACAGGGGAATTTTACAAAATATTGACTGGACAGATCTCCTCCACGTTAATTGATTACTTCAACCATTTACTACGCACAGGTATCTTTCCGAATCACACCAATGTAGCGTATATCAAGTTAATACTGAAACCGGGTAAAGACCCTAACCTCCCAGATTCTTATCGCCCCATCTCCTTAATTAACCAGGATTTGAAAATCCTAACTAAAATTTTGGCAGTAAGACTAGGGGACATGATGCCTTCTTTGGTAGGACCGTCACAGGTGGGCTTTGTCAAAGGCAGATCAGCGGTGGCCAACATCAGGAAAGTGCTGGCCACCTTGGACTGGGTCAGGCACCGTTCAGGGCCAAATGCTGCTCCCATCTTGCTGGCCTTAGACGCTGAAAAGGCCTTTGACACAGTTCGCTGGTCATGGCTGATTGTGGTCTTGGAAAAATTTGGTGTCTCAGGCCATTTCCGCACCTTTTTGCAGGGTTTATACTCCAACCCTCAGGCAAGGGTGCACACTGCGGGCTTTCTGTCCCCTGTCTTCTCCCTTCACTGAGGTACGCGACAGGGGTGCCCCTTGTCGCCACTGTTGTTTGACTTAGCCCTGGAACCCCTGGCCCGTTTATTGGAGGATTCGGACATTTATTCGGGTATTAGGGTGGGCCAGGTAGAGGTAAAAGCCGCCCTATATGCGGATGACCTTCTAATCTTCATGTCCAACCCACAACAACATCTCGCTCCCTTGATGAGCCAACTACATCAATTTGGGTCTTTCTCGGGCTATTCCATTAACTCCACCAAAAGTGAAATTTTGGAATTGGGTGTCCATAACCCTCCTAAGTTATGGGAGGATAACGGTTTTACTTTGACCTCAGTAAAACCATACATAACTTACCTGGGGCTGAAGGTGGGAAAGCTTCCCAGCTCCCTTTACACTTTAAATTATCCACCCCTTATTGGTAAAATAGTGGCAGAATTGAAAAGATGGCATACACTTCCGTTAACCTTTATGGGACGCTGTCATCTGATTAAAATGATGAGCTTTTCAAAGTTGCTCTATCCCCTCCAGACTCTTCCTCTCTTACTGAAACATACAGATGTCACTGTCCTCAATAGGGCCTTTACCAAGTTTCTGTGGTCAGGCAGACGCCCTAGGATTGCTTTGAAAAAATTGATGCTGTGGAAGCCTGAGGGTGGGTTAAAGTTTCCCAACTTGCGGGGTTATAACCTGACATGCTTGATGAGACATATAGTGGATTGGTTTCATGGGACTAATCACTTCTCGAATTGTGATCTGGAAAGGAATTTGGTGGCCCCTTGGGATCTGGTGTCTTGCTTACATTCTAAACTGCCTTCTCTTCCCCTGGAGATCAAGGGATCTATTCTGGTGCGAGACACTGTGGTTGCATGGAAAGAAATTAGGAAAGCTTTTGGTCTTCCTTACTCAATATCGAAGGGGATGCTGTTGTGGGGGCATCCGGAATTTCCCCAAGGGGGTCATGCTCAAATTGCGGCAGATTGGAAAGCACGGGGAATAGTAAGGGCGGAACATCTGATGCATGTGGAGGAGAAGAGGTGGCTAACACCTCAGGAGTTGAAAGATCGCTATAACTTACCTGACTCACACTTTCTCTACATTCTTCAGGGATTGGCGTTCTGCAGACACAGAGTTAGGGACCTCTCTAAGGAGGCCTTGAGAACCTCTTTTGATGACATAGTGGGTTCCACCCCGCGCCTGGTATCTTTATCGGGTCTTTACAGGGCGATGTCGGGCAACTTCATCAAAATCAGTTCCTCAACGCTTTTTGATAAGTGGGTGGATAAGTTGCAGGATGCTGACATACGGGAGAAAATTTTGGAAGGTTGGGGGAAAATACGGGCCTGTGTGATCAGTGAAAGATGGAGAGAAACGTATTTCAAGATGATACATAACGCAATCTACGGGTTTAATTTTCCGGCTACCCCCGCCTTCCCAGATCGCATTACTCACTGCCCAAAATGCAAGATGGCTGCTACTGATTTTTGGCATAGTATGTGGACATGCTCACAAGTCCAGCAGTTTTGGTCTGACCTGATAAGGTACATCAAATCACACTGGCTAGTTCAGCTGCCGATGGAGCCTCAGGCCCTGGTGTTTCAATATATTCGCTTATCACCTTCTCGATCCAGTCGTTCTCAGAATGTTCCTCTCTTCCTTCACTCAATACTATTGGTAGCTAAAAGGGTCCTATTGGAACATTGGCTATCAGACTTGATGCCATCGATTTCCACTGTGATATCTCACTTGAAGGTGCTTTTGAGACACGACAGGATTGAGGCGGAAAGACATAAGGAAGGCTCGGTGGCTAAGTTCTTCCGAAAATGGAAGACTTTTTTGCTCTCTCATTATAGTACACATGAGGTAGCAGAGATAGTGCGACCGTTTCAATACACCTCTTGGTACCTCACAGCTTCCCTGAAAGGTACCCTGGGTGCTCTCCAGCTCTAAGTGCGTTTGACACACATTGAGACCCACACTGATATGGCGGGTCTTGTCCTAACCGGGAACCCTTCCCCCCCCCTTTTTTTTTTTTTTTCTTCATTATACTTGTAAGTTTCGCCCATGGGGCGATTTTGTGAATTGTGTTGTATGATGTTGTCACCCCTCCTCCCTTCCTTTCTGTATCCTATGTTCTTTTTGAAAATGTAAAATTCAATAAAAAGAGTTATAAAAAAAATAAAATTACATTTACAAAATGATAGTTACATAGATAATACGGTTGAAAAAAAGACACAAGTCCATCAGGTTCAACCTACGTGGGGACGCGAATCTCAGTAGGAATGAGATTCAGATCTCTACATGCTTTCATAAGCATTAACCCTTTCATGCTGAAAGGTGGTTAAAACCTTCGTGGCCAGGCAAAATTTTGCTGTTTTGGCATGCTTCAGTTTACTTACACGTATCTTTGAAACAGTTTGGCATATCAATAGGATTTATGCTTTGTTTTTTTAAGGACAAAATGAACTGTATTTGTAAGTATTTTTTTAATATGTATGGTGCATATATTTTTAATAATAATTGCTCAAGTGTGCAAAATTTTTTGCATAAATGGATTTTTTATGATTCTTTTCATGGAAACATCATGTTACTTAAATGCAAATGGCCAATATTTATTTGTCTGCTTTATTGATTATGAGGATACCCAATATGTGTGCTTCAGACACTTCTTTGGCATTTTTTAGGGCTTTAACAAGACAGTGGACGTTTTGGCCTAGTCACATTTTTCAGGATCTTTGGGAGGTTTGACCTCTGCAAGATCTTCATTTATGATCTATTGGTCATAATAAATTTGTGAATAAAGGTTACAAAGATACCACAATGTATTCAATGAAGGGTATATAGTAGAGTAATATTTTTATGGGGTTGGGCGAAGGATAAACTTATGGGGTACAAAGTTGAAAATATAGCTCTCATGTTTTTGACAAATAATAAAGATGGAATATTCGTTTTCAGTTTGAATGTAACATTTGGAAAAGTTCAGAAACGTGCCTGTGTGTGATAAATTTTAAAGCACTCATTGAGGCACAAGGCTGGCAGTGAAGGACAGTCTGGACAGTGGTAACGTGTTTCAACCCTCATTCCTCTTTTAGAGCATACACGGCATCTTCTTTGAGGGTACTTTTTTGACCCTGTTCTGGGGGATCGTTGGCATAAAATGTTGCTCTGTCAGCCTTTTTACATCTTCCGATTCTATTGGGAGAGATGGCCCAAAATTTGTGAAAAAGAGACCCTCAATGACTTGAGCTTGGTAATCAAGAAATGTCCCTGAATTCCTTGTATAAAATAAAAATTATGTGTGGCCACATGAAACAAATAAATTACTAATTTCTTATACCAAGTATAGGATTTTTTTGATACTTGGTATGGCTGTAAAACTTGGTCCTAAAGGTCCATTCCCCCCATATACTTATTGTAGTCAATGATTTCTCCCTGGCTATGACGGTCTCCACTGCGATTGGACGGCGCTCCAGCCAGGGAGAAGGAGACGCCCATTGAGAATCCCTGGCGTCTCCTCCTCCCTGTTCTGATGCTATGCATTTGCATAGCGCCCGCCGGAACTTTACAGGGGGACAGCGGGCAAACGGAGCGGCGCCCTGCAAAACTAGTAAGTCCTCTGACCCCAGTCCCACATGCCCTCCATAACGGGCTACATTGTTAGCAAAGTCTTGACCCATGAAAGGTCCTCTTTAACGGCTGAATGGATTGCTGAATGAACGGAACAATTAACTGCTGAAATAACTGCTGAATAAACTGATAAATCAATTGATCACTGAACTGGCAAATGAACTTATCAATTGATAACAACTGATCGATTGAACTGATAAATGAACTGATGTGAACTGATCAATTAGCTGAATGAACTGGCATAAGAAACGGATGGATAATATGTATATTTTTCAGGCATAGCTGTCTCTCTCTCCTCCGATTGGGGAGAGAGCGCTTTATGTTCCCCAAGACCCGGGAAGTTTGTTGCTGCAACAAACTTCCCTGTGATCGCTATGATAGCGATCACATGTCCGGGACCTGAACCAATCAGGTACCGGACATTCCCCCCGGAGCTGAGGCTGTAAGTAACAGCCTGTTAGGGAGTTAAGAGGAGTCCCGATACCAACCGGAAAACAGCGGTGGTTAATCTACATCGCTGCTGCACTACCCTGCACGCGGTGATGTAGATTAACAGCTGTGGTTCCGGACATTGACCCCGGAGCGGAGGCTGTTAGTAACAGCCTTCTCCGGGTGGTAGCGGAGGTTTCCAGCAGTCTGGGGGTCCCGATCACCCCGCAAAACAGCAGCATTAATCCAGCAAGCAGCGACGTAGATTAACCGTGGGCGGTCGGGAGGGGGTTAAGTGTCATTTACTTTTAAGAATTCATCTAAGCCCATTTTAAAACTGTCCACTGTTCCTGCTGTGACCACATCCTGAGGAAGTCTATTCCATAGAGTCACAGTTCTTACAGTAAAGAAGTTTAGACGCTTCTGGAGACCAAACTTTTTCTTCTCCAGTCGGAGGCCCCTTCTCTTCTCAGGGCATTTTACATGGAACTGTTTTTCACTGTATTTTTTGTATGGCCCATTTATATATTTGTATAGGTTAATCATGTCCCCCCTTAGATGTCTGTTCTCAAGAATAAATACATTCAATTCTTTTAATCTTTCTTCATAACTAAGACCCTCTATCAGTTTAGTCGCCCTCCTCTGTACTTTTTCCAGCTGCAGTGCATCCTTTCTATGGACTGGTGCCCAGAACTGAACTGCATATTCCAGATGAGGCCACACTAGGGCTGGGCGATTAATCGAATTAATTCGATTAATTCGCCCATTGCAAGCCTCATGATTTCATTTTTTAGGAAAATCGTGAATTCGATTTTCCTAAAAAATGGCAACCGACATATAAAATAAAAAAAACTCTCACCTGTCCTGCGCCGCGGCTCCGCTCCGGCGCTCCTCTTCTTTTCCGGGTCTGCGCCGCACTGTCCTGACAGTGCAGCGCCGGGAGAAGAAGAAGGGCGCCGGACGTGGAGAGGAGCCGCAGCAGAGGACAGGTGATTTTTTTTAATTATTATTATGATGGTGGCAGAGTGGGCTGATCTGAGGTCTGATGGGGGCACAGTGGGCTGATCTGAGGTCTGATGGGGGCACAGTGGGCTGATCTGAGGTCTGAAGGAAGCACAGTGGACTGATCTGAGGTCTGATGGGGCCACAGTAGGCTTTTTTTATATTTTTACTAACATAAGAAAATCGAGATTTAAATCGTGAATCGTCCAAAATTTAAAAAAAAAAAAAAAAAAAAAAAAAAAAAGAGATTTTTTTTTTTTGCCATATCGACCAGCTCTAGGCCACACCAACGCTTTATAAAGTGGTAATATTACATCCCTGCCTCGTTTAATGCGTGAGATTATCCTGGTAGCCTTAGAAGCAGCTGATTGACATTATATGCTGTTATTTAATCTACCATCTACAAGGACACCCAAATCCTTCTCTATAAATGACTCTCCCGGTGTTACATCCCCTAGGACATACGATGCACAGAGGTTATTACTGCCAAGATACATAACTTTACATTTATCCACATTGAACCTCATTTGCCAAGTTGATGCCCAATCACTCAGATTGTTCAAGTCAGCTTGTAGTTTATGGACATCTTCCATAGACTGCACAATACTACATAGTTTAGTGTCATCTGCAAAAATAGAAATGGAGATATTAATCCCATCCTCAATATCAATAATACATAAATTAAATAATATAGGACCCAGCACTGATCATTGGGGAACACCACTTATAACCCGGGACCATTCTGAATAGGAATCATTGACCACAACTCTCCAGATACGGTCCTTCAGCCAGTTTTCAATCCAATTACAGATTTCTGACCCTATTAAACGTCTGAGGGACAGTAGCAAAAGCCTTTGCAAAATCCAGAAACCCTACATCCACAGCCGCCCCTCTGTCCAGGCTTTTACTCGCCTCACTAGATCCACAGCTGCCCCTCTGTCCAGGCTTTTACTCACCTCACTAGATCCACAGCCGCCCCTCTGTCCAGGCTTTTACTCACCTCACTAGATCCACAGCCGCCCCTCTGTCCAGGCTTTTACTCACCTCACTAGATCCACAGCCGCCCCTCTGTCCAGGCTTTTACTCACCTCACTAGATCCACAACTGCCCCTCTGTCCAGGCTTTTACTCACCTCACTAGATCCACAGCCGCCCCTCTGTCCAGGCTTTTACTCACCTCACTAGATCCACAGCCGCCCCCTCTGTCCAGGCTTTTACTTCACCTCACTAGCATCCACAGCCGCCCCTCTGTCCAGGCTTTTACTCACCTCACTAGATCCACAGCCGCCCCTCTGTCCAGGCTTTACTCACCTCACTAGATCCACAGCCGCCCCTCTGTCCAGGCTTTTACTCACCTCACTAGATCCACAGCCGCCCTCTGTCCAGGCTTTTTACTTCACCTCACTAGATCCACAGCCGCCCCTCTGTCCAGGCTTTTACTCACCTCACTAGATCACAGCCGCCCCTCTGTCCAGGCTTTTACTACTCACTAGATCCACAGCCGCCCCTCTGTCCAGGCTTTTACTCACCTCACTAGATCCACAGCCGCCCCTCTGTCCAGGCTTTTACTCACCTCACTAGATCCACAGCCGCCCCTCTGTCCAGGCTTTTACTCACCTCACTAGATCCACAGCCGCCCTCTGTCCAGGCTTTTACTCACCTCACTAGATCCACAGCCGCCCCTCTGTCCAGGCTTTTACTCACCTCACTAGATCCACAGCCGCCCCTCTGTCCAGGCTTTTACTCACCTCACTAGATCCACAGCCGCCCTCTGTCCAGGCTTTTACTCACCTCACTAGATCCACAGCCGCCCCTCTGTCCAGGCTTTTACTCACCTCACTAGATCCACAGCCGCCCCCTCTGTCCAGGCTTTTACTCACCTCACTAGATCCACAGCCGCCCCTCTGTCCAGGCTTTTACTCACCTCACTAGATCCACAGCCGCCCCTCTGTCCAGGCTTTTACTCACCTCACTAGATCCACAGCCGCCCCTCTGTCCAGGCTTTTACTCACCTCACTAGATCCACAGCCGCCCCTCTGTCCAGGCTTTTACTCACCTCACTAGATCCACAGCCGCCCCTCTGTCCAGGCTTTTACTCACCTCACTAGATCCACAGCCGCCCCTCTGTCCAGGCTTTTACTCACCTCCTCATTAAAACAAAATCAGGTTAGTCTGACAGCTTCTGTCCTTGGTAAACCCATGTTGGTTATTACTTATAATATTTACAGTCACATGATGCCAACATAAAGTAGACATATGGGGAATGTTAAGTAATAAATATTTCATGAGGTATCACTTTCTTTTTTAAAAGCAGAGAAATTGAAATTATGAAAATTGCAAATTTTTCAAAATGTTTGGACTTTTTTCATAAATAAAAGGTGAAGTATATTGACTCAAATTTACTATTAACGTGAAGTACAATGTGTCACGAGAAAATCTAAGAATGGCCTGGATAAGTAAAAGTGTTCTAAAGTTATTACCACATAAAGTGACATGGCACATTTGCAAAAATCGGCCTGGGATTCAAGGTGAAAAGTGGCTCGGTACTGAAAGGGTTAGAGTATCAATAATTTTTTTTTAATTTTATTTGTGTAGTGTATAGGGACAGTCATACTGAACAGTTTTGTAATATTTTAATTACTGAAATGTCTATTAAAAAAATAGCTGTAAAGTGGCCCATTTTGAGCCTTAGCAACGCTCCTCTGTCTTCTGTTTGCATAACTGGAGATTTGCTCAACATTGACTGTTATGTAACCAGAAGACAGAGGAGCGTTTCTAAGGCTCAAAATGGGCCACTTTAGAGCTGTTTTTCTAATAGAAATGTATGATTTCAGTAATTAAAGTATATTACAAAAATGGTCAGTATTACTGCCCCTACACATAAAAATAAAAAAAGAATGTCAGTTGGGGCAGTTCAGACGGCCTTGGTGTTCCGGATCCGCAAAACCATGGATGCCGACCAGTGTGTGTTCCGCAATTTGCTGAACACACATGGCCAGCACCCCACACAAAATGCCTATTCTTGTCCACAATTGTATGTTCTATATGGACACGTTCTATATTTTTTCGCCAAGCCGCGGCTCACGGTTGTGTGAATGTGCCCTTACATTTTAAGACTCGAGTCGCACATGATGCTAATAGATGATATGTAATCACAAATACCGTTATCCTCATTGTAGATGTTAGACTTGGAGAGACATTTTCCAGAGGTAGATGGGACACTAGGATCATCTGAGTCACACGCTGTGGTTTCGAATAATCCTAGAGCTGAAGAATCCTAAAAGAAAAATGCATAATAATGTATTAAAACTTACAAAAATAAACTGATGATTACGGCAGAATTGATTATGGATGATATAATAACATGAAAAGGATGATTTATCAACAGAAAAGCCATGTGTATGGAGAATGCACTGTCTAGTGCTCCATACCGAACAGGCACTCCGTGTGCGGTTGTATAGTACTCTGTACTTCATCTTATTTCTAAAAGGATTCTATGCTTCTACTATATAATACAGGAGATGATGGAACGTCATAAGCAATCTTTTTTGCTTATGAATTTCATGGGATAAAAGCTCAATATGAAATCAGAGGCATGTAGAGCTATAGAGGGGCCCAATATACATGTAAGGGTGTGGCACTATGGCTCCATACAAGATGCGCATGTTAGGCCAAATTCTTCAGTTTTGTATAAACTCCCTCAAGCTTGGCACCCCAGACGTTGATCATAAAACGTATCCCACACTAATGACCTATTGTAATCTGTGGGGAAATCTATTTAATTTTCCTGCAATGCCACCGAAAAGGAAATTAAGAATAAGGCCAAGTTCACACTTCAGTTAGTTGGTCAGTTATTTCCATCAGCTCTTGTGAGCCAAAACCAGTACTGGAGCCTACTCAGATCAGGTATCATGGAAATATTTCCTCCTGTTCTCTGTTTTTGGCTCACAATAACTGATGAAATTAACTGATAAATAACTGAAGTGTGAACTGAGCTTAATGCCTCATTCACACATCAGTGTTCTGTCAGTGATTTCCTTTAGTGATTTTGAGCTAAACCCAGGTGCTGCTCTAAACACGGGACAGGTGCAGATCTTCCCCTCATACCTTATGTCTGTGGAGGCTCCACTCCGGTTTTGTCTCACAATCACCGATGGAAATCACTGACCAAAACACTGACGTGTGAATGAGGCTTAGGACCTCATGCACAGGACTGAATGTGTTTTGCAGTCCGTGAATGTACAAGCCGCATTTTTATGGGTCCCAATAGTAGAAATGGCAATTTTTGTCCGCAAAAATAGGACATATTCTATAATTTGCAGAACAGAGCACAAGGATGCCCACATTTTTGTGGTCCCATAGAAATTAACAGGTCCGCATTAGATGCCAGGACAAAACTACAGTGTGTGCAAGGGGCCTGACGCAGCGTCCATTCAAATGAATGGACTGTCAGTGTAATGCAGGAGAGGACAGGTCCTCCAAAGAGGAGACGCTCTTATAACTGTTTTTCACCCTGGCCAAGTGTACGTCACTCAGATCCTGAGCTCTCAATGTTACATTCTAGAGGAATCCAGGTTGTAGGCGAGTGGAGGGAACAATAGCGCAACATGGCAGTGCTGTCCATATATTCCGGCCGGAGCAGACATGACAGTACTTACGTATGTAGTGACTGCCGCCTTCTTTTACACCATACCTTTTTCTCACGGGCTTGTCTCTCTTCACGACGTTTCTCAAATTCTTCAAAAGATATTTTACCTTCCAGGTAATCAATGAGCTCTGGACTGAACCCAGACATTTCTAGCTTCTACTGACACAAGTTATTATAAACTTTCATGACTTTCAACTGGAAAACATAAGGATACACATCGGATGAAAGTTTATTGTGCATGTATGCCTGCTTATGGTCATAACATGCACGAAAAATTAAAATTCCCCAAATGGCCAGCAATCTGCCAAGAGTCTGCACATCAAGAGGAAAACTTCAACCCCACGTAAATTCTGGCCTCACTATTTCTAGGTAAATCAGATTGGCTTTATAGCACTGTTCTTATTAAAAGCATTGGCCAATTCCCTATATTGATGACCCATCCTCAGGTTACGTTATCAATATCACATCAGCAGGGTCCAGTTTACAACACCCCCTCCTATCAGCTTGTAAGACCGCTGCCTTCTCTTCAATGTTTTCATTTGGCAGGGGTCCGGCTTACGACACCCCTTCCTAACAGCTGTATGATCGCTTCTCACTCTTCACTGTTTCCGTGTGTTTGTGTGTGTGTGTGTGTGTGTGTGTGTGGGGGGGGGGGGGTCTGGCTTACGACACCCCCACTGTACGACTGATGCCTTCTCTTCACTGTTTCCATGTGGTGGGGTCCGGCTTACGACACCCCTTCCTAACAGCTGTATGATCGCTTCTCACTCTTCACTGTTTCCGTGTGTTTGTGTGTGTGTGTGTGTGTGTGTGTGGGGGGGGGGTCTGGCTTACGACACCCCCACTGTACGACCGCTGCCTTCTCTTCACCGTTTCCATGTGGTGGGGTCCGGCTTATGACACCCCTTCCTAACAGCTGTATGATCGCTTCTCGCTCTTCACCGTTTCCATGTGGTGGGGTCCGGCTTATGACACCCCTTACTAATAGCTGTACGACCGCTGCCTTCTCTTCACTGTTTCCATGTGGTGGGGTCCGGCTTATGACACCCCTTACTAAAGCTGTATGACCGCTGCCTTCTCTTCACTGTTTCCATGTGGTGGGGTCCAGCTTATGACACCCCTTACTAAAGCTGTATGACCGCTGCCTTCTCTTTACTGTTTCCATGTGGTGGGGTCCGGCTTATGACACCCCTTACTAATAGCCGTATTATCGCTTCTCGCTCTTCACCGTTTCCATGTGGTGGGGTCCGGCTTATGACACCCCTTACTAATAGCTGTACGACCGCTGCCTTCTCTTCACTGTTTCCATGTGGTGGGGTCCGGCTTATGACACCCCTTACTAATAACTGTATGACCGCTGCCTTCTCTTCACCGTTTCCATGTGGTGGGGTCCGGCTTATGACACCCCTTACTAATAACTGTATGACCGCTGCCTTCTCTTCACCGTTTCCATGTGGTGGGGGTCCAGCTTATGACACCCCTTTACTAAAGTTGTATGACCGCTGCCTTCTCTTCACTGTTTCCATGTGGTGGGGTCCGGCTTATGACACCCCTTCCTAACAGCTGTATGATCGCTTCTCGCTCTTTACAGTTTCCATGTGGTGGGGTCCGGCTTATGACACCCCTTACTAATAGCTGTACGACCGCTGCCTTCTCTTCACTGTTTCCATGTGGTGGCGTCCGGCTTAGGACACCCCTTACTAAAGCTGTATGACCGCTGCCTTCTCTTCACTGTTTCCATGTGGTGGGGTCCGGCTTTATGACACCCCTTACTAATAGCTGTACGACCGCTGCCTTCTCTTCACTGTTTCCATGTGGTGGCGTCCGGCTTAGGACACCCCTTACTAAAGCTGTATGACCGCTGCCTTCTCTTCACTGTTTCCATGTGGTGGGGTCCGGCTTATGACACCCTTACTAATAGCCGTATGATCGCTTCTCGCTCTTCACCGTTTCCATGTGGTGGGGTCCGGCTTATGACACCCCTTACTAATAGCTGTATGATCGCTTCTCGCTCTTCACCGTTTCCATGTGGTGGGGTCCGGCTTATGACACCCCTTACTAATAGCTGTACGACCGCTGCCTTCTCTTCACAGTTTCCATGTGGTGGGGTCCAGCTTATGACACCCCTTACTAATAGCTGTATGACCGCTGCCTTCTCTTCACAGTTTCCATGTGGTGGGGTCCGGCTTATGACACCCCTTACTAATAGCTGTACGACCGCTGCCTTCTCTTCACTGTTTCCATGTGGTGGGGTCCGGCTTATGACACCCCTTACTAATAGCTGTACGACCGCTGCCTTCTCTTCACTGTTTCCATGTGGTGGCGTCCGGCTTATGACACCCCTTCCTAACAGCTGTATGATCGCTTCTCGCTCTTTACAGTTTCCATGTGGTGGGGTCCGGCTTTTGACACCCCTTACTAATAGCTGTATGACCGCTGCCTTCTCTTCACAGTTTCCATGTGGTGGGGTCCGGCTTATGACACCCTTACTAAAGCTGTATGACCGCTGCCTTCTCTTCACTGTTTCCATGTGGTGGGGTCCGGCTTATGACACCCCTTCCTAACAGCTGTATGATCGCTTCTCGCTCTTTACCGTTTCCATGTGGTGGGGTCCGGCTTATGACACCCCTTCTAATAGCTGTACGACCGCTGCCTTCTCTTCACCGTTTCCATGTGGCGGGGTCCGGCTTATGACACCCCTTACTAAAGCTGTATGACCGCTGCCTTCTCTTCACCGTTTCCATGCTCGCCATTGACATTGCAGCAGCAAGCAGGTGTAATTGCAGCCTCTCCGTTCCCATTTACTACAATGGGACAGAGCAGACAACGTTTAACTGCTCCTTCTCATTGAAGTGAATGGGACGAGGGAGCTGTAATTAAACCTGCTCATCTCTGTGATGGCGAGTGCTCGTACCAGTACTGTGTACTATTCAAATAGCTGATAGCGGGGGTGCTGGGAGTTGGTCCCCCTCCAATCTGATATTGATGGCCTATCAAAAGGGATCAATATAGGAATCTGACCAACCCCTTTAATAGTGTCACTTACTACTGATCTCAGTGGATGCCTACTGAAGTTTAATGGCAATTCATAGTATGTAATGGGAAATCCCTTTAAGAAGAAAAAACAAACAAACACCCCAACATGTCCAACAAGGTCAACCAGGAGAGGACATGGATGACATAAGGGCAAGGGGGTAAATCTTAGAACTTTATTTCCCCCATAAGGCATGAGCCATAAGGGGAGACCGGGGGGTAGTATTATTATTTGGTAGCAGTCACACACTCTGTAGTATCCACATTGGAAGCTGACTTGTACGTCTCCTCACATGGCCCTCCATCTGTGGTCAGGACAGAAACCATACTACAGATCAGTAAGTTGTCTGTACACACATTTGATTAAAACATACAGTAACCTGCCAACCTTGGTGTATCCAACATAAAAGTAATTAGAATAATATCAGTGTTCCCCACAGTTTTTTTTCCAATACAGAAACCAAGAAGCAATGTGGTTGGAGGGTGCAGGCGTCACGTACACGTTCCATGCAAGAAAGTCAATGAACAGTACCATGTTATGGGGGGTGCTGTAACCAAAATGCAGCATGGTAGCACCATTGTGTGGGCACTGCATGACTCCAGGGTGCAGGCAGTTTACCATCAGAGGGCATTACAGGTTTTGAAATTTTGATATTGATGGCCTATCCTCAGGGTAGATAATCAGCAAGGGTGCGACTCCTGGCAAGCCCCACTGATCAGCTGTTTGAGGAGGCCGGGTGCTCTGGGGACCATGGCAGCCTGCTCCTAGGCCAGTGATGTCACATTCATCGATCATATGGCCTAGGTGCAGCTCAGACCCATTCAAGTGAGCGTGATACCAAGCACAGCCACCATACAATGGCTCCCTTTAACCCTTTCAGTACCAGCACCGTATATGTACGAAGCTGGAGCGATGTTTAAATAAATAATGCAGCAGGCGCCATAGCTGGAGGGTCTCTGCTGTTTCAAACAGAAGAGGCCTGTGGCTAATGACTGCGGTAATTACAGCATTTAGATACAGCATCTAAAAGATGAAAAAACAGTGCACGCTTCTGGGTTAATAACGCATCCCCATGTGGCGATTAGGGATGCCGATAATGAATTCTAACATGCTGGGTCTCAGAAATATTTTTCCAACATTAAAATATTTTCCAATATGTAAATGGTATAACGAATCAAAATGGTAGATTCACCTTTTTTTTTTTTTTAATCGGTTCTCTTACCCCAAAATATTTAATAAAATGTGATAAAAATGTCACACACACTCCAAAATAGTATCAGTAAAAACAGATTGTCCTGCGAAAAATGAGCCCCCCACACAGCTCAGTAGACTATAACTATAGATAGAGAAAAAAAAAATAAATTGTTTTAAACTTTTACAGTATTAAGGCTACTTTTATACTAGCATTAATATATTCCTGTATTGAGATCCGTCATAGGGTCTCAATACCAGAAAAAACGCTTCGTTTCGTCCCCATACATTGTCAACGGGGACAAATGTAGCTGAACAGAGTGCTCCAGAATACATTCCGTTCACATACCAGAGAGTAGCATGCTGCAGTTTGCTTTCCATCCTGGGATGCAGAGCAAAACGGATCCCACAATGCAAGTCAATGGGGACAGATCAGTTTTCTCTGACACAATAGAAAACGGATCCGGTGCCCCATTGACTTTCAATGGCGTTCATGACGGATCTGTCTTGGCTATGTGAAAGATAATACAACCAGATCCAGTCACAGCGGATGCAGACAGTTGTATTATCAGTAACAGAAGCGTTTTTGCTGAACCCTGAACCCATTATAGTGTATACCATGTTATTAGAAGGCATAACTTGTCCCACAAAAAAACCCTTGTTGAATGTGTGAACAGAAAAATAAAAAAGTAATGGCTCCGGGAAGAAAATTGGAAATGCAAAAAAGAAAATACTTCCAGTATCCTAAGGGTTAAAGAGACTATCAGGATTAAAAAAAAAAAAAAAAAATCCCAAAGTGGAGGCAAGCAGATTCCTTGCAGTTATTTCTCCACTCATTGGTGTGAATGAGGGAGTGTCAGCAGCACAGAGGTATACCCACATATACGCTGGTAATACACATAGGTATATATACCGACATGCAGTGTAAGAATCACAGCGCCCCCATACAGGATGGCATAGATAACAGACAGCCGTACCTGCCTCCGAATGCCGGGGTCAGCTCCGCCTCACGTGCAGCACGTCAGCGGCGCTTACATCCTACACACGGCGCGGTCATGTGACCTGACCCGGGCGTGATATTACCGGATCACGTGACCACGGGGCGTGTGGAACCAGATTGGCGGGCTGTAGTGTTCGCAGGCAGTTAACCCTCATGCTGGCTCTCCTAAGCGTCCATACATGGCAGGCTCCGATGCCTGTGTAAAGCATCGGCCCCCTGCCAGCGCAGGGGGCCGATGGAGTCAGAGGGAGCTCCCTCCCTCTCTCAGACCCCACACATGCCGCGGTCAACGTTGACCGCGGCGTGTGAAGGGTTAATCAGCCGGCAGATGCAGCAGGGGCCTGGCTAATGGCAACAGCCCGGCCGTGCTGCTGATCGGGCGGGTGCAGCTCCTGCACCCGCCCGATCAAATCACGTACATGC
Organism: Rhinella marina; assembly: GCA_900303285.1. Classification (NCBI taxonomy): domain Eukaryota; kingdom Metazoa; phylum Chordata; class Amphibia; order Anura; family Bufonidae; genus Rhinella; species Rhinella marina. The sequence continues at coordinate 300,331 of ONZH01007180.1, forward strand.
ACGTCAGGATGCGGCAATTAGCGGCATTCGCTCACCTACATGTACGTGACAATGCGGGAAGGGGTAAAGCATGACTAGAGGCTTTCAAGTGCCCACAACTTAAATGCTAGTTGATTGGCTGGAATGCAGCCTTTCATTACCCTTTATTTAAACTATGAACAACAAACTCGGACAAGGACTTTGGCGCCAAAATCTGCGTTCAAACCTTGCAGTCTAGGTTTTTTGATCACTACTCAGATTTATATTTTAAAAACTTCTAAACTATTCTTATTTAGCCAAATATTTCAATGTGATGTCGGGGTTCTCTGGTACATAAATACACCCTACATGCAGCCATCGCCATGATCCCCAAGCCTGACAAAGACCTTCTTAACTCTGCTAATTACCGCTCAATTTTACTCATTAATATTGACATGAAGCTTCTCACCAAGATATTAGCTACTTGTCTTATTACTGCCCTCTCCTCTTTAATAGACAAGGACCAAGTGGGTTCTGTCCCACAGAGAAGCCCTGGACATTAGGCGCATGACCCAGTTCACCCACACTTAATATATTGACCATCCATGCCATGTTGCTCTCTTGAGATATACATAAAGCCTTACTAGCCTGGCCTTATCTTTTTTTCAGTATGACGTACATGGGGATTCCCTGCTCAATTCCTCACTTGGCTTCATGTTTTATATGCTAACCCTCAGGTGTTCGTCCGTTACAAGGGATTTCTTTCTGACTTATTACCCATCATCAGGGGCACGGGATGTCTACTTTTTTACCCTACTGTTCATACTGGCACTCGAACCACTAGCCGTCCATATCCGAGATAACATTCGAGGAGAAGAACTTGCGTCCATTCATCACAAACTATGCATGTTCACGGATGATATTCTATAATCACCTCATCTCATTGGTGATGCACCCCCTGCCTAAGGGTTAATGTGAGGTCGATATTACAGGCCATTACTTTAACACCCCCCCCCAAAAAAAAACAGTCTCTCAAATTCTTTCACCGCCATGCTCTCACTAATGAGGCCTGGGTCTCCTAACCACCCTGTCAGCAACTGTGTAAGGTGCTGACAGTTCAATTCGGTACAATACAGAAATTAATAAAATAATGTTAAAAAAAACCCCCACACATATTAGGTATCGCCACGTCTGTAACAAAGTTCTCTATAAAAATATCACATAATCTACCGCCTCAGGTGAATGCCATAAAAAAAAAAAAAAAAAGACTGAGCAAAAATGCAATTTTTTGGTCATCTTACATCACAAAAAGAGTCATTCCAAGCGATCAAAAAGACGTATGTACCCCAAAACAGTGCCAATCAAACTGTCATCTCTTCCCGCAAAAAATGACACCCTACCTAAGACAATCGCCCAAAAGATTAAAAAAATATGGCTTTCAAAAAATGGAGACACTAAAACATGATTTTTTTTCTTCTTCAAAAATGCTTTTATTGTGTAAAACTGAAATAAGTGTTAAAAAAGTATACATGTTAGGTATCACCGCGTCTGTAATAACCGGCTCTATAAAAATATCATATGATCTATGCCCTCAGGTTAACGCCGTAAAAATAAATAAAAACTACCAAAAATGCAATTTTTTTATCAGCTTCTTCACAAAAAGTGTAATTCCAAGCGATCAAAAAGTCATACACACCCTAAAATGGTACCAATCAAACTGTCGTCTCTTCCCACAAAAAAATCATACCCTACCTAAGACAATTGTCCAAAAAATAAAAAAAATATGGCTTTCAGAAAATGGAGACACTAAAACATGATTTTTTTCCTTCATAAATGGTTTTAGTGTGTAAAACTGAAATACATTTTTTTAAAAGTAGACATATTAGGTATCGCCATGTCCATAACAACCTGCTCTATAAAAATATCAAATGACCTAACCCCTCAGGTGAACACCGTAAAAAAAAAACAACAAAAATGCCATTTTTTTGTCACCATACATCACAAAAAGTGTAATTCCAAGCGATCAAAACAACATGTAACCCAAAATAGTACCGATCAACTCATCATCTCTTCCCGCAAGAAATGAGCCCTTACCTAAGACAATCACCCAAAAGATAAAAAAAGGCTTTCAAAAAATAGAGACACTAAAACATAATTTCTTAATCTTCAAAAAAGCTTTTATTGTGTGAAACTGAAATAAATGTAAAAAATAGACATATTAGGTATTTCCACATCCGTCATGACTTCTATAAAAATATTATATGACTTACCCCCTAAGGTGAACACCATAAAAAAATAAAAACTGTGCAAAAAATGCTATTTTTTGTCACCTTTCATCACAAAAGCTGTTATAACAAGCGATCAAAAAGTCATACACACCCCAAAATGGTACCATTCAAACCATCATCTCTTCCCGCAAAAAATGAGCCCCTACATAAGATAATCGGCCAAAAAATAAAAAAATATAGCTTTCGGAAAATAGAGATGCTAAAACATGATTTTTTATTTTAATGCCTTTATTGTATAAAACTAAACTACATAAAAAAGTAGACATATTAGTTATTGCCAGGCCCGTAAAAACCTGCTCTATAAAAATATCACATGATCAAACCCCTAAAGTGAATTTCATAAAAAAATAAAATAAAAACTCTGCCAAAACTACCATTTTTTGGTCACTTTGCCACATAAAGTGTAATATTGAGTGATCAAAAAATCATATCTACCCAAAAATGCTACCTATAGAAACGTCAACTCTTTCCGCAAAAAATGAGCCCCTACAAGACGATCAACAGAAAAATAAAAGAAATGTAGGTTTTAGAAAATGAAGACACAAAAACATAATTTTTGTTTTGAAAAATGCTTTATTATGTAGAACTGAAACAAAAGAAAAAAATACACATATTTGGTATTGTCGCGTCTGTATCAACCTGCTCTATGAAAGCAACACATTATCTATCCTGTCAGGAGAACAAAAAATAAAAACTGGGCCACAACAGCCATTTTTTGTTACCTAGCCTCACAAAAAGCGTAATACTGAGCAATCAAAAATCATATGTACCACAAAATAGTACCAATAAAACTGTCACCTAATCTTGTAGTTTACAAAATGTTGTCATTTTGTGGGAGTTTCTACTCTAGGGGTGCATCAGGGAGTCCCTTCAAATGTGACTGGCAACTTAAAATTATCCCAGCGACATCTGCCCTCCAAAATCCATATGGCGCTCCTTTCCCTCTGCGCCCTACCATGTTCCCCTAAATTTCACCTCCATTTTCCTTTCAATCTTGTGGAACACCTAAAGGGTTAACAAAGTTTGCAAAATCAGTTTTGATTAACTTGATTGGTGTAGTTTCTGAAATTGGGTCATTTATGGGTGGTTTCTATTATGTAAGCGCCACAAAGTGACTTGATAACTGAACTGGTCCTTGAAAAGTGGGTTTTGGAAATTTTCTTAAAAATTTTAAGAATTGCTTCTAAAATTCTAAGTCTTCTAACTTCCTGAAAAATAAAATGATGCTTACAAAATGATGCCAACATGAAGTAGACATCTGGGAAATGTACAGTAACAGCTATTTTATGAGGTATCATAATCTGCTTTTTATGAATTTCCGAATTTTTTGATAAATAAAGGTGAAACATATTGACTTAAATTTACCATTAACATGAAGTACAATACGCCACGAGAAAACAATCTCAGAATCGCTTAGATAAGTAAAAGCGTTCCAGAGTTATTACCACATAAAGTGAAACATGTCAGATTTGAAAAATGTAGCTTGGTCCTTAAGGTGAAAACTGGCTGTGTCTTAAAGGGGTTAATGAGTAAAATGGAGCGGTAATTAGTAGAGTTAAGAGGGTCTTTGTTTGGCTTGGGGATCATGGCGATGGCTGCTTGTAGGGTGTATTTATGTACCAGAGAACCCCCACACATCACATTGAAATATTTGGCTAAATAAGAATAGTTTAGAAGTTTTTAAAATATAAATCTGAGAAGTAGTGATCAAAAAACCTGGACTGCAAGGTTTGAACCCAGATTTTGGCACCAAAGTCCTTGTCCGAGTTTGTTGTTCATAGTTTAAATAAAGCGTAATGAAAGGCTGCATTCCAGCCAATCAACTAGCATTTAAGTTGTGGGCACTTGAAAGCCACTTCAGTCATGCTTAATATTGCCATGGCTGTGATTGACCTACACACCATGTAACATACATAAATGCCGCATCACATGGTGTGCCGCCATTCTGCTCTAAGTGTTAGGGAGAGTGTTAGGCCTTTATTATTTTTAAAAAGTGTGCTGGTGACCTGTCGGTGCAATACAGCTCCTTTGCACCAATGAGACAGAAATACCATACTTAATCGTGCTGTTCAGTCTGAGGGGGACCTGTTGGCATTTTTTTTTGGGCACTCCTACTTCTACTTTGCACCATTGACCAGGAAATATAATAATCAGTCTGTTTGGGTGGGTGTGACATACCTATTTTTTGGTGACAAAACCTTTACTTGCCACTTTTACAGGAAAATATAATAGTAAATCTGCTGTTAACTTTGTGTTGAATAATACTGTTATTACCACCGTCGTAGGAAAAATAGTAGTTAATCCACCTGTTAATTGGGTCAGGGAGACCTACCTAGTTTTTGTGTTGAAAAAATTTTACTTGCCAGCATCACAGAAAAATAAAATAGTTAATTAGCCTGTTAACCCTTTCAGCACGAAGCCACTTTTCACCTCAAATCCCAGGCCGTTTTTTGCAAATCTGACGTGTCACTTTATGTGGTAATAACTTTGGAACGCTTTTACTTATCCAGGCCATTCTGAGATTGTTTTCTCGTCACATATTGTGCTTCATGACAGTAGTAAATTTGGGGCAAAATATTTCATTTTTATTTATGAAAAAATTCCAAATTTACCAAAAATTTGGAAAAATTTGCAAATTTCCAAATTACAATTTCTCTAATTTCAAAATACATAGTAATACCTCCAAAAATAGTTATTATTTTACATTCCCCATATGTCTACTTTATGTTTGGATCATTTTGAAAATGACATTTAATTTTTTTGGGACGTTATCATTTTTTTTGCAGATTTTAAATTTTAATCCATTTTTCTTTGAAACATAACAAGGAATAACAGCAAAATAAAACTCAAAAACTATTACCCCGATGCTGGAGTTTACAGAAATACCCTATATGTACACAAAAACTAATGTATGGGGGCACAGCAGGCTTTAGAGTGCAAGGAGCACCATATGGCTTATGGATAGCGGAATTAGCTGGAATTATAATTGGGAGCTATGTCGCACATGAAGACACCCTAAACTGGCCCTACAGTGGAAACCCCTAAAAAGTGACCCCATTCCAGAAACTACACCCCTCAAGGAGTATTTCAAGGTGTGTAGTGAGCACTTTGACCCATCAGGCGTTTCACAGAATTTGGAAACTCTTGGCTATAAAAATGAAAAAATACCATTTTTTCCAGAAAAAGTTGCTTTACGCACACATTTTTCACATTCACAAGGGGTTAAAGGAGAAAATGCACCCCACATTTTGTTCCCCATTTTCTCCCCATTCAGGAGACACCCCATTTGTGCTCGTCGCCCGCTGTATGGGCGCACAGCAGGCCCCTAGAGGCAAACAGCAAAATATGGATTTTGTAGGCCAGAATTAACAGACATGGTTTTTTTATTGCCATGTCACATTTAAATAATTCCTGAGGTCCCCAGAAATTAAAAACCCCAAGAAGTGACCCCATTTTGGAAAGAGCACCCCAGTACGAACATTTTAAGTGGTAGAAAGGATACTTTTTTACAAACTAGTGTCTCACAGAAGGCAGAAATGCAAGTAACAGCATTTCAAAGCACACATTTATGAAAATGAAAAATTACAAGCAGACCCCAATTTTTCAGATTCACAAGAGGTTAAAGGAGAAAATGCACCCCAATACATGTTCTCCATTTTTCCCCCATTAAAACAACACCCCACTTGTCCTCGTAGCCCGCTGTATGGGCGAACAGCAGGCCCCTAGAGGCAAACAGCAAAATGTGGATTTTGTAGGCCAGCATTAACAGACATGGTTTTTTTATTGCCATGTCTCATTTAAATAACTTCTGAGGTCCCCAGAAATTAAAAACCCCTACAAGTGACCCCATTTTGGAAAGAGCACCCCCGTACGAACATTTTAAGTGGTAGAAAGGGTACTTTTTTGCAAACTGGTGTCTCATAGAAGGCAGAAACACTTGTAAAAGCTTTTCAAAGCACACATTTGTGAAAATGAAAAATGACAAGCAGACCCCAATTTTTCAGATTCACAAGGGGTTAAAGGAGAAAATGCACCCAATGCATGTTCCCCATTTTTTCCCCATTAAAACAACACCCCATTTGTGCTTGTAGCCCGCTATATGGGCACAGCAGGCCACCAGAGGCAAACTGCAAAATGTGGTTTTTGCAGGCAAGATTTAACAGACATGTTTTTTTTTATTGCCATGTCTCATTTAAATAACTCCTGAGGTCCCCAGAAATTAAAACCCCCCACAAGTGACCCCATTTTGGAAAGAGCACCCCCGTACGAACATTTTAAGTGGTAGAAAGGGTACTTTTTTGCAAACTGGGGTCTCAGAAGGCAGAAATGCAAGTAACAGCATTTTAAAGCACACATTTGTGAAAATGAAAAATTATAAGCAGACCCCAATTTTTCAGATTCACAAGGGGTTAAAGGAGAAAATGCACCCAATGCATGTTCCCCATTTTTCCCCATTAAAACAACACCCCATTTGTGCTTGTAGCCCGCTGTATGGGCGCACAGCAGGCCACCAGAGGCAAACTGCAAAATGTGGTTTTTGTAGGCCAGATTTAACAGACATGGTTTTTTAATTGCCATGTTGCTTTTAAAAATTTCCTGAGGTCCCCAACAACTAAAAACCCCAAGAAGTGACCCCATTTTGGAAAGAGCACCCCCGCATGGACATTTTAAGTGGTAGAAAGGGTACTTTTTATTAAACAGGTGTCTCACAGAAATGAATATGCAGTGATGGTGAAAAGTGGATATGTAAGCTACAGAGACTAAATGCGAGGTATAAAGTGAAAAAAATTCAGGGTACATCAGGGATGAAACTAATCCATGGATTGGTGGTAGATTCTGAAACAATCCTTGATGCACGGGCCAGGTTTTTCAGGGCACGTTTCGCAGTGGTATATAGTGTCCTTCCTAATCCCCCTTTTGGAACACACCCTGTATCGTTTTTGGGTCCTCCTTTTTTCGCTGTTTGGGGGACCTCACCAGGGAAATGCCTGCTTCTGCTTGGCTTTGACGAATTAGGGCCTTTAACACCACATCTTGAAATTGTAGGAATGATCTTGTCTGCCCTGTAGATCTAAATAGCACGAATGCATTGTACAGCGACACCTATACGAGGTGCAAGGCCAGCTTTTTGTACCACACTTTGGTTTTTCGTGTGGCATTGTAGGGCCTCAGAATCTGATCTGAAAGATCAACTCCTCCCATTCTCTTGTTGTAGGCCAGGATGCAGTCTGGTTTGGGGACAGTGGTAGTGGTACCACGTACACGGGCAGGGGAGCAGGTGTTGGGGTGAATACTGGTCAGTACAAGGACATCCCTCTTGTCCTTGTACTTAAAGGGGTTGTCTCATCTTGACTAATGGGGGCATATCGCTAGGATATGCCCCCATTGTCTTATAGGTGCGGGTCCCACCGTTGGGACCCGCACCTATATCGAGAACGGGGCCCCGCAAGGTGGTGGCTGGAGGACTCCGGTCCGGCCACCACCAAGCCGGCTCCCCATAGAAATGAATGGGAGCGCACCGCGCTTGCGCGGCCACCGCTCCTATTCATTTCTATGGAGCCGACGGAAATAGCCGAGCCAGCGCTCGGCTATCTTCGCCGGCCACATTGAAAATGAATGGAGGCGGCTGCGCATGCGCAGTGCGCCCCCGTTCGCTTTCGGGGCCCCGTTCTCGATATAGGTGCGGGTCCCAGCGGTGGGACCCGCACCTATAAGACAATGGGGGCATATCCTAGCGATATGCCCCCATTAGGCAAGATGAGACAACCCCTTTAACCGCCAACATGTTCTGATTGAGGAGAGCACGGCTTTCTCCTTTTAGTAGTGGTTGCCCTACCAGGGATCTTGGGAGGCCTCTCTGATTTTTGCGTATTGTGCCACATGCCACAGTACATCTGGAAGCTAGGGATTGGAAGAGTGGTAGACTTGTGTAGAAATTATCCACATATAGATGGTAACCCTTATCTAGCAGTGGGTGCAGCAAGTCCCACACAATCTTCTCACTAACTCCTAGGCCGGGTGGGCATTCTGGGGGTTCAATTCGGGTGTCCCTCCCTTCATAAACCCGGAACAGGGATGGTTTAGGTCTGTAACTTTTCTTTTCTTCTTTTTTTCTTTTCTTTTTCTTTTTTTCTTTTCTTCTTTCTTCTTTTCAGCACTTGTAAAGCTGTTGTGGAGAACCACAAGTCCCAGCAGGCCAACCAGCAGCACAGAGAAGCACAGAACTTCCCTGCATGCAGTCACAAGCTAGAATGGCTACATTCAGGAAAGTTCTGCCCTTTCCTTTGCTGCTATAGCGCTGCCATTGGCTGGAGCGTTGTACCAGCCAATGGCAGCGCTTGCAGGGGACGCCAAACACTGCTGTCCCCTGCTTCACCTCGGATGTGACTGGTGCTGACCTTTTTGGCCCAATTTTGAAGAAGGTACGTAAAGCTTTAGATTCTTTGTGGAAAGCCTATATGAAAAACTGGAGTTGATTTCCGATGTTTATCTGCGGCCAATTTGAATCGTGTTTGAGCATTGTACAAATTGTCAACAATTTTTTCTTGAACCTTCTGTAATGTTGTGAAGTGTTCATTTACTGCTGGAAGAGTAGTTATGACTGGTAAATCTGGGATGAAAACTGGATGAAGGCCTGTATTAGCATAAAAAAAGACTGAGAAGTTGAGCTATGCTCAGTTATTGTATTCAAGCTCAGCCGTGGGAAAATAGTCTATCCAGTCATCTTGCAGATAAGGTTTGAAGCATTGAAGGTATTGTTCAAGAGTTTGATTAGTTCTTTCAATTTGTCCATAAGATTGAGGATGAAAGGCAGATGACAAATTTATTTCTTTCCCCAAGGCAGAACAAAAGTTTTTCCTGAATTTAGAAGTGAATTGTTCACCTCAATCCAATACCACGTTGTCAGGGATCCCATGTAATCAAAATACTTCCCTAACCATAATTTCAGCAGTTTGCTCTGCAGTGGGTATTCCATTAGTGGGAATAAAATGGGCCATCTTTGTAAGACTGTCTCAAATCCATTGAGACTAAGCCCCAAGTGCGAGAAGGAACGGGAAGTGGCTATAACAAACCTAAAGGAGCAGAGCGTGGAGTCTTATTTTGAGCACAAATCAAGTATGAGGAAACATCTTTTGACATCTTTCTTATAGCTTGGCCATCAAAAAGAACGGGATAAAAGTTCTTGAGTCTTTTTAATGCCCAAATGTCCAGCCAGCTTAAAATCACAGATTAGTTTTAGAACATCAAGTCGAGCTGTTTCTGGTACATATAATTGTTGATCCAGTTGCATCCAGTAACCATCTTTGAAGCAGAGATTGACATTCCTTGTAGGATGACTAAGGATGGAATCATTCTCAAATCCGTTCTTAATTAAACTCAAGAGCTCCCTTGAATGAGTGGCCCCTATGAAGTTCTTTTCAGATTCAGGATTGATAGTTCCCTCCAAGAGATGCCTCCACTCAGAAAATGCAATTTTAATTGCTAGCAGTTCATTATTCCCAGTATCATAGTTCCCTTCAGATGAGGACATTTGACTAGAAAAATAGTCAGAAGAATGCAACAACATCTTATCTCTGGACCGTTGCAACAGGACTGCTCCTACTGCAGAATCAGATGCATCAACCTCAACAGTAAATACAGTGATCCCTCAAGATACAATGGCCTCAGGATACAATATTTTCAACATACAATGGTCTTTTCTGACCTATCGTAAGTTGAAACTAGACTCAACATACAATGTCTCAGACTCAGATCCAACCAATCAAGGCCACTTCTCTGGTAAAATACCTGGATTAGTTGCTAGTTAGTAGGTATTCCTGACTGTTATATGTAAGGACTTGTTTTATCTTTCTTAAGTTATCTGCTTTTTTTTCTTAAATCTTCATTTTCTCTTGGATGATATTTTGGGGCTTTGGAGCCGATTTCTCAACTTACAATGGTTTCAACATACAATGGTCTCCCTGGAACCAATTAATATTGTAACTTGAGGGACCACTGTAGTAGCTCTGGATTTGAGTGAATTAATATCGGTGCAGCTATCAAGAGAGCCTCTGATGTCGAAACAAAATATACTGCATTCTTAGTGAGTGTGAGTGGTGCAGTGATCTTGGAAAAAGTTCGGATGAATTTTCTGTAGAAGTTGGCAAAACCAATAAATCTCTGTACATCTTTTTTATTTCTTGGAATTGGCCACTCCACTACAGCCTTGATCTTTCTAGGATCCATCTTTTGGGGAAATGATGTATTCAAGAAAATAAATGGTTGTCTCCTCAAATTCACATTTCTCAAGCTTGATGTATGAACAGTGTTCTGGAAGCCTTTGCAGAAGATTGCAGACATGTTTGCATTGTTGTTCCAAGTTTTCTGAAAAGATTAACCCCTTCCCGCCCAGCGCCGTACATGTACGGCGCAACGGGACGTGACTTACCGCCCAGCGCCGTACATGTACGGCGCGCTGATCGGGCGGGTGCAGGAGCTGCGCCCGCCCGATCAGCGGCGGGGGTCCGGCAGTGCCCAGGTGCCGGACCCCTGGGGAATGCACCAGCATCGGTGAAAACACCGATGCCGGCGCATTAACCCTTCATGTGCCGCGGTCAGCGCATGAGGTGTGCCGCATGTTCAGGATGCCGAGCGGGGGGGCCATCGGGTCCCCGCGCTGCTGTGACGGGGACCCGATGGCTTGGATGGCAGCCCGATGCCTTCCTTAGGCATCGTGGCTGCCATCCCTGCGAGCCTGTGCGATCCAGCCCCCTGGATCGCACAGGAAGCAGGCTGTAAGTGTATTACTGTGAGTAATACACTTACAGCCAATGCATTACAATACAAAGTATTGTAATGCATTGTGAAGGGGATCAGAACCCCCAAAAGTTAAAAAAAAGAAGTGTAAAAAGTTGAAAAAAATGTTAAAAAATAAAGTTAAAAAAATAATAATAAAAGGTACCAATAATAAAATGGTACCAATCAAACCGTCATCTTGTCCCGCAAAAATGATACCCTACCTGAGACAATCGCCCGAAAAATAAAAAAAATATGGCTCTCTGAAAATGGCAACACAAAAAAAGATTTTATTCTGTTCAAAAGTAAATCTAATGTGTAAAACTATCCAAAAATAAAAAAGTTATACATATTTGGTATCCCCACATCCGTAACAACCTGCTCTATAAAAATATTACATGAGAGGGCCCCCCAGGTGAATGCTGCAAAAAAAAAAAAAAAAACCTATGCCAAAACAACCATTTTTTCCCCTCTTGCCTCACAAAAAGTGTAATAGCAGGCGATCAAAAAGGCGTATTTACCCCAAAATGGTACCAATCAAACCGTCATCTTGTCCCGCAAAAACGATACCCTACCTGAGACAATCGCCCGAAAACTGAAAAAAATATGGCTCTTTGAAAATGGCAACACAAAATAATGATTTTATTCTGTTCAAAAAATAAATCCAATGTGTAAAACTATCCAAAAATAAAAAAGTTAGACATATTTGGTATCCCCACGTCCGTAACAACCTGCTCTATAAAAATATTACATGAGATGGCCCCCCAGGTGAATGCTGCAAAAAAAAAAAAAAAAAAACCTATGCCAAAACAACCATTTTTTTCCCTCTTGCCTCACAAAAAGTGTAATAGCAGGCGATCAAAAAGGCGTATTTACCCCAAAATGGTACCAATCAAACCGTCATCTTGTCCCGCAAAAACGATACCCTACCTGAGACAATCGCCCGAAAACTGAAAAAAATATGGCTCTTTGAAAATGGCAACACAAAATAATGATTTTATTCTGTTCAAAAAGTAAATCCAATGTTTAAAACTATCCAAAAATAAAAAAAGTTATACATATTTGGTATCCCCACATCCGTAACAACCTGCTCTATAAAAATATTACATGAGAGGGCCCCCCAGGTGAATGCTGCAAAAAAAAAAAAAAAGACCTATGCCAAAACAACCATTTTTTTCCCTCTTGCCTCACAAAAAGTGTAATAGCAGGCGATCAAAAAGGCGTATTTACCCCAAAATGGTACCAATCAAACCGTCATCTTGTCCCGCAAAAACGATACCCTACCTGAGACAATCGCCCGAAAACTGAAAAAAATATGGCTCTTTGAAAATGGCAACACAAAATAATGATTTTATTCTGTTCAAAAAATAAATCCAATGTGTAAAACTATCCAAAAATAAAAAAGTTAGACATATTTGGTATCCCCACGTCCGTAACAACCTGCTCTATAAAAATATTACATGAGATGGCCCCCCAGGTGAATGCTGCAAAAAAAAAAAAAAAAACCTATGCCAAAACAACCATTTTTTTCCCTCTTGCCTCACAAAAAGTGTAATAGCAGGCGATCAAAAAGGCGTATTTACCCCAAAATGGTACCAATCAAACCGTCATCTTGTCCCGCAAAAACGATACCCTACCTGAGACAATCGCCTGAAAACTGAAAAAAATATGGCTCTTTGAAAATGGCAACACAAAATAATGATTTTATTCTGTTCAAAAAATAAATCCAATGTGTAAAACTAGCCAAAAATAAAAAAGTTAGACATATTTGGTATCCCCACGTCCGTAACAACCTGCTCTATAAAAATATTACATGAGATGGCCCCCCAGGTGAATGCTGCAAAAAAAAAAAAAAAAAACCTATGCCAAAACAACCATTTTTTTTCCCTCTTGCCTCACAAAAAGTGTAATAGCAGGCGATCAAAAAGGCGTATTTACCCCAAAATGGTACCAATCAAGCCGTCATCTTGTCCCGCAAAAACGATACCCTACCTGAGACAATCGCCCGAAAACTGAAAAAAATATGGCTCTTTGAAAATGGCAACACAAAATAATGATTTTATTCTGTTCAAAAAGTAAATCCAATGTTTAAAACTATCCAAAAATAAAAAGTTATACATATTTGGTATCCCCACATCCGTAACAACCTGCTCTATAAAAATATTACATGAGAGGGCCCCCCAGGTGAATGCTGCAAAAAAAAAAAAAAAAAAACCTATGCCAAAACAACCATTTTTTTCCCTCTTGCCTCACAAAAAGTGTAATAGCAGGCGATCAAAAAGGCGTATTTACCCCAAAATGGTACCAATAAAACCGTCATCTTGTCCTGCAAAAACGATACCCTACCTGAGACAATCGCCTGAAAACTGAAAAAAATATGGCTCTCTGAAAATGGCAACACAAAAAAAAGATTTTATTCTGTACAAAAGTAAATCTAATGTGTAAAACTTTCCAAAAATAAAAATGTTAGACATATTGGGTATCTCCGCGTCCGTAACAACCTGCTGTATAAAAATATCACATGATTTGCCCCCCTTGGTGAATGCAGTAAAAAAAATTTTTTAAAAACCATGCCAAAACAGCTATTTTTTTTCACCTTGACTCACAAAAAGTGTAATACCAAGTGATCAAAAAGTGTTATGTACCCCAAAACGGTATCAATGAAAACATCAGCTCATCCCGCAAAAAATGAGCCCCCACATAAGACAATAACTCTAAATAAAAAAAAAACGTGGCTCCCGCAAACCATTCCAACAAAATCTGTGTTGTAAAATCCATGTGGCGCTCCTTCTGTCCTGCCATGTGCCCCCACAGCAGTTTACCACCACATATGGGGTGTTTCCACATTCAGGAGAAAATGGGTAACTAATTATGGGGTGCTTTTCTCCTGTTACCCCTTATGAAAATACAAAAAATTTGGGGCTAAAGCAACATTTTATTGGAAGAAATAAAATTTTTCATTTTCACAGCCAAGTGTTTCCAAATTCCGTAAAACACTTAGGGGGTCAAAGTGGCCAGTACCCCCTTAATATATTCGTTGAAGGGTGTAGTTTCCAAAATGGGGTCACTTTTTGAGGGTTTCCACTGTAGGGGTACATCAGGGTCTCTCAATTACAAAATGGTGCCTAAAAACTATTCTAGCAAAATCTGCCTCCAAAATCCATATGGCGCTCCTTTACTTCTGACCACTGCCACAAACCCATAGAGACGTTTACCACCACATATGGGGTATTTCTGTAAACTGCAGGATCAGAGCAATGTATATTGAGGTTTAGTTTGCTGTTAACCCTTACTGTGTTGCAAGAAAAAAATTATTAACATGAGTAATCTACCAAAAAAGTGAAATTTTGAAATTTCACCTCCATTTTCCTTTAATTCTTGTGGAACACCTCAAGGGTTAACAAAGTTTGTAACAGCAGTTTTTTATAATTGGAGGGGTGTAGTTTCTAAAATGGGGTCATTTATGGGGGGTTTCATTATGTAAGCCCCTCAAAATCACTTTATATCTGAATTGGTGCTTAAAAAAATGGTTTTGGAAAATGTGGTGAAAATTTGAAAAATGGCTTCTAAACTTCAAAGCCCTCTAATGTCCTGAAAAAGTAAAATGACATTTATAAAATGATGCCAACATAAAGTAGACATATGGGGAATGTAAAATAATGACTATTTTTGGAGGTATTACGGTGTATTTTGAAAGTAGAGAAATTGAAATTTGGAAATTTGGAAATTTTTCCAAATTTTTGGTAAATTTGGTATTTTTTTATAAATAAAAATGAAATATTTTGCCAAAAATTTACTACTGTCGTGAAGCACAATATGTGACGAGAAAACAATCTCAGAATGGCCTGGATAAGTAAAAGCGTTCCAAAGTTATTACCACATAAAGTGACATGTCAGATTTGCAAAAAATGGCCTGGGCAGGAAGGTGAAAACAGGCCCGGGGCTGAAGGGGTTAAGATATCATCCAAGTATACAATTACAAATTGATCCAGCATATCTCTAAAAACATCATTGATAAAGTGTTGGGATGTGGCTGGGGAGTTACAAAGTCCAAAAGGCATGACAACATGCTCAAAATGTCCATACCGTGTTCTAAAGGCAGTTTTCCATTCATCTCCTGGACTAATTCGCACAAGGTTATATGCTCCTCTGAGATCAAGTTTAGTAATTATTTTAACAGTACGAAGCCTTTCAAGTAGTTCTGAAATAAAAGGGGTTGTCTCACTTCAGTAAGTGGCGTTTATCATGTAGACAAAGTTATTACAAGACACTAATGTATTGTGATTGTCCATATTGCTTCCATTGCTGGCTGGATTAATTTTTCCATCACATTACACACTGCTTGTTTCCAAGGTTACAGACCAACCTGCAAGCCATCATTGGTCGCGCTTGCACACTATAGGAAAATGCATCAGCCTCTCTGGTGGCCGGGACCATAGGAGCGCACATAGGCTGGTGCTTTTTTCATATATTGTTCAAGCACAGCCACCACTGCTGGATTGCAGGGTGGTTTGTAACAATGGAAACGAGCAGTGTATAATGTGATGGAAAAATGAAACCAGCCAGTAAAGGCTGGTAAAAGCATTATGGACAATCACAATACATTAGTAAGTGCCTTGTATTAACTTTCTCTACATGATAAATGCCACTTACTGAAGCGTTTTTTACATTGACATTATTAAGTCTTCTATAGTCAATGCAGGGACACAAACTGGAATCTTTCTTTTCAACAAAGAAAAAAAATGCTCCAGCAGGAGAAGTAGATGGCCAGATGAAGCCATTCTTTAAATCCCTGTCCATATATTCCTTTAAGTCCTTTAGTTCTGGTTCAGAAAGACAGTAAATACTATCAAAGGGTATTTTAGCTCCAGGTAACAGTTCTATTGGACAATCATATGGATGATGTGGGGGTAGTTAATCTGCATTCTTATCACAGACATCCTGAAATTGTCTATATTGTGGAGGTAATAATTCTTTAGTAGACAGTTCAGAGATTATTGTGCTCTCAGGCAACGAAGAGGTGGGTTTATGCAGGCAATTTAGCTGTCAAAATTTAGATGGAAACTGTATATGTGTTTCCCAATCAACAAATGGATTATAAGTAGCTAGCCAAGGGATACCCAAAATTACTGGAAATTTTGGGCAATCAATAAGTGAAAAATTAATAATTTCTCAGTTATCAGTTTTAATCAGGATTTGAACCTTGACAATCTCATGAGTAACTGGCCCAGATGAAAGTGATGAACCATCAACAGTTTCCATGTCTATAGGTGGTGTCTTTGTTAACTGTAATATTTCATGAGCAGAGTTTATGTCTGTGAAGTTTATGGCCGTTCCCACCGGCCCCAGAGTCTAGCATAGTAACATAATGCCCTGACTCTCCACAGTAAAGACAAAAAATTTCTGTAAACCATCTCTGTTTTTCTGCTATAGTTAGAGATTTCTGTACAACATCAATCTGCGTTGGTTTAGATATGGACTCAGTGTTTCGCCGAGTAGATATACTGAAAGAATATGTAGGTCTATTTCCCAGTGTGCAGAGTTTTTCTCTCGTTCTTTCAGAAAATCTCTGATCAACTTGGATACACAGTTGAATGAAGTCAAAATCCAAATCATTGGGGGCCTCCACTCTAGCAAGCTCATCTTTTACTTGTTCTGAAAGTGCTCGCCGAAACTGGCTTTTCTGGGCTGCTAGATTCCATGTAGTATCAGCTACCCAGCGGCGGAATTCTGCAGTGTATTCAGCAACTGAATGTTTCCCTTGCTGTAGATTGTGTAGTTTGGCTTCACCTGTGGAACAGCGGTTAGGGTCTTCAAAGACTTCACACATAGCTTAGTTATTCAATTCGTTTAAAAGGTTACTATTTGTTTCCACTTATGATGAAGCCCATGCAAGAGCTTTGTGAGTTAAAAGATTGATGATGAACAATACTTTTTTCTTGTCACTGGTAAATGGAGCTGGCTGCATTTGAAAATATATGTGGCATTGATTAAGGAACCCAGAATAATGACGTCAATCACCATTGAACTTTGATGGTAATGGCATGCGTGTATCCCTGGAAATTTTTCTTGATAGGTGGTACCAAATTCCTGCAGTTCAGAAATTTGTTTCCTCAAGGTTGTCAAAGCGGACTCCATATTTTGGGCAGATTATTCTGTAAGAGTGATGTCACAATCACTCACCTGAAATAAGGAATCGTCTAGGCCTGGAAGGTAGGTAAGGAGTCCAATGGCTGAGAATCTGGAGCACTGGAGTAGCGGAAGCAAGTAGTGTCCAATAACAGTCAGGGTTGGTAACTGGTAAACACAGCAGTTTTAGGATAAGGCAGAAGCATGGTCAGGTAACAATCCAAGTTTGGTACACAAGTAAACAGCAGTTTAGGAGGGCGCTAAGGAGCTAGATAGAGGCAGGGAGCACAATAATCTGGCGAGGAATGAGTGACAAGGTCTGGTTCCAAGCTTTGGCTAATTAGGCTAAATGAGCAGAGATTGTCCAAGACTAGGAAACTATTCACCAGGTTCAGGAGTGGAGCTGTCCTGAGTAACCAGAGTAGCCAAAACACAGGAGTTTCCTGGTTCGATTCCTGACAATGTCACTGGGAAATATAATAGTTAATCAACATGTTAATTGGGTCGGTGAGACCTATCTTTGTGTTGAAAAAAAAATTACTTTCCAACATCGGCGTAAAATATAATAGTTAATCCACCAATTAAGTGGGTTGGTGAGACCTACTTATTTTTTGTTGGGGAAAAAATTAGTTTCCACTACCACATAGGGAAATATAATAATTAATAAACCTGTTGATTGTGTCGGTGAGACCTACCTATTTTTGTGTTGAAAAAAACTGTACTTGCCACCGTCACAGGGAAATATAATAGTTAACCTTCTGATTCGGTTGATGAGACCTACCTATTTTTTGTGTTGAAAAGAAATTACTTTTTTACCATCACTGGGAAACATAATAATCAGCCTGTTAATTGGGTCATTGAGACCTACCTAGTTTTTTATTTAAACCCTTTTATTGGTGCAAGCAATAAAGTGTATAAACAGTCATACAAAATAAAAGGCATTTAATGTAACATTTTTTATACATAATCAAACTTTAATACACTGTTGTACAGTATATGGCTTACAGTATCATTAGGGCAGCAGCATGTGTAAAAACAATATATAATATCTTTTAACTGGAATAAGCAGAGGTGTTATTGGGTAGCTGAAGGCCTGGCGCATTCTCGGGATGTATGGGGAGTGTGGGGAGATCTGCCCCAAATGCCCCACACCTTGTCAAACTTTTGAGGTCTGTTTCGATGCTTGTATACCAAAGACATATAAGATCTGGTTTATCTGTGTAGTGCCATGCCTCTCTCAATCTTTGGCCACCCTGGGGAGCAGCCCTGCCTTGTTCCTCTATGCAGAAGAAAGCTGTCTGACAGTTCTCCATTTACTAGCAGCCTGCTTACCTGACTGGAGTATAGAAGAGAGATCCACTTGAGAAATTGAGGCCCAAATCCAAAACCCCGGAGGCACCTGTGTAAGTATGCCCATTCAATGGATTTGAATGCCTTAGCTGCGCCCAGAAATGCCAAGGCCCAATCTGTCAAAGTTGGGGTACACAGAAAAGGGGGATGTGATTCCTGAGCTCTCCCCAACCCCTGTCCCTGCCTAATTGCCTCCGTGTCCTAGGCGACACGGCGACAACCATGAGGACTGCAATTACACTGACTAAGGTGCAGGGAAAAGGGACAACAAACAGAGACGAACAACACACTGAAGAAAAGTCAACTAGCCGTGTCAGTAAACCAGAGATAACGTAAGTACTAAATCAGAAGACGGTAGAGTAGTCAGGTACGAGCCAAGGGTCAAATATAAGCAGTCAGAATACACACGATACAAACGCACAAGCAAGGATTTGCAAAAACCGGCAAAGACCAGAGAAGAAGGCAGGTATTTATGCAGGAAGATATTTCACCCCCAGGTTCTGAATGGACCAGATTCTGAGAAGCCACTCAGCCCAGCACCTGAGTATTAACCGTATGTAGACAAACAAAAACATGAAGATGGGCGTTGGCTCCAATACAACTCCACAGTGTGAACATGGTTAAAGGCAAGGCGTAGGCACTAAACAGAAACATACAAAAACTCAGAATTACCAAGCAAAAATAGAAAACCTATGTTCTCCGGTGACCAGACCTGACACAATCCTTATCCATGGAGTAGCCAATTTGAGTGACCATCTGCACCCTTCTTATATTCTCAGTGGTTGACTTCTTGGGCATGAATCCCGTCTGATCTGGGTGAACTAGTGACAAAATTACTTGATTTAGGCGGGTGGCTAAAAGTCTTGTAAGAATTTTATAGACCACATTTAATAATGCAATGGGCCTGTATGAGCTACATTCAAGTGGGTCTTTATCAGGCTTAAGTAGGAGGATTATTTTGGTCTCCATGAAGGAGTTTGGTAGGTATCCAGTCTCTTGGACTGAGTGGAATGTAGATAATTGAGGAGCCAGCCTCCCTGTGTTCGACTGGCATGGGTCCAGAGAGGGTCTGTTAGGGCAGCTAAGCCCCTCTAATTGTTTTGATGTCAATATTGGAAGCTTTAGAGAGGCAAGAGTGGAAGAAGCCTCTATTGTGGTTTGCTGTACTGGTGGCTCTTGCAGCAGTTGTACGAGCTGAAAGACATGCTGCGCCAAGCTCCGCCCTTCTTCTAGCTGCCTAAGGGAATCGTGAAAATGGCTGTGTGGCGGGAAAGAAGGGAAGTTTCAGGTATGAGACCCCCACACTCTATCCCTCTGTTGTGGCCCCGGATCGTTTCCCCAACTGAAAGATGTGTTCTTGATTGGTCCGGGAGAGCCATCTATGCGTGCCGCTCCAGCCGAACGATCTCCTTCCGCTGTGCGACCTCTCCTCCCTCCCAGCCTGCAGGCTTGTGGATCGGCGTGTTGTCTTCACCTATGGGACATATTCAGTGGGCTGTTGATGGTCTGGTAGGTGCAGGATTAATCTTGAATTTGCTGCAGCCGCAGAGCTCTGCTCACGTGCTTCCAGCCATCTTGGCTGTTGGCCACAACCCCCACTTACCTATTTTTTGTGGTTAAAAAAACTGTACTTGCCACTGTCACAGGGAAATATAATAGTGAATCAACCTATTAATTGGGTCGGTGAGACCTACCTATTTTTTGTGTTGAAAGGAAACTGTACTTACTGTGACAGGGAAATATAATGGTTAATCAGCCTGTTAATTGGGTCGGTGAGACCTACCGACCGAATTGGCTGGATTCAGGTCTACTAACTTATAGAGAGGAGGTCAGGGTTGCACCTCTGGCAGATGTTTAGGGACAGAATAGTGTCATGAAAGGTTCCTCATGTTGTTTTGTAGTCAGATCCCAGAAGAGAAAATATCCAAATAAAAAAAAAGAAAAAACTTAAAAAAAAAACACAAGTTGAAGACCGAGAGAACCGGCCAAACTTTCCGGACCTGGTGGTGCTCTGCTAATTCCAGATGGTTTGAATGGTAAAAAACATCTGTAGATGGTAAATGGACCCAGAGGGGTATATGGTAAATGGTCCCCAAGCAGCAGATGGTTTATGGTGACCAAGGGGTAGATGTAATTTGGAGGGCCTATCAGCAGATGCTATAGCCGGCGGCAGATGATACAAGATGGCCGCTTTCTCTTTGGGGGTTAGCGGCCCTGATCTTGGTGGTGCCCCCGGAAGGTCCTGCATTTCCACATCATCTGGATATTGGCAAGGGCCAACATCCATCTTGTCATCGTCCTTGTAAATGAACGTCATCTCTACATCATCTGGATACTGGCAAGGGCTGACACCCACAGTCTCTACCATCTTCACAATAGGAACTGTCTTTGGAATCAGCCTCTTCTTCTTCCTGGACTTCCCCATGGTGACAGCCAGCTAGAGAAACTGAGACTAGTAACAGGGTGCGACCCCAATTCATGGGATTAGACCACACCCCCTAATTATTATGTCATAAGTAAGTGAGTCATTGTCACGGGGGAGACAAGGGAAGGTGCGCCCTGTACTGAATACCCCCTCGTTCTCTCCCTGCCTGCTTGCCTCAGTCGGCCCTAGGCGGCCGCGGACAACCACGGTGACGGTCCCTGCTCTGTATAAGTGCACAGGGAGGAACAGGGAACAATTGGAGAGACAAACACAGACGAAACAAACACAATATTAGAATAGTCAGCAAGCCGGGTCATACACAGGAGATAACGTCAATACCGGGGGTGAAGCAAAGAGAGGTCGAAGTCCAAAGTCCAAGGTCAGGGTCAAACAGCAATCAAACACTAAGTCGCACAAGCACTGATCAAAGTAGTAACGCTAATCACAGGCAATTAGGGAGGACAACTAGTGGCTTTAAATAGCCCTCCACTGGGTCATGTGACGGGGCCAGCGTCACATGACCTCATTTGCATACCGAGCGCTGGCCAAACGTGACCAGCGCTCAAATATGCACCAAATTTGGTCATGTGGCGTGGCCAGCGCCACATGACCCAAAACCAGGTATATAATAAATGTTCTGAGCGCTGGTTGCCCAGACCAGCGCTCAGATGTCCCCGCCTGCTCGTTTACTAGGGGGGCGGGGAGGACGCCGGACGCGCTGTATCAGTGCGCGTGCCGGACCCTCTCCTGTGAGTGTCGTCATGGAGACGAGGACGCATCCTGCGTCCTCGCTCCGGCGCACTCCTGGGAGACCGGCGGCACGGCAGAGGGGAAGCGCGGCTTTTCAGGATGCTGTCGATGAAAACTCCTAACAAGTGCGTCTGCATGCATCCTGCTCAGCGGTACCCAAGATCTGTCCTCAGGCCCAAATCCCCTCCAGTGTACAAGGTACTGGAAGGAATTCCGGACTTTCCTAACGTCAATGATTCTATGAATCTCGTGCTCCACTTGTCCCTCCACCTCGACCGGAGGCGGGGGCAGTTCCTCTGGACCAGCGGGAGCAACATAACGCTTAAGCAAAGACATATGAAAAACATTGTGAACACGAAGGGAGTCAGGTAAACACAATTCAAACGACACCGGATTGATCACCTTGGTGATCCTGTATGGACCAATGAAGCGAGGCGCAAACTTATAGGATGGTACTTTCATACGTAGATTTTTAGTTGACAACCATACCATGTCCCCCACCTTGAAATTCACACCCTTAGAACGTTTCTTATCGGCCTTAGTTTTTTTAATCCTTTGGGCTCTTTCAAGGTTCGACTGAACCTGTGCCCAAACTGTGCACAGTTCCCGAGAGAGAGCATTGGCCTCTGGGACCGCCGAAACAGCTGGAGAAAAGGAGCCAAAGCGCGGATGAAACCCCATGTTGCAGAAAAACGGCGATACCCCAGAAGACGAATTCACACGGTTATTAATCGCGAACTCGGCCAGAGACAGGAATCTGGCCCACACATGCTGGTTATCAGCAACATAACATCTGAGATATTGCTCAACGGACTGATTAAGACGTTCAGTCTGACCATTGGTCTCTGGATGAAAGGCTGACGAAAAGGATAAGGAAATATCAATCTTCTTACAGAAGGCCCTCCAGAATTTAGACACAAACTGCACCCCCCTGTCAGAAACAATATTCTCAGGAACACCGTGTAGTTTAACTATGTGGTCCATAAATACGGAAGCCAAAACCTTTGCAGAGGGTAATTTACACAAAGGAATAAAGTGACACATCTTGCTGAATCTGTCCACCACTACAAGAATCACGGTTTTACCCTCAGAGCATGGCAAATCCGTGATGAAGTCCATGGACAGATGTGACCAAGGTCTACCAGGTATGGGTAATGGACGCAACTCACCCATAGGCCGAGTCATGGGATTCTTGGACCTGGCACAAGTATTGCACGCAGTTACAAAAGCCTGAACATCTCTGGAGATTGACGACCACCAATACTGCCTAGAGACCAACTCCTTGGTGGCATTGATACCAGGATGTCCACATAAAACAGAGCTATGGCACTCACCCAGCAGTCGCAACCGCAAATGAGCTGGCACAAATAACTTGTCATTGGGAGTACCAGTGGGAGCAAGATGTTGTCCTGCCACGATTTCAGAAGCTAGATCAGATGAGGTAGCGGCTACGATGATGTCAGCTGGCAGGATGGGCTCAGGAGGGACGTCAGGAGGCTGATACGCCTGGAAACTTCGGGATAAGGCATCGGCCTTAATGTTCTTGCTTCCGGGTCTGAAGGTAACACAAAAGTCAAAACGAGTAAAGAACAAAGCCCACCTTGCCTGTCTGGGATTCAATCGCTTAGCAGATTCCAGAAACATCAAATTCTTATGATCCGTGAGGACTGTAATGCGGTGTAATGCCCCTTCTAAAAAATGACGCCATTCCTCAAATGCCCACTTGATTGCTAGTAACTCCCTATTACCAATGTCATAGTTTCTTCTCGGCAGGAGAGAACTTGCGGGAGAAGAAGGCGCATGGCTTGAGATTAGTTAAGGTGGAAGACCCCTGGACAGTACTGCCCCCACACCATCTTCAGATGCATCCACCTCAACTACAAACGGCTTATTTTGATCAGGCTGGATCAGCACAGGAGCATCAACAAAAAACCGCTTTAGCTTTTCAAAAGCTTCAATAGCTACAGGGGACCAGTTGACTAAATCAGCTCCCTTGCGGGTCAAATCCGTAATGGGTTTGGCTATAACAGAAAAATTTTGATAAATTTCCGATAGAAATTAGTAAAACCCAGAAATCGCTGGAGCGCCTTCAGAGAGGAAGGTCGCACCCAATCTACAATGGCCTGTACCTTACCCGGGTCCATTTTGAAGGAAAAAGGGGTGAGAATGTATCCCAAAAGGTCACTTCCTGAACACCAAAGATACACTTCTCCCCCTTTGACAAACAACTTGTTCTCACGCAACACCTCCAGCACTTGCCTGGTGTGGGATACGTGACTCTCCCAGTCTGTAGAAAAAATCAAGATGTCATCAATATAGACAATTACAAATTTTCCAATAAATGGTCTAAAAATGTCATTGACAAAATTTTGGAACACCGCAGGAGCATTACTTAACCCGAAGGGCATTACTAGGTACTCATAATGACCCTCCGGGGTATTAAAGGCAGTTTTCCATTCATCACCCTCCCGGATTCTGATCAGGTTGTACGCCCCCTTCAGATCTAGCTTAGTAACCAACAAGCACCCTGAACCTGATTCAACAAATCAGGAATAAGGGGCAACGGGTACCTGTTTTTAACAGTAATTTTATTGAGTTCCCTGTAATCAATACAGGGCCTCAACCCTCCATCCTTTTTCCCGACAAAGAAAAATCCTGCCCCCATGGGAGAAACAGAAGGCCGGATGTGACCCTTGTCCAGACTCTCCTTGAGATAATCCCTCATAGACTGACGCTCTGGAGTAGAGAGATTATAGATACGGCCCTTGGGATATCTGGACCCCTCAATAATATCGATGGCACAATCATATTGCCGGTGAGGAGGGAGGAACTCAGTCTCGGACATGGAGAAAACGTCCGAAAAATCGTTGATGTACTCAGGTAAGAAAAGAGACTCAGTAGTACCTCCCAACTGCAATACAGATTTGCAACACTTGTCACAATTCAGCCCCCATTTTTCTAATTCACCTGTTGACCAATTGATTACAGGATTGTGGTCCTGCAACCAAGGCAAACCAAGAACTAGGTCAGCAGGTAAATTTTTTAAAACCAAAAAAACACATTTTTCGGAATGCGAAATCCCAACCGTCAGGGTCACACTAGGGGTACAGAACTCGATCCTCCCATTATTTAGGGGAGTGGAGTCGAGGGCGATAATTTGAATACCCTCCCTTAAAGGGACCATCGGTAAACCCACAGCCTGTACAAAATCAAAATTAATAAATTAGCAGCAGAACCAGAGTCAACAAAAGCCTTTCCAGAACCCCTGAATTGATCATATGCAATGGAGATGGGTACTAAAATCTTTCTCCTTACCACTGCTGGGGTTACCTTACTTCCCACCGGAGATCTCCTAGAGGGCGAAGTTTTGGACACTTGCTGGAGCCAGTGGTTCACCTCACCGCAGTAGAAGGAGGCTCCCTTTAAACGTCTTTGGTTTTTCAGGATACCTCCTAACTGCATGGACTCCGGGACCTTGGCAGGAGGTGGACTC
Organism: Rhinella marina; assembly: GCA_900303285.1. Taxonomy (NCBI): domain Eukaryota; kingdom Metazoa; phylum Chordata; class Amphibia; order Anura; family Bufonidae; genus Rhinella; species Rhinella marina. The sequence goes on from ONZH01007180.1 coordinate 325,499, forward strand.
AGAGGAGGAAACTCAGGCAGGACGACAGCTTGAGGAGTACTTGATCGTTCCCTCTGTCTTTCTCTCACCCGTCGATCCAGCTTAATAACTAAAGTCATGGTCGTCTCTAGGGAGTCAGGAGTAGGATAACAAACCAGAAGATCCTTGAGTTGGTCTGACAGCCCCACCCTAAACTGGCTTCTCAAAGCTGGGTCATTCCACCCAGAGGAGACACACCACTTCCTGAACTCTGCACAGTAATCCTCTACTGGGCGGTTTCCCTGCTGAATGTTCCTGAGCTGAGTTTCTGCTACAGTGGCCCAGTCTGGTTCTTCATACAAAAGACCTAAGGCCTGGAAAAAGGCCTCCACAGACAACAGACATGGGGAGTCAGATGGCAATGAGAAAGCCCACTCCTGCGGATCCCCTTGCAGCAAGGAAATAATTATTCCTACCCGCTGCTGCTCAGAACCCGAGGAGTGTGGGCGTAAACGAAAATATAATTTGCAACTTTCCTGGAAAGAACGGAAAGTCTTTCGGTTACCCACAAATCGATCGGGCAACCTTATATGGGGTTCAATAATGGAGGGAGCGGCTGCGGGTGCAGTTTGCAGCTGCTCCTGGTGTTGGATTCTCTCGGCCAGATCCTGGATCATCTGAGCCATGTCACCTATATGATCCGTGAGAACTCGCAACGGCTCCATTTAGTATGGCCTGTGATTCTGTCACGGGGGAGACAAGGGAAGGTGCGCCCTGTACTGAATACCCCCCCGTTCTCTCCCTGCCTGCTTGCCTCAGTCGGCCCTAGGCGGCCGCGGACAACCACGGTGACGGTCCCTGCTCTGTATAAGTGCACAGGAGGAACAGGGAACAATTGGAGAGACAAACACAGACGAAACAAACACAATATTAGAATAGTCAGCAAGCCAGGTCATACACAGGAGATAACGTCAATACCGGGGGTGAAGCAAAGAGAGGTCGAAGTCCAAAGTCCAAGGTCAGGGTCAAACAGCAATCAAAACACTAAGTCGCACAAGCACTGATCAAAGTAGTAACGCTAATCACAGGCAATTAGGGAGGACAGCTAGTGGCTTTAAATAGCCCTCCACTGGGTCATGTGACGGGGCCAGCGTCACATGACCTCATTTGCATACCGAGCGCTGGCCAAACGTGACCAGCGCTCAAATATGCACCGAATTTGGTCATGTGGCGTGGCCAGCGCCACATGACCCAAAACCAGGTATATAATAAATGTTCTGAGCGCTGGTTGCCAAGACCAGCGCTCAGATGTCCCCGCCTGCTCGTTTACTAGGGGGGCGGGGAGGACGCCGGACGCGCTGTATCAGTGCGCGTGCCGGACCCTCTCCTGTGAGTGTCGTCATGGAGACGAGGACGCATCCTGCATCCTCGCTCCGGCGCACTCCTGGGAGACCGGCGGCACGGCAGAGGGGAAGCGCGCCGCCGGCTCCCCGTTACAGTCATACTCCCCATTTTGAAATCACACGGAAAGGCATCATATCAAAGGCATAGTGGGGTTGGGGGTCCCAAGCACGACCATGCCATTCTAATGATGACATCACAAGAAGTGTCTTATCATGAGAGCAGCCATATACGTCCCAGGGAAATACAGTGCCTACAAGTAGTATTCAACCCCCTGCAGATTTAGCTGGTTTGATAAGATGCAAATAAGTTAGAGCCTTCAAACTTCAAACAAGAGCAGGATTTATTAACAGATGCATAAATCTTACAAACCAAAAAGTTATGTTGCTCAGTTAAATTTTAATAAATTTTAAACATAAAAGTGTGGGTCAATTATTATTCAACCCCTAGGTTTAATATTTTGTGGAATAACCCTTGTTTGCAATTACAGCTAATAATCGTCTTTTATAAGAACTGATCAGGCCAGCACAGGTCTCTGGAGTTATCTTGGCCCACTCCTCCATGCAGATCTTCTCCAATTTATCTAGGTTCTTTGGGTGTCTCATGTGGACTTTAATCTTGAGCTCCTTCCACAAGTTTTCAATTGGGTTAAGGTCAGGAGACTGACTAGGCCACTGCAACACCTTGATTTTTTCCCTCTTGAACCAGGCCTTGGTTTTCTTGGCTGTGTGCTTTGGGTCGTTGTCTTGTTGGAAGATGAAATGACGACCCATCTTAAGATCCTTGATGGAGGAGCGGAGGTTCTTGGCCAAAATCTCCAGGTAGGCCGTGCTATCCATCTTCCCATGGATGCGGACCAGATGGCCAGGCCCCTTGGCTGAGAAGCAGCCCCACAGCATGATGCTGCCACCACCATGCTTGACTGTAGGGATGGTATTCTTGGGGTCGTATGCAGTGCCATCCAGTCTCCAAACGTGACGTGTGTGGTTGGCACCAAAGATCTCGATCTTGGTCTCATCAGACCAGAGAACCTTGAACCAGTCTGTCTCAGAGTCCTCCAAGTGATCATGAGCAAACTGTAAACGAGCCTTGACATGACGCTTTGAAAGTAAAGGTACCTTATGGGCTCGTCTGGAACGGAGACCATTGCGGTGGAGTACGTTACTTATGGTATTGACTGAAACCAATGTCCCCACTGCCATGAGATCTTCCCGGAGCTCCTTCCTTGTTGTCCTCGGGTTAGCCTTGACTCTTCGGACAAGCCTGGCCTCGGCACGGGAGGAAACTTTCAAAGGCTGTCCAGGCCGTGGAAGGCTAACAGTAGTTCCATAAGCCTTCCACTTCCGGATGATGCTCCCAACAGTGGAGACAGGTAGACCCAACTCCTTGGAAAGGGTTTTGTACCCCTTGCCAGCCTTGTGACCCTCCACGATCTTGTCTCTGATGGCCTTGGAATGCTCCTTTGTCTTTCCCATGTTGACCATGTATGAGTGATGTTCACAAGTTTGGGGAGGGTCTTAAATAGTCAGAAAAGGCTGGAAAAACAGATAATTAATCCAAACATGTGAAGCTCATTGTTCTTTGTGCCTGAACTACTTCTTAATACTTTAGGGGAACCAAACAGAATGCTGGTGGTTTGAGGGGTTGAATAATAATTGACCCACACTTTTATGTTTAAAATTTATTAAAATTTAACTGAGCAACATAACTTTTTGGTTTGTAAGATTTATGCATCTGTTAATAAATCCTGCTCTTGTTTGAAGTTTGAAGGCTCTAACTTATTTGCATCTTATCAAACCAGCTAAATCTGCAGGGGGTTGAATACTACTTGTAGGCACTGTATAATAGTTAATCAGCCAGTTAATTGTGTTGGTGAGACCTACGTATTGTTTGTGGTGAAAAAATATTTTCTTTCCACCGTCCTAGGGAATTATAATAATCAGCCGGTTAATTGGGTCGGTGAGACTTACCTATTTTCTGTGTTGAAAAAACCTGTACTTGCCACAGTCAGGAAAATATAATAGTTAATCAGCCTGTTAATCTGGTCGGTGAGACCTACTTCTATAGTAATATGCTCAGTAAAGTGCCCCTGACAGTAATATGCCCAGTAAAGTGCCCCCCGACAGTAATATGCTCAGCTGTGCCTGTCACAGGGAAATATAATAGTTAATCAACCTGTTGATTCGGTCGGTGAGACCTATTTATTTTTTGTGGTGAGAAAACTGTACTTGCCACCGTCATAGGAGAATATAATAGTTAATCAGCCTGTTAATCGGGTCGCTATAGTAATATGCCCAGTAAAGTGCCCCCTGACAGTAATATGCCCAGCTGTGCCTGTCATAGGGAAATATAATGGTTAATAACAGTAAAATATCGAGTTCTCTGCCATGAGGAGCCAGATGTTGAACTTCCAGTGACCAATATGAGAGTGTGTGACAGTGATAACACCAAATTTAACACACCTGCTCCTCATTCACACCAAGACATTGTAACACAGACGAGTCATGTAACACCAGGGAAGGAAAATGGCTAATTGGGCACAATTTGGCTATTTTCACTAAGGGGTGTACTCACTTTTGTTGCCAGCAGTTTAGACATTAATGGCAGTGTGTTGTTTTTAGGGCACACCAAATTTACAATTAAACAACCTGTACACTGACTACTTTACATTGTATCAAAGTGTCATATCGTCAGTGTTGTCCCATGAAAAGATATCATAAAATATTTTCAAAAATATGAAGGGTGTACTCACTTTTGTGAGTTTGTACTGTATGTAGGCCTTCCCCCAGATCCACCGGCAGGTCAAGAGTTTATTAACACCGACGTCTAAAACACCAGTCTGTTATTAATGTATGGGAGTAATACTGATCGTCCTGCAGTGGTTTATTTAATTACAGTGGTAATATTCAGTAACTATTTAGCTGTATTGCTAGTAGTCATGGTGTGGCATTTTCTGGATTGGGGGTCCACTCTTGTGCCGGATGCTGAACCCCTTTCTATGCCACTGAGTCATGCCAGGAGGGATCATTTATTTTGATACTTGTGCTAGTTTCCTAGTATACTAAAAGTCACAAACTTGGGCACACGCAGATTTTGTTCACAAATATGTGACTTTAAATAATATACTTTTGAAAACTGGTAACTCACCCCTTCAGACTCCAGCTCTGAACTTACTTAATATACCCTTATGATACCTGTAGAAAGTAGGGACTGATTACAATTAGTGCCATTCGATAATTAAGAGAAATAAAATACCTTTTTTTTTCTTTAAAAAAAAAAAACAAACACCAAAACACTATGTTTATTGTGAGGAAGTGCATTTTTTGCGGCTTTGGTTCTTTAAGGGAACCCGTAGCTCCGTCTTCAGGATTGGCTGGATTCAGGTCTACTAACTTATAGAAAGGAGGTCAGGGTTGCACCTCTGGCAGATGTTAGGGACAGAATAGTCATGAAAGGTTCCTCATGTTGTTTTGTAGTCAGATCCCAGAAGAGAAAATATCCAAATAAAAAAAAACAAAAAACTTTAAAAAACCACAAGTTGAAGACCGAGAGAATCGTCCAAACTTTCCGGACCTGGTGGTTTGAATGGTAAAAAAACATCTGTAGATGGTAAATGGACCCAGAGGGGTATATGGTAAATGGTCCCCAAGCAGCAGATGGTTTATGGTGACCAAGGGGTAGATGTAATTTGGAGGGCCTATCAGCAGATGCTATAGCCGGCGGCAGATGATACAAGATGGCCGCTTTCTCTTTGGGGGTTAGAGGCCCTGATCTTGGTGGTGCCCCCGGAAGGTCTTGCATTTCCACATCATCTGGATATTGGCAAGGGCCAACATCCATCTTGTCATCATCCCTGTGAATGAACGTCATCTCTACATCATCTGGATACTGGCAAGGGCTGACACCCACAGTCTCTACCATCTTCACAATAGGAACTTTCTTTGGAATCAGCCTCTTCTTCTTCCTGGACTTCCCCATGGTGACAGCCAGCTAGAGAAACTGAAACTAGTGACAGGGTGCGACCCCAATTCATGGGATTAGACCACACCCCCTAATTATTATGTCATAAGTAAGTGAGTCATACTCCTCATTTTGACATCACACGGAAAGGCGTCACGTCAAAGGCATAGTGGGGTTGGGGGTCCCAAGCACGACCATGCCATTCTAATGATGAAGTGTCTTATCATGAGAGCAGCCATATTGAATATCATGAGCTGACACTTTGCTCTCCGTTGTTCTTGGGAAAATTTTTTTTAATATCACAGCATCTACATACTTGTTCTTTTCTGAAATTTTCTTCATGTCTGTTCGTTCTCTTCACGTAGAATTAGGATTGGGGGGTGGCATATATGACCCCAGAGATGGAATTATAAGGTAGCTTTCGTATTCTGCTCTTGGAAAATGAAAGCAACTATGTGATTGGTCATTATGGGCAACAAAAAGGTTTTCTTTTTGATCACATTTGCCCCATTTTCATCTAAAAATCTCTCAGCCTCTCAGTTTTCATTTCTAAAATTGCTTTGGACAAATGAAAGCAGCGCTGTGATGGGTTGCTAGGGGCAACAAGGTCAATTTTACTATTAATCTGACCCAATATGCGAGATGATGGGAGTTATATTGTGTATGAGAGTGATGATGAGAGTGATACATTGTGAAATGGTGGGAGTTTTAAACTATGCATAAGATGATGGGAGAGATGCATTTTGTGGGACTAGTGATGAGCGAACCCAGACCACCACGTTTGGGACCATACCGGAAATTATGGTGTCCGTGTACCGAACCTAAACACGAATCTTGGCGCCAAAGTCCGTGTCCGTGTTCGTTGTTTGTAGTTTAAATAGAGCAGTTGAAAGGCTGTAGCACTGCCAATCAACAAGCGTTTAAGCTGTGGGGACTTGGAAGCCACCACAATTATGCCTAGTATTGGCTGTGATTAGCCGGCGTACCATGTGACCATGTAGACATAAATGCTGGATCACATGGTGCGCCGCCATTCTGCTATGACTAGTGTAGGGACAGGACGCTGCTGCAGGCAGGGAGAGGGTTAGGCCTTTATTATTTTTAAAAAGTGCCGGTGACCTGTAGGCATTATTGATGGGTGCAAAACCTCTCCTTTACACCAGTGAGACAGAAATACCATACTAAATCGTGTTGTTCAGTCTGAGGGGGACCTGTTGGAATTTTTTTGGGTGCAATCCTACTCCTTTGCACCAGTGACTGGAAAATATCATAGTTAATCAGTCTGTTAAGGGGGGCGTGGAACAACAGACCGATGAGTGGTTGGCGCTGCTGAGGCTCAAGCCTGGACTGGTGCTGTGCTACAACGGGCAAAATATCGTATCAGCTTTTGGCCTAGGCGGTTTGCTGCACATCTCTTGCCTTGTACATGTGCTGAACTTACCCTGATTTGTCCGAGCTGCTGCAGAAAGTGAGGGCCGTCTGTGCACGATTTTGCCATTCTCACTCTGTTGCTGCTCACCTGTCTACGCTGCGGCATAACTTCGGCCTTCCTGCTCACCGCCTCATATGCGATGTAACCACAAAGTGGAACTCCACCTTGCACATGCTGGAGAGACTATGCGAGCAGCAGCAGGCGATAGTGGAGTTTCATCTGCAGCACGCACGGGTGAGTGGCTCTGCGGAACAGCACCATTTCATCACCAATGAGTGGGCCTCCATGCGGAACTGTGGAGTGTGTCTGTGAAAGTCATGAATTTTTTTTTTTAAATTAGGAACACCCTCTTTATCCGTTTAAGACCTCTTGCACAAGACCGTGCTCTGTTTTGTGGTCCACAAATTGCAGATCCACAAAACATGGATGCCGCCTGTGTGCGTTCTGCAATTTGCGGAACGGAATGGGCGCCCCTAATAATAGAAATGCCTATTCTTGTCCACAGAACAAGAATAGGTCATGTTCTATTTTTGTTGAGGGGCCACGTAACGGGTCAACAGAGTGCTGTCCGCATCTTTTGCAGCCCCATTGAAGTGAACGGGTCCGCATCCTAGACACAAAAAAGGCTGCTTGGATGCAAACCGAAACATCGTTCGTGTGCATGAGGCCTAACTGTTGTAGGAGAGGAAATTGTTTTGTGGAGTGTGGCAATTTTTTAAAATTTAGAACACCCCTTTTTAATCCGTCTTACTGTAGTAGGAGAAAAATACTTTTAATATATAGTAGGGGACATATGAGACAAAATTTTTTTTCCAGTTTTAACCCAGGACATACAAGCACCAAACTGTCACGCCGTGGCCCTTATGAAACCTGACACAGAATTGACAGATACATGGAAAAAAACAAACAGAAACAGTGTTGGCTTCTTGCTCCACCTGCTTTGCCTCTTCCACCTACACTGCCACGTCCACAGCCTCCTCAACTTTATACTCCACTTGGACCTCCACCTCTTGGTTCAAGATTGTTGTTTTTTTTTAAATGTATTTTATGTTATTGTAAGTCGCTTCCCTATTTACATTTGTTTTCAGGGCAATTTTACTGCTCTTACTCCCACTTTTGAAGCCTTTTACAACCCTCTAGCCTTTTTATGACTTTTTATAGCCATTTTAATGCCTCAAAGTTTAGGTCCCCATTGACTTCAATAGGGTTTGTTGTTCAGGGTCAAGTTCAGAACCTGAATTGAACTTTGAAACGAAGTTCGACAGAACCTGTCGTACCCAGATATCTAGCGGTCCCTCATATCTATTTGTGACATGATGGGAATAAGACATTGTGTGTGAGATGATGGGAGTGATACATTGCATATCAGATTATTGAAGTGATACATTGTCTGTGAGATGATGGGAGTGATACATTGCATGCGAGATAATGAGGGTCATACGTTGCCTATAAGTATATATATATAATGGCAGTGATACATTGTGTGTGAGATAATCAGCGTAATCAATGACTCTTGCTTTTGAGCAGGAAGAAAAGAGAAAAGCTGAATGGTGTCTAGCAGTACTCCATAAAACACCATCTGCCGGCTTGGTATTAAACTTGATTTTTCGATATTTATTAACCAACCTAGCATATATAGGGTATCTTTTACTACTTGGAACTAAGCAAGGAGATTTTGACTTGTAGCTGCAGCGATTAGTAGGTCATCTACCTATAACATCTGCCATTATTTTTGTAAACACGCGAGGAGCGGGGGAGAAGCCAAAAGAAATGTCTCGGAACTTGAAACCCCACATTTCTTAAATCTGATGGAACACCTCCAAGATTGAGGCCCATTTCCCCTCTCTGAGGGTTCGTCTGCTGAGGAAGTGCGCCAAATAGTTCTCTTCTTTGATATGGACTGCTGAAATTGATTTTAAGTGACTCTCTCCCCAGGCAAAAATCCTTGCAAATATTTATGCCAGCATTCCACTCTTTGTTCCCCCTGATGGTTTAAATAAGCTATTGCAGTTGTATTGTCTGAATAGATCTTCACATGGTGACCCTTTATTAGATCGTCTAGAGTAATGAGGGCTTGAAACACTGATGACAGTCCCCTGAGATTTGAAGAGGCTCTGGACATCTGAATGCTTCATGTCCCCTGTACTAAATTGTTCCTTGTGTGCACTCCCCAGTCCCTGCTGTTCATGTTAGTGGTGACCACTATTTGATCCCCTGGTCACCACTGGATTCCTAGTTGATGTTTTTTCATCATCCACCAACTTAAGGATTTTTTTTACTGAAGCAGGCAGAACTACTTTATTTTCCAAAAAGAATTGCTGCTTCTCCCATGTTGACAACAGGAAGGACTGAAGAATCCTTGTGTGGGCCTGAGCCCACCTTACTGAAGCTATTGTTGAAGTCAGAAGACCTAGCAACCGCATAACTTCCCTGAACAATACTGTTTTTCTGGAACGGAAGGACCTTACTGCAGTAAACAATGACTCATGCTTTTGAGCAGAAAGAAAAGAGGAGAGCTGAACGGTGTCTAGCAGTACTCCATAAAACACGACCTGCCGGCTTGGTATTAAACTTGATTTTTCGATATTTATTAACCAACCTTGCGTATGTAGGGTATCTTTTACCACTTGGAACTGAGCAAGGAGATTTTGACTTGTATCTGCAGCGATTAGTATGTCATCTAGGTAGGGCACTATCTGTATACCCCCTAGATGTAAGAACCCTACAACTTCTGCCATTATTTTTGTAAACACGCGAGGAGCGGGGGAGAGGCCAAAGGGAATGGCTTGGAACAGAAGATGACAGAGCCGGTCTCCTATGAACACTGAAAATCTTACATACTTCTGAGATTGAATCTGTATGGGAACATGATAATAAGCATCCGCTAGGTCTAGCCATGAACCAGTCTAGCCATGAACCAATCTCTCCCTAGAAAATTTACCGTAGATGTGATGGTCTCTATTTAGAATTTTTCGTGAGTAATAAAACAGTGTAAAGCTTTTTAAGTTTATTATTACCCTGAAGGACCTGTTTCTTTTTGTATTCATTTGGTGAATAAAACCCTTGTTCTTTCTCTGCTACCGGAACTTTTACAATAATCTGTTTACTTAGAAGAATAGAAATCTCTGCCTGTAGGGTCCTTTCTTTCAGTGGATGCAGAAGACATCTCTTGGCCATAAACCATACTGGGGGAGGACTCTGAAACTCTATTCTGAAGCTGGACGTTATTACCTCTAACACTCAAGGGTTGGCATTTATCTCTATCCAGGCCCATTAAAAACTCTTCAGTCTGCCTCCCACCATGCTGGCATCATTGGGATTTTTTGGATGAAACGTCAGAATTGAAGAGGAAGCTTGCCATGCCTGTCTCCCAAGTTCGTTTTAATAAACCTTCACACTTTTTGTCCAGAGGGTCTTTTAGTAGACCCACATGTTCAAAGGGGAGAGAGGTCTTTTTAGACTTTTTGGCTACCGGTGCAGCCTTTCCCAAAATTTCCGTCTCTGACTCAGCAAACGGATATTTCCGCTTAAAAGCCCTAGATGTTGCTGGTCTCTTTTCTGGCAAGATTCAACAAGACCCCGGAACATCTGTTCTTTGTATCGACTGAGGCTTCTTAATGTCTTCCAATTTCATAGTGGCTCTGACTGTTTTCAAGAGAAATTCTGCCTTTTCTGATAAACATAATGGACAACCTGATCCATCATCAGAAGAATCGGAGTCTCCTTCTGAAAAAAGCTTCCCTTTATCTAAATCAAATGCATCAATAGAAGGATTCACATACTCTCAACTGCCGGACTTTGAAGAGCTGGTCTCTCTTACCTAAAGGGGGGGTATGACGTAATTTTAAAACCCCAAGTAATAACTATAAGTGCCATCATCAACACCTAGGTGGTGTGAACCAGACATGTGAGAAGGCATATCTCTCCCCATCATCCCCAGGAGGAGGTCTCTTACCGGGCTCAGGCCCTTGGAGGGATCAGCAGGCCTGCCAGGTCTCTCCAACCTAGACGCTTGACATGGTGGTTGGTCAGCTGAGATGCTGCTGTATTTTGCTACACTGCTTCATCTCCTTTTATGTGGTGATGCCATTCATATGAACGCTCATTAGTGATTATCTGGAGATGTAAATGTGGCGCTAATTACCAGATTAACAAGCAAAACACTCGTTCGTCATTTAATAGATCTTTCATGCCTTCACAAAAATTATCATTTGCTGTAGAAGATTGGTCAGTGTAAACAGCATCTAATGCCGGCAAACTAGACAGTGATACCATTAGCGATTGCTCCTCCCCATACTCTAGAGAAGATCGCAGCGGTCTCCACCAGTGAGGGGCAGATTGTTGGGAAGGAACGCTTCTGACAATCTTCTGCTGTCATCCAGTTTTATGGCTTTCAGAAGTCATAAAAAAGATAACATTGTGAGGAGCATCATAACATATAGGTGTTCCTGTTGGTATGGAAGAAAAAAAACAGGATTGCTCACTTAAGTATCACTTTTTAAATAACTGAAGCCTACATTTTTTTTTCTTTAAATGAAAATACCGTTTTGTTATCTTGCCCTAGCTTTGTGTCATACAGTATTAAAATTGAGTAAGTCTTAGCAGTGTGTAAAAAAATGAAAAACACCCCTAGGTCAATTTGATGACAGATACCCTTTAACATCCTCAAGTAAGATGCACAAACTGCTTACATGAGTGAGTTAATTATCTACATACTTGTGGCGAAGTAGTGTAAGTTTACAAAATTTAAATAGAACCATAAATTATGAAATTACACATGGTTTACAGTGACACTAAACCCAGTCTGGCATTCAACATGTTTAGGTTTTTTTTGCAAACAGGACAATAGAATCTCTTTTGGTTGTGACACACTTATCTTTTGTTATGCCAACACATTTAAAATGATACCACTGTTGACATTGAAAGTATTTAGGTATGCTTTCCTGTGGCTCATATATTATAAACCTTTTTTTGTATTTTTAGTATAATCCTTTTCTGTTTTTTCGCTTATGTGGAAACATGCTGAGATTTCCTTTTCAAAGAAATTCAGTAAATTTGCAGACCGCAATACACCACAGTAGCGTGAATGTGGAATATAATGTATTCTCAGACAGAATGCAAAACGGAAGCCTTTAAGAGGCATTCCGTTTTGATCCATCATAATAAAAGTCTATGGGCAAGCATAACGGATCCGTCTGCTTTCCGTTACTTTGTTTTCCATCCTGCATAACTTTGTTATAATGGAACCTATGACGGAATACCCTAACTCAGGTGCGAACCCAGCCTAAGCTATTTTTTTCAGAAACCATTGTGGAAGATAATGAGTCATAGACAAACTGTAATTTCATGGAGGATGGATATCAGTCAGTGTACCCCTATATGGTCAATTTGAAGCTCTCGATTGCTGTTTTTTGGCTTCCACATCTAAATGAGGCCAGATATGTGTGGGTTTTGTTGCAAAAGCAGATATTAAGCTATATATTTATTTCATGGTCATCAAGCCATTCATTGTTACAAATACTAGCTTTTTCCTGTTCTGTTAATGTTATGCCATTTATGATGACCCAAACTCATCTTTTCTCTCCAGACACGAGTCTTCTGTTTGGTCCTCAATATTTATGCTTTCCCACACGTCAGACTTTTCTGGTCTGCCTTAAGGCCTACTCTATGTAACTCTGCACTTTTGGCTTACCATATCTTCTTTCCAGAAGATCATGTATATGTTCTGCAAGTACTGGTTTTGGTGAAGGCACTAATGCCAGACTCGTGTGGGATATTTTCTCTTATGAGTAATTGAAGTTCTCCGATTCTGCCCTCCAAGATCTTAAGGATTTCAGTTTTTTTTAAAAAGGTATACTGAATTAACCGCTTCAATCCCCTAACACACTTTTTAATGAAATTTGTTATTTTACTTCTCCTTCAGGGAGGTAAATCTTGCATAGTTACAGTCTTATAATCAGGCTAATTTTTATGCTGTGGAAAATCTAAGGATTCCTCTACCGTAATCTTCTTCCCCAAACACTCAATGTCTAGAGAAAATAAAACATTTTTATATAATGGTTTTACATTGTCTTACTTTACATAGGAAAGCAGTAGAACAGCATACACATGTTTGCACGGTAACAAAAGCCTCTTCTAGTCCTTGCAAGTACAAGCAGGTCCATCAGAGCCAACAAAAACTGAATATGCAACTTTTTTCATTTTCACTTTGCGCTTCAAACCTTCCATGTACCTCATCCATGAACATAATGGCTGATTTCTCTATTCCACTATAATATCGTTGCATTACATGAGTTATAAAATCCTGTGGACGGTTGTTTAGAAATGCTATAACACTCACATCATATTTTCAATATGCTTCAGAACTTTGTAAATTCAATTGCACATACCATAAAAAGATAAAATTGAAAATACCCATAAGTATATCAGGTGGCTCGGTATGTGGCATCCAAAATGGAGATATTGTTACCATATGTGACAAGCAAATTTTTTGCCACTCAGTCTGGGAACACAGCATAAACTTTTCTGTTGTCCTACTCTCCTTTGTAACACTATGAGGTTGACAATATAGGCTATGTGCTGGATTTTCTCGTTGCCACTTTTCAAAAGGTTGCAACACTGTGCTCTGATCCATGACCAAGCTATTCTGTTCCTTGGTACATTGCGTCATTACTATCAATATGCTTTAGGGTTGGGAAAAATCTTCTTTGGGAATTAACTGGAACGTCTTGTGCCAAAAAAGGTTCATGACGGACAAAATTGTTAGTAATTCTTTTAATGTCTCGTCTTTTGCTACTCCGCTTTTAAATAATTCTTGAATCTTTCCTATGACTCGTTGGTCAACTTTTCCCCTCAAATAGGCGACCTAATTAGAAATGAGACATGTATAAATAATTTTTGGGCATTCTGCAATAAAAAATTGAGTATATATGGTCATAGAATCATATACTACATAGAATATATAAAGATGGAAGTTCATAATAGTTATTAAAATCTCATAAAAACGACTGTGATCGCATTAAATAAAATAAATTTCCATTTTGTTGTACAAAGTCATCAGCCCTGCTGGTTGGTTGGTATACTGTAAGAAGTCTTGGGCAGATGATTACCGTGGTGGTCCACCCTCGTACAACAGTAGTGTGAGCAGCAAGGCCTTTTTCAGAATGGCAGACAAGTGGTTAAAGTCTTTTCTGCGGTGAGCATTATTCCCTTACCCCCAGAAATTTAAAGAAAATTTAAGATGTGGGCATTACAGACAGCACGGTGGCTCAGTGGTTAGCACTAACTCGCAGTGCTGGGGTCCTGGGTTCAAATCCAACAAAGGACAACATCTGCATGGGTTTGTTTCTCCCCATATTTGTGTCGGTTTCCTCTGGGTACTCGGTTTCCTCCCACTCCAAAGACATAGTGATAGGGAACTTAGATTGTGAGCCCCATTGGGGACAGTGTGATGCTAAAGTATGTAAAGCGCTGCGGAATATAATAGCGCTACATAAGTGCATAAAATAAATTACAGACAAAATGGTTAGGGATAATAAACCAAATTCTGCCATGACAACATCAAAAACGTACAAAATAAAACGTTAGTCCTAAACATACATAATACACAAATATTTAGCCATACACTTTGAATCTCTTTAAGGACATTTGGGACAAACACTAGCCTGTTTACCACAATCTGTCCTTCAGGAGATGTTGGCAATGGGCAGTGTGATGCAGTTCTATTTCTTTTACACAAAATCCGGTGGGTCAATCAGTAGTCCATCTCTGCTTCTTAGAAGAAAATGCAGTCTGATGCAATTCGTTTTGTGGAATATAGTTACCCCAAAAATAAAAAATAAAAAATTTATAAATTGTAAATAAACACCTTTTCCAAGTCTAACTGTTGTAGGAGTGGAAATTCATTTAACCACTTGGTGCTCTGATAGGGGACGTATTAGAGACTTGCACTGCAATAATGATTTGGTAAAAATAGTTTTGGGGTTTATTTAGGCGAAAAATAACTATTTCCATTCTACCTTGCTTCTGTAAGGGAAGTACGGTCTAATACTGCCATTTTTATTCGGTTTAATAGGAAATCTAAGTACATCCATAAGCCTACTGCGGTGAAATTACTTTGTGATATAGGCTGTTTTGGGATGTATTCATTGCAAATATCAATACATCCATTTGCCCTTTGGGGTGGAATTCTGTCTGTCAAGCTGCAGTTCAGGAGATGGTGGCAATGGGCAGTATGATGCAGTTAAAATTTTCTACATTAAATTCTTTGCGTCGATCTGTACTTCAGGAGGTGTTGGCAATGGGCAGTGTGATGTAGTTGAAGTTCTTCTACACCAGTGATTTTCAACCTTTTTTGAGCCATGGCACACTTTTTACACTTAAAAAATCCCGGGGCACACCACCAACCAAAATGGCACAAAATGACACTAAAACAGTACATATTATACATATAGTTAATAATATAGATTCTAAATGTATTTATACTCACTCAGTGTGAAACCTGGGCCTGTTTCGATGAACACAAAAGGGATATCCTGGCAGGAATGGTGGAAAGACACACACGAAGCTCTTCCTCAACAGTTCTCAGTCTCTCCCTGTTTTTAGTTTTTATCGCAGTCAAGCTTGAGAAGCCCAGCTCACATAGATATGTGGTTGAAAATGGGAGCAATGTCAAAATAGCTTTGTTGGCCAGAATGGGGAACTCCTTGGCAACAGATAACCAAAAACTGTCTAAAGGAAGATCAGCAAACTTTAGCTTTAAACCGCGATCTTGCTTCAGTTCAATGAGTTCCTCTTGCTCCTTTAAAGTCATGTCCTTTCCAGCAACGGATAATGAGCTGTATGGGTCCCTAACCCAGTCAAGGCATTCTGTGAAGGCTGAAGAGAAATAAAACGACAACTTCTCATCAAGAGTTTTCAAATGTCTGCCAATCACCTCGCACATTGCAGCAGTGTTGCCATCATGCAGTTTCTCGGTGAGCGGGAACATCTGAAGGTTGCCACCCTGAACATGTTGTTGCCAGAGCTGCACCTTTAAACGGAATCCGTTCATTTTATCCGTGCTTGTAAGCAGGTTTTCATTTCAGCCTTGCATCCGTGTGTTCAGTTCATTCAGATATTGAAATATATCAGCCAGGTATGCCAGCTTTGTACACCACTCATCACTTGCAAGCAGCTTTGAATAATCGGACCTCTCGTTTGTCAGAAATATTTTAAGTTCCTCTCGCAACTCATACACACAGGCCAGCACTTTGCCACGTGACAGCCACCGGACCTCCGTGTGGAGCAATAAGATTTTATGTTCCGCTCCCATTTCTGTACACAAAGACGCAAATAAGCGACATCGCAAAGGTCGCGTCTTCACAAAGTTCACTATGCGCACAACATCATCCAACACAGGAGCTAGATCTGCTGGTAAGGTCTTTGCAACGAGGGCCTCACGGTGCAAGAAACAGTGGGTAACAAGAACATCTGGGTTTCTTTCTTTAACCCTACTTACAAAGCCTTTGATGTGCCCGACCATGGCTGCGGCTCCATCAGTGCAGACACCTGTGCAGTTTTCCCATGTAAGCCCACTTTTATCAAGATATTCCGATGTGACCTGGAATATTACCTCTCCTGTTGATTTTTCTGGCAGTGCCTTGCAAAATAGGAAGTTTTCTCTAATGGCTTCTCCATCCACAAAACGCACATTGGCCAACAGCTAACAATGTCCACTGATATCCGTCGACTCATCAAGTTGCAAGGCAAATTTCTTACTGTGCGCACCTTTTCCAAAACAACTGTTTCAATGTCCGCAGACATGTCATCAATCCGTCTGGCAATTGTGTTATCAGAGAGAGGCACTTTAGCTATCTCTTTGGCTGCGTCAGGGCCAAGCATCTCATTTACAATAGCTTTACAAGCTGGCAGTATTAATGTTTCTGCCACAGTGTGGGACTTTTTTGATTTAGTTATGAGTTCAGCAACAAGGTAGCTAGCTTTGAGGGCTTTCTCATTTACCTTTGTGTTTTTTCTCAAAAAAGTTGCCCCTTTATCATTGTTTGTACGTAAGCGTACAAAATACTCCATCGGCTTGTTTTGAACGGAAGGGTGTTTCGTTTGGAGATGGCGTTTAAGCTTGCTTGGCACCATGGCGCTATTGGATAGCTTCTCACCACACACCAAGCACAGTGGTGTTGGTGCTGTCGCATCCCCAGTAAAAGTAAATCCAAATCAAAGATAGCTTTCACTGTATTGCCTTGAGCTCACCGTCTTGTCTTTTTTCTTTTGTCGACCTCTCATACTAGGGCCTTCATCTAGGTCAGAATTGTGTCCAGGATCCTGTTCGGCATTTGCCTTTTCCATTCTCAAATACTTCTCCATCACTGCTGAGATAGTGTGCGCAGCCACACACTAAAATAGAAGAGTATTACATTATCTGCCACACTTAAAGGACCTCTGCCAGGCATATACTGCAATATAAAGGGGTACAATGAGAAGTACTATGGCCATGAGGCCAGAGTACAAGTACCAGCTCATATACTCAGCATATGAGCTGGTACTTGTAGTACTCCAGCCTCATGACCATAGTATTTCTCATTGTTATATGCAGTATACTGCTGGAGTACTAAAAGTACCAGCTCATATGCTGAGTATTCTGCCAACAGTTCATATACTCAGGCAAAAGCTCATATAATGAGCAACAGCTCATTAACTGTTAATAAGCTGTTGCTGACTTAATGATTATACACAGCATTATTGGCGGGCATTACCTTGGCGGCGGGCACATGCGAGAGTCTCTCCGCTCTCAGGATGACGCGCCGGCCTCGGTGACGTCATTAAGTCGCGCGAGCGTTCAAAACTGTTATTGTACATGGCTCCTACACTGTAGGAAGTGTGACTGCGCATCGCTGCGCATTGCCGGGGAACAAAACACAGGGGGCACCATAGTTTGGGGAACTTTCCCCGCGGCACACCCGACCATGTGGCACACTGGTTGAAAATCACTGTTCTACACTATATTCTCTGCATCGATCTGTACTTCAGGAGGTGTTGGCAATGGGCAGTGTGATGCAGTTTAAAATCTTTTACACGAAATCCGGTGGGTCAATCGGTAGTCCATCCCTGTTTCTGGGAAGAAAGGGTTGTCTGATACAATTCGTTTTGTGAATTATATCCCCCCCCAAAAAAATGTAATTTATAAATTGTAAATGAACGCCCTTTCCAAGTCTAACTGTTGTAGGATTGGAAATTCTTTTAACCAGTGGTGCACTGATAGGGGACATATGAGATACTGCACTCCAGTGACATTTTGGTACAAACAGTTTTGGGATGTATTTAGGTTAAAAATATCTATTTCAATTCTCACTTTGCTTTTGTAACCAAAGTACGGTCTGAAACTGCCAGTTTTTGGGGGTATTAATAGGAAATCTAAGTACGTCCATAAGTCGTTCTGAAGTGTGATGCAGTTCAAGTTCTTTTACTCTAAATTCTCTGTGTCGATCTGTACTTCAGGAGTTGTTGACAATGGGCAGTGTGATGCAATTCAAAATCTTTTACACAAAATCCGGTGGGTCAATCGTTAGTCCATCCCTGCTTCTGGGAAGAAAGTGCGGTCTGATACAATTCATTTTGTGGAATATAGTCACCCCAAAAGAAAAAAAAATGTAATTTATAAATTGTAAATGAACACCCTTTCCAAGTCTAACTGTTGTAGGAGTAGAAATTCTTTTAACCAATGGTGCTCTGATAGGAGATGTATGAAATACTGCACTGCAGTAACATTTTGGCAAAAACAGTTTTTGGGTGTATTTAGGGGAAAAATAACTCTTTCCACTCTCCCTTGCTTCTTTAAGGAAAGTACGGTCTGATAGTGCCAGTTTTTGGGCTTATTAATAGGAAAATAAGTAAGTCCATAAGTCGTTCTGCAGTGAAATTACATTGGGATACAGACAGTTTTAGATTGTAATTAGAGATGACCGAATTTTTCAAAAATTCGATTCGTTCGGTTCGCCGAATTTTCCGTAACGATAAATTTGTGGCGAATCGCGTTAAAAAACTGCTACTTACTGGCTGCAGAGAGCCTGTATAGTGGTGTAGGACACTGTGCCTTGCAGTAACACGCATAGGGAGTCTGCTGTGGTAGTGAAACAATACTGTGAGCCAGTTTGACATGCAGATAACAGGCGTCACTCTTAGAATCGCTGCACACTTTATGTATTTGGGCAGTTATGGGGCCACAACTGACCAAATAACTCAAGTGTGAACTCAGCCTTACAGGTCCATGTTAGCGCCAGCTATAAAGAACTGTGCAGAGGCCCAAGATCCTACTATAGCGTGAAAGAGCGCACTCCTTTTACACCAATTCACTGATTCCACATAGATTTCTACAGAACCTGTTCTATTAAACGCTTATACAAGCAGAGCCCCCCAACAATGTGGAGATGGCTGTGACAGCAGCATCAAGAGACCACAGAGTGGCACAACAACATTGTTTATGCAGCAGTAGCATTAGGAGACCACATAGTGGTACCATGACAGTGTAGAGGAGGCAGTGGCAGCAGCTGTAGCATCAGCAGACCACAGAGTGGCACCAGCAGACCACAGTGGCACGGCAACCGTGAAGATGTGGCAGTGGCAGCAACTGTAGCATCAGGAGACCACAGAGTAGTGAGACCCCAGTGTGGGGCAGCAGTAGCTTCAGGAGCAGCATACAGAGTGGCAGAACGACATTGTAGAGCTGGCAGTGGCAGCAGCTGTAGAATTAGGAGACCACAGAGTGGCACGACGACAGTGTAGAGGTGGCAGTGGTAGCAGCTGTAGCATCAGGAGACCACAGAGTGGTATGACGACAGTGTAGAGCAGGCAGTGGCAGCAGCTGTAGCATTAGGAGACCACAGAGTGGCACAACGACAGTGTAAAGGTGGCAGCGGCAGCAGCTGTAGCATCAGGAGATGACAGCGTGGTACGACGACAGTGTTGAGGCGGCAGTAGCAACAGGAGCAGCATACAGAGTGGCATGACAACAGTGTGGAGGTGGCAGTAGCAGCAGCAGCTGTAGCATCAGGAGACCCCAGAGTGGTACAACGACAGTGTAGAGTAGACAGTGGCAGCAGCTGTAGCATCAGCAGACCACAGAGTGGCATGACGACAGATGGCAAGGGAAAAGTTCCCATCACCACTAATGTCTGTACTGGAGGAATTGACATAGAACAAGTGTCAACTTTGACCTGCCTGTGACTGTAGAAGGTTTGACAGAGTGGCACGATGACAGTGTGTAGGTGGCAGTGGCAGTAGCTTCAGGAGACCTCAGAGTGGAACGACGACAGTGTGGAGGAGGCAGTGGCAGCAGCTTTAGCTTCAGGAGCAGCATACAGAGTGGCACGACAGTGTAGAGGAGGCAGTGGCAGCAGCTGTAGCATCAGGAGACCACAGAGTGGCACGACAACAGTGTGGAGGAGGCAGTGGCAGCAGCTGTAGCATCAGGAGCAGCATACAGAGTGGCACTATAGTGTAGAGGTGGCAATGGCAGCAGCTGTAGCATCAGGAGACCACAGAGTGGCATGACGACGAGATGGCAAGGGAAAAGTTCCCATCACTACTAATGTCTGTGCTGGAGGAATTGACGTAGAACAAGTGTCAACCATTGTCAACTTTGACCTGCCTGTCACTGTAGAAGGTCTGTCAGAGTGGCACGACGACAGTGTGTAGGCGGCAGTGGCATCAGGAAACCACAGAGTTGTACGACAACAGTGTAGAGGTGGCAGTGGCAGCAGCTGTAGCATCAGAAGACGACAGAGTGGCACAACCACAGTGTGGAGGCGGCAGTAGCATCGGGAGCAGCATACAGAGTGGTACGACGACAGTGTAGAGATGGCAGTGGCAGCAGCATCAGCAGACCACAGAGTGGCACGACGACAGTGTAGAGGTGGCAGTGGCAGCAGCTGTAGTATCAGGAGACCACAAAGTCTCCTCACACCGATTAAGGCACTCTCTCCCCAAGGAGAGATAGTACCACCAAACCCTGACAGGCCTCTAACCCAGTTAAGCCAGTAGTCTCTGCTCTGCACTGATGAGGAAAAATTACCCCGAAAAAGCTGTCTGCAGATGAGGTGCTTGCTTATTTAATATCCGAGTCATGTCTCAGGCTTATTTAAAGAGCTGAACATTGACTTATCGGATAGCTGCCTTTCATCTGGTGGCATTAGAGCCAGAGCTTGTTAGGAGCTCATTTTCATCCCATTTCCTCCCAGAATTCCAGAAAAGCATGAATATAAGTCTTCTCACACCAATTACGGCGCTCGCTCCCCAAAGACAGATAGTACCCCGAGACCAAAGAGTGGCACAACGACAGATTGTGGAAGTGGCAGCAGCAGTAACATCATCAGGAAGCCACAGAGTGGCACAATGACAGAGTGTACTAGTGGCAGCAGCAGTAGCAGCATCATCAGGAGGCCATGGAATGGCACAATAACAGAGTGTGGAAGTGGTGGGAGCAGCATCATCAGGAGGCCATAGAGTGGCACAATGACAGTGTGGAAGTGGCAGCAGCAGTTGCATCATCAGGAAGCCACAGAGTGGCACAATGACAGAGCGTGGAAGTGGCAGCAGCAGTATCATTAGGAGGTCATAGAGTGGCACAATGACAGAGTGTGAAAGTGGTGGGAGCAGCATCATCTGGAAGCCACAGAGTCGCACAGTGACAGAGTGTGGAAGTGGTGGGAGCAACATCATCATGAGGTCACAGAGTGGCACAACGACATAGTGTGGAAGTGGCAGCAGCAGTAGCAGCATCATCATCAGGAGGCCACATAGTGGCGCAATGACATTATGGAGGCAGTAGCAGCAGGTGCATCAGCAGACTACAGAGTGGTACGACAACATTATGGAGGCAGGAGCTTCTGCATAAGTAGAATACAGAGTAGTGATGGGAAATCTAGTTCATTTTGGTGATTAGTTCACCATGAACTAGTTCACTGAAAAGATTAGTTCATTTAGTTCAGTATTTCTCTGGATTCTGCTGAGAAGAGATTGATCAGTTCTAGTTTGTTACACAGAAGCTGTGGCTCCTAGGATGAGTTATAGTTTTGTTAAAATGATCAGAAATAGTTAATACATCTGATCATTATATAACAAACTCTTGTTAAAGGGGTACTCTGGAGAAAAAAAATCAAAAGTTATTTATTCAAGTTAGTAATTTCCTTTTTTTTCTTTTATAAATATTCAAGCCTCCCAGTACTTATCAGCCTCTGTATGTCCCACAGAATGTCATGTTGCAAGGAGCTCTGTGTCAGACTGGGAAGACTACATGACTTCTGGCATACAGCAGCTGATAAGTACTGGAAAGCTTACTTTTTTTTTTAAATGTATAACTTTCATCATTCTCCAGTTGATTTGAAAACATTTTCTTTCAGCCTTTTGGCACCCTCTGATCAGATATTGGTGGCCTATTGGGTGTAGGCCATTAATATGCAGATTTCACATACTCCTAGCATGGGACAGCAAATTGCCAGATTGAGTGCTGCAGGGACCATGGTAAGTGCAATATATTTTTTGCTTTTAACCCCCCCCCCCACCTACTGTACATAGATAACCATTTTTTAATCTCAAACAACCCCTGTAAGTTTACTGGGTACCTGCAAATACCTATTTTTTTACCCTCTGTCTACACAGTATTACCCTGTTTAACTATATTTAAGTTTACAAGATCCTAAATGTTAACATTTGATCTCAGAGCGCATCAATCTGCCCACAGGTACAGTATACACGTATAGATTTATCTATCTGTCTAAGGCAGAAACTGTCTAGTTTTGCCCACAACAACGAATCATAGCTTAGCCGGAGTCTGTTAAGATTTGAAAGCTGAGCTGTGATTGGTTGCCATGGTGAAAACTAGACAGTTTCTGTCTTGGTCAAGCAGGCAAGTATTTTCAAACAGCAGGCAGTTACACAGTTCAAAGCAAGACTTCTCACACAAGCATAAAACAAATTAATCATTCTTGTCTGATCTAGCTAACATTAATTTGTCACTATATAGGTAATTTACTACAAGCCACCTAGCAGAAAAACAGTAACACCTATGTTAAATATTAAATTTAATATCAAGAATCCCACAGAACAAAAACATAAAGGTAGAACAAAAGGTACATCCTATATTGCTTCAATAACTATAGGTTCATATTCTTATTCAAGAACGGGATTTGTCCAACTTTGGAAGTTTTGAGTCTGTTTCTTCTCTCAGTGACAACTTGTCTGGCTTTTGAAAATATTCTCACAGGGAACAGAGGAGGCCATAATACACAGTCACCGCTTTGCCATTTGAAAAAGTCTTGGATAAATGGCTTTTCTTTCATTCCACCAAAGTAGGGGATCTGCCTTCCTCTGTAAAATGGGCTTTTGCATATATTTGTCCAGTTCTACAGTCTTATGAAAAAGTTTGTCCACCCCTATTAATCTTAATCATTTTTAGTTATAAAAATTTGGGTTTTTGCAACAGCTATTTCAGTTTGATATATCTAATAACTGATGGACACAGTAATATTTCTGGATTGAAATGAGGTTTATTGTTCTAACAGAAAATGTGCAATATGCATTTAAACATAATTTGACAGGTGCAAAAGTATGTGCACCTGAACAGAAAAGTGACATTAATATTCAGTAGATCCTCCTTTTGCAAAAATAACAGCCTCTAGTCGCTTCCTGTAGCTTTTAATGAGTTCCTGGATCCTGGATGAAGATATTTTTGACCATTCGTCTTTACAAAACAATTCCAGTTCAGTTAAGTTTGATGGTCGCCGGGCATGGACAGCCCGCTTCAAATCATCCCACAGATGTTTAATGATATTCAGGTCTGGGGACTGGGATGGCCATTCCAGAACATTGTAATTGTTCCTCTGCATGAATGCCTGAGTAGATTTGGAGCGGTGTTTTGGATTATTGTCTTGCTGAAATATCCATCCCTGGCGTAACTTCAACTTCGTCACTGATTCTTGAACATTATTCTCAAGAATCTGCTGATACTGAGTGAAATCCATGCGACCCTCAACTTTAACAAGATTCCCGGTGCCGGCATTGGCCACACAGCCCCAAAGCAAGATGGAACCTCCACCAAATTTTACAGTGGGTAGCAAGTGTTTTTTCTTGGAATGCTGTGTTTTTTTGCCGCCATGCATAACGCCTTTTTGTATGACCAAACAACTCAATCTTTGTTTCATCAGTCCACAGGACCTTCTTCCAAAATGAAACTGGCTTGTCCAAATGTGCTTTTGCATACCTCAGGCGACTCTGTTTGTGGCGTGCTTGCAGAAAAGGCTTTTTTCGCATCACTCTCCCATATAGCTTCTCCTTGTGTAAAGTGCGCTGTATTGTTGACCAATGCACAGTGACACCATCTGCAGCAAGATGATGCTGCAGGTCTTTGGAGGTGGTCTGTGGATTGTCCTTGACTGTTCTCACCATTCTTCTTCTCTGCCTTTCTGATATTTTTCTTGGCCTGCCACTTCTGGGCTTAACCAGAACTGTCCCTGTGGTCTTCCATTTCCTTACTATGTTCCTCACAGTGGAAACTGACAGGTTAAATCTCTGAGACAACTTTTTGTATCCTTCCCCTGAACAACTGTGTTGAACAATCTTTGTTTTCAGATCATTTAAGAGTTGTTTTGAGGAGCCCATGATGCCACTCTTCAGAGGAGATTCAAATAGGAGAACAACTTGCAAGTGGCCACCTTAAATACCTTTTCTCATGATTGGATACACCTGGCTTTGAAGTTCAAATCTCAATGAGGTTACCAAACCAATTTAGTGCTTCAGTAAGTCAGTAAAAAGAAGTTAGGCGTATTCAAATCAAGAAAATGATAAGGGTAACCATACTTTTGCACCTGTCAAATTTTGTTTAAATGCATATTGCAAATTTTCTGTTAGTACAATAAACCTCATTTCAATCCAGAAATATTACTGTGTCCATCAGTTATTAGATATATCAAACTGAAATAGCTGTGGCAAAAAACCCACATTTTTCTAACTAAAAATGATTAAGATTAATAGGGGTGCCCAAACTTTTTCATATGACTATATAATTCCCACTGCCACTGGATTCTGCACTGTAGTGACATTTCTCACTTCTGTATCGAAATCCTCCCATAAGCTTGAGGTAGATTGTGATGTCTGTGCTTCCACAGATATTGCTGGACTTTCATCAGCAATTCTCATACCACAATACTTTTCGCTTTAGATTTTGCCAGGTTAAATTTTGCATTATCTGAAAACCCGTACTTTTTAAATCTTGGGTCTAAAAGTGTTGCCTGATTGTTAAGTTCGTTGTCTTCCAGGTCCCGGAATAGTGTCGCAAGTTGTGTCTTTAGTGTTGTCACCATTAACTATTTCTGCTGGAATTGTTGAATCCCTCTGCAATGACTCCATTTTCCTGTTCATTATTTTGACAAATAATATCACTTTTGATCTGGGCACAGATTTTTCAGAACTGACTTCTACTGTGACCTCTTGAAAAATCTGCAACACTTCTATTGCTTTTTGTGCAACAGTCCACTCGTGATGTCAGGGTACTGAGTTCTGTGTGTAGCATAGCCAAGGTGGCAACTACTGCATCCTTTATTTTGACCATTCTGGATATCATGTCCAAAGTTGAGTTCCACCTAGTAGGGACATCTTGGGTGAGCTTCAGTTCTGGTAATCCCATTTGTTTTTTGGTATCATGTAATTTCGAAAGGCCATGTGAACTTCTTTTGAAAAATTCTACAATACATTTTATCAATCATATTAATGATGCTGTTAATGCCATTAACAGAAATTCCAGCCTGAACAACCAAGTTTACACAATGCGCAAAACATGGTAGATGTCGCCAGTTGGACATCCTGACACCTGCCACAATATTAGCTGCATTGTCTGTGACAACAGCCACCACTTTATTTTCCAACCACCATTCACGGACTGTGTCCTTCAATCGCCTGCAAAGATTTTCAGAACTGTGCCTTTCCTGCATTTCAAGGCATTCTAACAGCACCGAACGTAGCTCACATGCTGTATTGATGAAATGAGCTGTGACAGCAATATAACTTTGGTTATTTAATGAGGTCCATGAGTCTATAGTTAAGCAAACTGCATCAGAGTCTTGCAAATGAAATCACACTCTAAAGTGCTATTGTATAGTTGCAATAGCAAACTGCTAGACACGGTTTTCCTTGTGGGAGGATTATATCCTGGACACAATGTATGTACTAGCGTTTTGAACTCTTTCTCCTCCACAATACTAAATGGGTGGAAACCCATAATAATACATTTTAGCAGCTGCTCATCCAACTGTTTTGATCGCCTAACAGACAATGGTCTACTGCTGCTGAAGTAACTACCTATGGTAGTTTGTTGCTTTTGGATGGTTTGTCTTGAACATCATCTTCACGTGGTGTATGAGACAGTGTGGGGATTGGTTGTTGTGGTTCACTCCTAGTAGTGGATATTGTTGGATGCTTACTATTTAAATGGCGTGACAGATTACCCACAGAACCGCAAGCTACACTTATCACATTTGAGCAGTAGGAACATTTTTCTTTCTCTTCAGTGTATTATCTGCACACATTATGGTCACTTGCCGTGTCTCTGGTATTGAGCAGAGTCAGACAGTATTCACACCACTGCAATAGGTTGTAAAAGGAAGATATGTGGTAAACTACACAGAACTAGAGATTTACCAAGCTGCCTTACAGTAAATGTATCTTTGCTGCCCATAGCAACCAATCACAGCTCAGATTTCACTTGCCAGAGCAATATCAGAAAGCTGACCTGTGATTGGTTGCTATGGGGCAAAAAAAATCTTCCTATAAGACAGCCTGATAATTCTCCACCCTATCCTGTGAGGAGCTGATAGGGAATGCATCGTGTGACCTGTGAACTAAATGAACTATATGAACTGCTGAACTAAATGTTCTATTAGAATGAATCAGGACAGTCTAGTTCAATCTGATGCATCTCACTGAGCCCAGCAGTGCCACCTGTGGTAGTGTAGAGTACTGACTCATAATGAATGTGTATGAGGGAGCTGAGAAGCAATTCAGCATCCACCATTTTGAGAACAGAACAGGAGCCAGTGGTAAAGATTTTAGCAAGACTGATCTTCTAGGCTATAGGAGGCTGATCCTCTACAGGAGGCTAATCTTATCACAAAGACAGGTGAGGGGCATGAACCACACACAGAAACACTCTCTCTCTCTCTCATACACACATATGAGCTGTGTCTGTCTACTGTGCAATTTCAGTTTTTATTAATATTATTATTACTATTATATTTGTATTTAATGTGTGGTATAGTGTTTTACTACCTTCTTTTCCAGCATCAGGAGCTATAAAGAGCAAGTGTGAGACCAGGGAGCTTCCTGGAGCTGTATGAGGGATCACTCTCTGTCTCCTCCCACTTGCTGTTTAGTTTATAATGAACTAATCTCTGTCAGGATGGTGAACTAGATGAACTAGTTCACTCTGAAGATTAGTTCATTTTGAAATACTCACTCACGAACTACCCATCACTACTACAGAGTGGTACGATGACATTATGGAGGCAGTAGCAGCATCAGCAGACTACAGAGTGGCACGACAACAGTGTGGGGAGGTGGGTGGCAATAACATTACCTGCTGACGATGGTGGGTGTAAGAAGGAGCACTTGGCATCAGATGTGTGGCATCAGATGGGTGGCAGCATCAGAATATTTGTGGAGGCAGGTAGCCAAAAGAAACAGGTCTCTAGTCAAAACAGCATGAATGATCTAATCTGATGCATCAGGCATTGATGGATGGAAATCCTGGCTGATCCGCACCTGATTCATCTTGACAAAGGTCAGTTTTTCCACATTTTTGATGGACAAGCGAGTTCTCCTGGGGTAAATATGGCCCACGCCGCACTAAACACCCGCTTTGATGCCACACTACTGGCCGGGCAGGGCAGCTTTTCCAGAGCAAACTTGGCCAGTTGTGGCCATAAATCTAGTTAGTCACAGGCGTTTTTTTGCACCACTAATAAAAGAAGGTTTGACAATAAATTACTTTGGCGCTGTAAGCCAAATAAAACTTTTGCCACTAATACACGCTACAAAGGGCTGTAATTTTGCCACTCCACCACACAATGGCTAATATGTTTTTGTGCACCACTAATGACCGAAGGTTTGACAAAATTTAAGTTCGGCGCTGTAGGCCAAACTAATTTTTTTGCAACTAATACACGCTACAAAGGGTTGTAATTTTCCCACTTCAGAGCGCACAGAGCAACTAATACGTGTTTTTGCACCACTACTAAACGTCAGAAGATTAGACAATAAATAACTCCGGCGCTGTACACCAAATAAAATTTTTTTTTTGCACCCCTAATAACCGACAGGTTTGACAAAACTTAACTTCGGGGCTGTAGGCCAAATAAAATTTTATTTTTGCCACTAATACACGCTACAAAGGGCTGTAATTTTCCCACTTCACCACACAACGGCTAATACATTTTTTGAACCACTAATAAATGAAAGAAGGTTTGACAATAAATTACTTTGGCGCTGTAGGACAAAGAAACTTTTTTTTGCCACTTATACACGCTACAAAGGTCTATAACTTTTCCACTCCACCACACAACGGCTAATACGTTTTTTTTGCACCACTAATAACCGACAAACGTTTTGACAAAATTTAACTTCGGCTCTGTAGGCCAAACAAACTTTTTTTTGCCACTAACACACGCTACATAGGGCTGTAATTTTTCCACTTCAGCACAGAGCGACTAATAATTTTTTTGCACTACTAATAAATGACAGAATGTTTGACAATAAGTAACTCCGGCTCTGTATGCCAAATAAAACTTTTTTTTTTGCCACTAATACACGCTACAAAGGGCTGTAATTTTGCCACTCCACCACACAATAGCTAATACGTTTTTTGCACCACTAATATCTGACAGAAGGTTTGACAAAATTTTACTTTGATGCTGTAGGTCAAACAAAACGTTTTTTGCCACCAATACACTCTACAAAAAGGCTGTAAATTTGCCATTCCACCACACAACGGCTAATACGTTTTTTTGAACCACTAATAAACAAAAGAAGGTTTGACAATAAATTACTTCGGCGCTGTAGGCCAAATAAAACTTTTTTTTTGCCACTAATACACGATACAAAGGGCTGTCATTTTCCCACTTCAGCAAAGAGCGACTAATACTTTTTTTGCACTACTAATAAACAAAAGAAGGTTTGACAATAAATAACTTCGGAGCTGTACGCCAAATAAAACTTTTTTTGCCACTAATAAATGCTACAAAGGGCTGTCATTTTCCCACTTTACCACACAACAGCTAATAAGCCCTTTCTGTTTTCCAACACTAAAACAGCAAAAAAGGGCTTTACTAAATGTAACTACAGTCACAAGGGTTAATTAGACCCGAATAATCGGAATTACAGAGGTATGATCTATTGCAAACCTGAAATGAGCAGCTGTACTATGGTAATTTTGAACCCCAGTCACTGCACCAAGGTGTAATACGATTTTTCCTATTACCCTGTCTCTAAACACCCCTATTGAACTTTGTTCTTCTTCAACACTTTCCTCCCTACACTTCTATTGTGCAGTATATACGTTTGATGAGGTTTTCTACCATTTTCCCTAGCGACTGCAGACGTCTCTCTCTGCACTAAGTTCACTGGAAAATGAGAGAATCCAAGATGGCTGAGGCTATTTATAGGGCTGTGACATCATAGGGCTGGCTGGCTGCATGCATGGCATTGTGGGTGATACCTCCTTCCGACAGTTCCTTGCTCCTTGTCCAAACACGTGCAGCCGCCATTTTAGAGAAAAAATAGCGATGCGCTACCACAAATCGTTAGGAAATTCGGATTTGGTATGAATCGATTAATTCCTGAAATTCGGATCGAATTCCACTTTGTCAGTTTTGATTCGCTCATCTCTAATTGTAATAATAGGAATTTTAAGTACGTGTATAAGCCGTTGTGCAGTGAAATTACTTTGTGATGCAGCCTACTGTGGGATGTATTCATTGCAAATATCACTACATCCATTTGCCCTTTGGGGTGGAATTCTGTCTGTCAGTCTGTACTTCAGGTGGTGTTGGCAATGGGCAGTGTGATGCAGTTTAAATTCTTTCACTAAATTCTGTGCGCTGATCTGTACGCGAAATCCAGTGGGTCAATCGGTAGTCCATTTATAAATTGTAAATTAACACCCTTTCCAAGTCTAACTGTTTTAGGAGTGGAAATTCTTTTAACCAATGGTGCTCTGATAGGGGATGTATGAGATACTACACAGCAGTAACATTTTGGTAAAAACAGTTTTGGGGTATATTTAGGTGAAAAATAACTTTTTCCATTCTCCCTTGCTTCTGTAAGGAAAGTGCGGTCTGATACTTCCAATTTTTGGCCGTATTAATAGGAAATCTAAGTACATCCATAAGCCGTTCTGCAGTGAAATTACATTGGGATACAGCCTTCTTTAGGGTGTAGTAATAGGAAATTGAAGTATGTCTATAAGCCGTTCTGCAGTGAAATTATATTGTGATATAGGCTGTTTTGGGATCTATTCATGGCAAATATCAATACATCCATTTGCCCTTTGGGGTGGAAATCTGTCTGTCAGTCTGCAGTTCAGGAGGTGGCAGCAATGGGCAGTGTGATGCAGTTGAAATTCTTTTACACTAAATTCTGTGTGTCGATCTGTGCTTCAGGAGGTGTTGGCAGTGGGTAGTGTGAGGCAGTTCACAATCTGACTCTAAATTCTGCTTCAATAATTTTTGTTGTCTTTTACATTTTTTTTCGAGCAATATATATATAATCGTACAGTCCAAGTTTATCTTAACTCCTCAAGAAAGCAGGAATGATATTTCTTATGGGAAAGACAATCAGAAACAGAATAAAGGTTACTTGACCAGCAGTTTACAGAGCTCTTGTCGGTGACGGCAATCTCCATCACAGTATAGGTATGTATGAATATACTCGGAATTTACAGATGGAGGGGGTAAAAGAAAATCTAAAAACAACTAAACTAAAAGCTAAACTTGGACTAAATCTAAAGTCATTGAATCTAAAAACATTGAACTAAAGGTCTGCATATTGTAATACCGTTGAATGATCTAATACTCTTCTATAACGCGTCATATCAGGTTTTAGTTTTTTCAGATTTTCTAAATTATTCTAATAATCTAGCGTCTATCCTACGCATCCATTAAAGACACGTAGCTCAACAAGGTCCATAGATACCATGAACGTATTTGTTGTATGTATTATTACTTCTGGCTGACGTAATTTCATATCTACAGTTGGTTACTTTTCTAATTATTACAACTAACTCCGGAATGGAAGTCAATTTGCAGTTACCTGCTATAGATTGAATGGATACTATGAGTATATAAGGTAATAGTTATTTGGGATGAATCCAAATCATTAATTCCTATTCTCAATGGATAGAATTCTGGACTGAAGGGTGGGAGGATATTTAGAGATTTAAAAATGCTGTTTTTTAGGGTGATCCAAAATAGTGAGATAATAGGGCATTCCCAAAATGTATGTACTAAAGTTCCAATTTGTCCACATCCACACACACAGCATAAGTTTGAGGAGTCTCCTAAAATCTTAGCTAGCCTGTAAGGGTGAAATACCATCTAAAAGCAAGTTTAGAATATGCTTCAAGATGGTCAGAACATGAGGAGTTTTTTATATTCGAAATATATGATTTCTTCCATTGAGATTTGTATGTTGAGATCTCTTTCCCATTTTTTGATATGGGAACTATGTTTGTCCAGATCCAATAATCTGTCAGCTGGGTGTAAAATAGTTTAATACTGTTTTTTGGGGAGTTAAATCTTGTATCAATATAAGATGTGTGATGGGGGGACCTCTGGAATGTGAAAGTTTGTTTTATTTAGAAATTAGCGGATTTGTAGTTACTTATATAAGTCCACCTTAGGTATTAGGTATATTTCACAAAGATGTAGGTAGTTGTGTAAGGTCTTGAATATATTTGATACCTGCATGTACCCAACAGGTGAAGGATAATTCTGGGGTTATCATTTCTATTATTTTGAAAAATGAGAGCATATCTTTACATATTTTATCCATATTTGTAAAGTCTCTTTGATCACAGAATGATTAGATATAGTCACCTGTAAACCTGTAACATTTGCCATAAGGAGGAGTCCTAAGTCTTTATGACTGCTCATTTGTTTTTCTATATTGAGTTTTTCAGAGTCAGAATTCAACCATTCTGTTGACTGATATAACATGCTATTCTGGGTTACTTGTTATTCCATATATATTTATTAAGTTGGGACTGGAGTTTTTGTATAATGTGGAGTGATATAATAAAGGGAATTGTCCGGAAAAGATATAGGATTTTTGGAAGCACCATCATTTTATACAGTATCATTCTTCCCCACCAAAAATTTCAAATGTCTTAAGATCAGTTATATATTCCTGAAGCTGTGATAGAAGCAGGATATAATTACGTTGTATCATCTTATCGACTGGGAAAGTTAGGTTAATGCCTAAATATGGGATTTTTTCATCTTTGCAAGTGTAAAGAAAGCTCGTCTGGATAATAATTTTTTCTAATTTATGTTAATTCATGCCTAGTATCGATGACTTGGATTCATTTACTTTGTAATATGATACTTCACCGAACCTTCTTGTGATTGTATTTTTTTGGAGTGCGCCGCGTGGGTTGGTTGTTACATATAAGAGTGTCATCAGCGAATAAACTGATCTTATGGGAACGATCTCCAATGGAGATACCTGGGAAATCATTAGATGTCCTAACACTTCCGGGAAGGGGATTCTAAGGCTAATATAAAGAGAATAGGTGACAGTGGTCATCCTTGTGTGCTCCTGTTAGTAATTTTAAATGAGGATGACAGAATACCATTTGTTAATTTTCTAGCTGAAGAATTTTGATTATAATGCTTTAATTGCTGTTTGGATCTTTCCTGTGAACCCAAATTTTTCCAACGTATGGAATATATATTCCCAGTGAAGTCTATCGAATGCCTTCTCTGCGTCTAAGGTGAGCAACAGATAAAGCATCTCACTCCCTTGTACAAGTTTTAATATATTAATGATGTGTCTTGTACCATCTGAGGCTAGTCTTTCCCATTACAAAACCTACTTGATTGGGTTTTATCATTTTGGGAATTATGGAGTCCAATCTCATAGCTGTAGTTTTGGCATATATTTTTACATCAGTGTTTATTAGAGATATTGGGCGATAATTTGTAACTAAGATTGGGTCTTTTTCCGGTTTTGGTATAGTAATAATTATGGCCTGCATAATTTCCGCTGGGAAAAGACCTGCATTTACTGCTTAATTAAACATGTCTGTTATGTATGGACTGAGTGTAATGGCGAATTGTTGGAAATACTCATTAGTGAATCCATCCGGTACTGGAGATTTCTTTTGTTTCAATGCCTGAATAAATAGCATTGGAGATAGGGGGGCAGCCCTGCCTGGTGCCATTTTTTATTTCAAAAGTTGGCAAAAGAATCCCATTACCTCTTACTTTTGCATGTGGGGATGAGTATAGTGTCATAATTTCAACCCTGTTGAATGCCTTCTCGGCATCGGTACCGAGAAGTGGTAGCTGGTTACCTGTGCGTTTTGCATATTCCAGCGCCTGTATCACCCTGAAGGTGCTGTCCCTACTTTCCCTGCCTTTTAAAAATCCAGATTGATCTGGAGAAATTAGTTTTTGAAGAAGGGGTGAGATTCTAGTTGCAAGGATTTTAGCCCACAATTTCATATCCGAGTTATGCAAGGAAATAGGCTTATAACTAGATGGGGCCCCCTGGATCCTTCCCTGGTTTGGGTAACACTGTTATATGTGCCTCAAGTGCTTGGGGCATGGGCATATTTCCTTCTAAGAATGTATTAGAAAGCCACACCAATTTAGGACCTAGCACTGAAAAGAACTTTTTATAGTAGAGAACAGAAAAGCCACCGGGCCTAGGCTTTTCCATTTTGAGTTGAGTTCAGGGCAGTTTGTATTTCCTTCAAAGTGATAGGGGCTTGTAAAGCGCTTATGTCTGCTGAAGAAATGGCTGGCAATTTCAATGTTGTTAGAAAACTGTTAATTTTTGTTAATTTTAGAAAGTCTAGTGTTAATGGATTCAGTAGCTTCTGAATGTCTTAAAGGGGTTGTCCGAGTTATGACAAAAAATATATAGCACTGTAAATCTGATGGGCAGCAATATATAACTAAGTTAAGCAAGTTTTAGGCAAAAAAAAATCCATATTTCCTAATTTCCCTGGTTCTCTTCTGGCCTTTGTTTACATGCAATAACAACAATCTCTGCCCCTCCCCCCTTCTCTGCAAAGGGAATGAATACAAGTGCTGAGTGACATGTCTGCCTGCTGGAATACTCAGCAGCACATTGTATGTGTAGGACTACAAGTCCCAGCTGTACAATGACAATGCTAATACATACAGGAATTTCTCCCTACCTGTTCTTGTACAATACAATTCCTCTACAGCTCTTGTGCCCAGCATTTGTCTCCTCTCACTGCTGCAGCTACTGTTTGTTGTAAAGCCTTGAGCCCTCAGTGTGTTCTGGCTGAAGGGGTTAATGTTTTATCTGAAGGAAACCAGGGAGAGAGCAGATAGCAGCCCGGCAAAGAAAGGGGGCGTGGCCAGTGACGTCTCGTGTACAGACTGTTATCTGAACTCTGAGGCTTGTGAACGAAACATCACAGAGCAGAGAGATAAGGTGACATCACAGGTCATGTGACCCTCAGTCAACTCTGAGAAACCAGCAGCTTTAGAAACACAAAGTATATGGGAAAGTTGTTATACCTGACAAGTTAGAAACATATAAAGAACAAAAAAATAACTCGGACAACCCCTTTAAGTAATAGAGATCTGAGTAGAAGAGGCTGATGCAATGTCTTTGGAGTGGAAATTCGTTTAACCAATGGTGCTCTGATAGGGAATGTATGAGTTACTGCACTGCAATGACATTTTGGTAAAAAAAGTTTTGGGGTGGATTTAGGTGAAAAATAACTTCCATTCTTCCATACTCCATTGCTTCTGTATGGAGAGTACGGTCTGAGTTTGTGGGTGTATTTATAGGAAATCTAAGTACGTCCATATGCCGTTCTGCAATGAAATTACATTAGGATACAGACTGTTTTGGGATGTATTCATTGCAAATATCAATACATCTATTTGCCCTTTGGGGTGGAATTCTGTCAATCTGCAGTTCAGGAGGTGTGGGCAGTGTGATGCAGTTCAAAATCTTTTACACAATCCGGTGGGCCAATCAGTAGTCCATCCCTGCTCCTGTGAAGAAAGCGCGGCCTGATACAATTTATTTTGTGGAATATAGTTACCCAAAAAGAAAAAAAAAGTAATTTATAAATTGTGAGTGAACACCCTTTCCAAGTCTAACTGTTGTAGGAGTGGAAATTCTTTTAACCAATGGTGCTCTGATAGGGGACGTATGAAATACTTGCACTGCAATAACGATTTGGTAAAAATAGTTTTGAGGTGTATTTAGGTGAAAAATAACTATTTCCATTCTACCTTGCTTCTTTAAGGGAAGTACGATCTGATACTGCCAGTTTTTGGGCGTATTAATATGAAATTTAAGTATGTCCATAAGTCGTTCTGCAGTGAAATTACATTGGGATACAGCCTGTTTTAGGGTGTAATAGGAAATGTAAGTACGTTTATAAGCCGTTCTGCAGTGAAATTACTTTGTGATATAGGCTGTTTTGGGATGTATTCACTGCAAATATCAATACATCCATTTGACCTTTGGGGTGGAATTCTGTCTGTCAATCTGCAGGTCAGGAGATGGTGGCAGTGGGCAGTGTGATGCAGTTGAAATTGTTTTACTCTAAATTCTGTGTGCTGATCTGTACTTCAGGGGGTCGGTGGTCCATCCCTGCTTTCTGGGAAGAAAGTGCGGTCTGATACAATTTGTTTTGTGGAATATAGTCCCCCCCAAAAAAAATTAAAAAATAATTTATAAATTGTAAATGAACACCCTTCCAAGTCTAACTGTTGTAGGAGTGGAATTTTTTTTAACCAATGCTCTGATAGGGGATGTATGAGATACTGAACTGCAGTAACATTTTGGTGAAAACAGTTTTGGGTTGTATTTAGGGGAAAAATAACTATTTCCATTCTCCCTTGCTACTGTAAGGAAAGTACGGTCTGATACTGACAGTTCTTGGGCGTATTAATAGGAAATCTAAATACGTCCACAAGTCGTTCTCTGTTGAAATTCCATTGGGATACAGCCTGTTTTGTGGAGTATTAATAATAAATCTATGGTAAGTATGTCTATATGCTGTGCTGTGTTGACATTTCATTGGGATAGACCCCAAAACAGGCTGTATAAATTGGAAATCCAATTACATTTATTAGCCTTTCTGCGGGGACACTTCATTGGGATACAGCTTGTTTTGGGGTGTTTCAATTGGAAATCTAATTACATCTATTAGTCTTTCTGCGGTGAAATAATATTGAGAAATAGCCAGTTTTGCGGTATATCAATAGGAAATCTAAGTTTGTCTATTAGCCGTTCAGCTGTGAAGTTTAATTGGGATACAGCCTTTTTTGGGGTGTATTAAAGGAGTTATTTTATGATGTTAAAGAAATTTAGTTGATGAACAAAGTTGTGCTAGGGTTGTATGTCATTATAAGGTGGTCTCCATCTTCTTATAACCATATCTCTAATATCTTCTAATCTCTAATCTCCATTAGATGTTACGTATGCTTAAAAATAAAAATGACTTATAATCACTTGATATGTCTATAGGAAAAGAGGAACTTGCAGACACTAGAATTTCCCAGATAAATGAAGTAATGTGTACGTGTCCTCATAAGCATTGGGCGGCCTCCATCATCATTCTTTTGATTTGATTTGTTACTAAATGTATACTTGTATGATTGTGATTGGATATATTAAAATTGATGACAAAGGGGTGTGTGATTACATCATCATGTATTTCTAATAAAATTAGCTCCTCTGGGTGTGACCAAGAGAGATCTGCATGACCAGCAATGAGACTGGACGTGAACTTCTTGTGCTGCGGCCGCACCCTCTTACCATGAAGGGGGAAATTTAACATAATTTGAAAACCACAGACAACTGAGTATAAAGTCCTATTTTGGGACTTATCCTAAAGTGCATTGACAATGATTAATGTTAAAATCTAACAAAGCTAGTTTGAGCCCTGTACCTCACATAGATCTCAAAGAAAAGGTTCACGTTGCCATGGCTAGATACACAAAGAAAAAAAAATACATACAATGCAACAGCATGTGTGTTGGTACCTGCATCCCTGGACTTAATGGAGGCCATTTTGGCACCAAAAATGATAAAAGGCACAGTGGACGCAGCATGCATGTGGAACCTGCACTCCCTGAATTTTATGGTGGCCATAATGCGCATAACAGGTAGCATTTAGTGTTAGGTTCCCGTCTTACAGAGATCGCCTTAAATAATATTTACCAAGAATCTCAAATTTACTAAACAAGCGTAGCATTAGCACCAGAATATTTTCTATTACTATGGCATTTTTTGTACTTTATTTGGTTTGCAGAGTTCTGCTGCATTGTTTTTTTCCTTAGTATTTCTAGCCATGGCAACTGACCCCCTTTTTCTTTGCAGTTTGTACTGGAGGTGTGGCTACTCCAGTCTTGCACTCCTGACCAGCCTGTCTGCCCCATAGTCTGATTTTAATTAGTGTAAATATAAAGCTGTAGCCTGCTCTCCCTGCACTCACTGGAAGCCTTTTGTCACCAGGAGAGGTATAGAGTGGAATCATTGCATTCAGTGGTAGCCATTTGGCACCAGGTGAGGTATAGTGGGCCCGGCATGCATGTTGGTACCTGCATTCACTGAATTTAATGGAGTCCATTTTGGCACCAAAAATGATAAAAAGCAGAGTGGATACAG
Source organism: Rhinella marina (assembly GCA_900303285.1). Taxonomy (NCBI): domain Eukaryota; kingdom Metazoa; phylum Chordata; class Amphibia; order Anura; family Bufonidae; genus Rhinella; species Rhinella marina. The sequence continues at coordinate 363,177 of ONZH01007180.1, forward strand.
AATGCATATGGAACCTGCACTCTCTGAATACTATGGTGGCCATAAGGCATATAACAGGTAGCATTTAGTGTTAGGTTCCTGTCTTACAGAGATCGCCTTGACGTTTGTCAGACGGGCCCAAATAATTTTGTACAAAATATATTTGCCAAGAATCTCAAATTTACTAAACAAGAGTAACCTTAGCACCAGATTATTTACTATTACTATGGCGTTTTTGTACTTTATTTGGTTTGCAGAGTGCTTTTGCATTCTATGTATTTTTTTCCTTTGTATATCCATAGATCTCCCCATTTTATTGCTGTACTAGATTTGTATCAAGCTGAAAGTTCGAGGGGGTGTCTTTTCCACCGCAGCTCAGGGGGCGAGTATCAACTCTTCCTATCACAGCTCCGGATGCAGTTCAATGATGAAACTAAGCGCTCACGTTCCACTGCCATGGTTGCTGGAGGTGGGTGTGGGGGCCGAAGTAGTACCAGGTCTATCAGCAGCAACTTAAGTCTAGAGTCTCTGATGAGCACTTTTTTCACCCACCAAGTGAAGAGATTGCAGGTAAGCCGAGAAACCAACCATAACCCTCTCTCCACTCCCAACCTGAGTCAACCATACTTCCTCCCAAAAACCACGCATAACAACCTAAATGTTGGATGGTGATCGTCCACAGCTTTTATTGGTATACTCGTGACATAACGAATAACCTTAAAACTTCTCAAACACTGAACACACAGCGCGGCATGCAAGCCACTAGACTCCCAGTGTTCATGTTCGCCCCTTTAAACTTCTCGATGCATATTGCCTGTCTCCAAACTGCCAGCTGTGACTGTACAGAATCCAGATATCAATTCTGAACTGAAATTAGAAAGGAATATAAACAAACCAAGAAAAACAGCATACATAACAGACCTGGTAAAGCTGCGCAACCTTAAGGGAGGGAGGGCGGGACACGCGTTACCCAGCCAAGAGACCTGCCGGAAGGGGAAGGAGGGCTATATTCCCTATAGGCAGGTTGATAACGCCCAAGGAGCCGGGAGAGTCCTTCCAGGAGCATTAATGCCCGATTGTCACCCTCCAGCTGTTCTCCCCCTAGGACCTAAAACAGTGGGAAATGCGGTAGTTGATCATCCAAACCACACGGGGATGATCGCTAACCACACAAGAACATTTCTGGTAAAATGGAGGGCAGGCGTTCCATGTCCGAATGCATTAAGGTCATGAGCTCTGCAAGCCTCAAGGAGTAGAGATCATTGGATCATGGATTACTTAGGATCACTGGACCGGCAGAGGTCCGGTTAATGTCCTCCACTTCAGGGAGGACCTGAGACCACCATAAGTATTCTCTAAAGTCAGAGACAGCACACCGATTGATGCTTTTAGAAAAATGCTTTATTTACATATTCAACACCAGTGGTATATTTAAATGCCGATAGCAACGTTTCGGGCCACAGAGGCGAGGCCCTTCATCAGGCTGAAGCAGAAGTCATGTGTGGGGATCACGGCATCCACGGCATTTAAATATACCACTGGTGTTGAATATGTAAATAAAGCATTTTTCTAAAAGCATCAATCGGTGTGCTGTCTCTGACTCTAGAGAATACTTATCTGTACCCCCCAAGGTGGGAGGAGGTAACTTCAATTGACGAGCACCCAGAACAAAAAATCCCTATTGAAGACGTGTGCTGTGGTCATCTATATAAACTCAATACTGAGGCCACCATAAGCCACAAATACCCCTCCAACAACCATCGACTGCACGAAAGCTCAAGGTGCTGCCGCCCAGCCTGCAGTTAGGCTCTGGGCAGCCCAGAAGAAATAGGAGTGCCCAATGATCCAGACTGCTCTACGCGGAACTCCTGTAAAATACAGCATAGAAAACCATAAAGCCAGAGAAAATAAAATATTTATTTTTTTTACTTTTTATTTTTAACGTATGAATGGTGTATGTAAACAAGCCAGCCATAAATTAACACTCCGTCAGGAGACTAGGACGGACATAACTCGCAAAACACATAGGGCACCACCTACCAATACACATTACGTCAGCCTCGGAAAGGTCTGCATGGCTGCCTTGGTTGCTGTGTCGATACGAAAGGAATGCGTGCTAAACTGTTGAGGGCGGAACCTCTTGCCGCTAGACAGCATTTGAACAGAGCCTTAAATTGAAATTTCATGTGTGTGTGGGGGGGAAGGTGTGGAGTCCCGATGAACCAGGAAACTAGCACCACCGGGCCGCAATGGACTGTATTCTGCAACCAATCGAACTGGGCAAGCGGGGCCCGGGATTGGATGAAGTGGGATCCACACTCCTCTACCAAACGAGTCTGTATTAGAATGCCGATTCCTAATCCGTATGGCCCCATTGCCCGCCATAACATAAGTAAAGAGGAGACCTCCCGGCTTAAACGAGAAGAGTGTAATAGTTCTCCCATCCGGGGGCGCCCAAAAATGCGAGGCTGAAGCTGACGGATAGGATCGATGCCTCGTAAAGGAACCCGCAAACTGAACTGCACGTCGAAACCAAGCTGCAAAGCGAATGAGAAATCGTCCGCTGGCACTCCAATTGAACTCATTCCTTCCTCCAGACCCGCAATGCCTGCGTGATCAAAAAATGTTTTCAAACACAAATAGCACTGCATCTCCTTACCCCTGATGAAGCCACATTTGTGGTGAAACATGTTGGGGGAGCTTTGTCTGTTCAGTTTTTAAATAGCATTAGCAGCCAGCAGTGAATGTGATAACGCAAGAGATGTTTAAGTGGGCCCTAGTATTTCACTTAGGACCTGTACACTAGTAATATGGAATAGGCTATCCACTCTGGCGGACCTAGCCCAGTGTGGCAGTACTGATGAGGTAACATCAGTCAAGAGACATATTTGTCCGTGAAGCGATCCGGATCAGACGTGATTCTGGATCGGTATTTCACTGCAGCTCATAGAGCAGAGAAATGGTCAATGGTCATTCAAAGTGGTTTCTGGACAGTTTGCTGATCTTGTGTGACCAATTAAAAATAGTGGTAAGGGAGCAGAGGCATGAAGATAAATGCCCTGTATGCGATAAATGGTCCTGCAGCAATTAACTGTCTCATGTGTTAGCCTTAGGACACAACAACAGTGTCATAGTGAAATAATAAGATCGCAACTGGCTGCTATATGTGTCTTTTAAAAGAAAATACATGTAGGGTAAAGAGTAAGATTTTATTTGTTGGAGAAATAAAAGGTATATTTTAATAAAGGTCCTGAAAGGAATCATCATAGCAGTGCTATTTGTGATTGAAAGTTAACTAGATTCTGGGCCATATGGCTATTTTTTGAAGAAAGGTGTTTCAAAAAATGTTTTGTGACGTCTTGCCAACTGAAAAGATGAAAGTGAAAGGGCAACCCCAGACATGCGCCATTGAGCAAGCATAGCCGAAGCCCCAAGCGCAATAAGAGTTCTACCGTGACCTTTAGCTTCACGTCCCCTCAACTTATGTCCTGATTCCCGACAGCTGCTAGCCATTGATCCCTTGCCTTAACGTGTGCTCTTCAAGTCGATGGAATAACGGAGGAAGAAATCAAGGATATTAACTGCTATCCACCAGACTCTAGAGGTGCTGCATGGCACCCCATCCCGGTCCACTCGCAGATGGAGGGCCCGAAACTTCTGCCAATCAAAATGGGAAGGAGCATCAGCAATTATGTTCTATGAGCCGGGAACATGGCGAGACCTGAAGAAGATGTTAAGTTCCAGACATTGCAACACTAAATGGCGCAAAAGGTTGAGAAACGGTAATGACAATGAATATAACGTATTAATGCAAAGAACCACGCTTAAATTATCTGTCCAGAAGCATATATGTCTATTAGCAAATGGTACAATGGTAGGAAAAAGTTCCAATGACATTAAGTTTCTGCAAAGGCCAGAGGATAAACCAAGATTCTGGCCAATGAATTGCCGAAGACAGGTCCTAATCTGCAAGAACCTGAACAGTCAGTGAACAGGGAAAGCTCGGAATTCGTACCATCTGAAGACAACAAACACGTGTGACTATTGTAGGAGTTTAAAAATTCTTGCCACAAACGTAAATCTGCTTTTAGCGACCTAGTAACGCAGATATGACGACGGGGAGATGTGACCACCCTGGTAGCCGGCGAGAAAACACCCAACCTATAGGCATAACCCTACAAGCAAAAACTAACAAACCTAGGAGGGATTGAATTTGTTGTGCAGTAATCTTAGTCACTAAAAGAAAACCTTATCAACCATATCAAACAACTTGGACAATTTTTCCTCATGGAGTCTAAAAACCATCTCAACTGTATCAATTTCAATACCTAGGAATGAAAGGCAAGTAGTGGGACCTTTCGGATTTTCAGGGGACACCGGAACGCCGAAGTATACCATACAGTGGAGAAACATATCTAACAAATGACTACAAGAATCGCCCGAACCAGGAGTAACAAATAAAAAATCATAGAAGTAGTGAATGACGGAGCGGGAACCAGTTTCATAACGAACAACCCATTCAACGAATGAGCTGTATGTTTCGAAATAATGATTGGATATTGTCACTGCAGTTTAGGACGTGTGCCAAAATAGGAGACTACACTCACTTGTCTGTGGGATTCAAGTTTTCCCCAGGTGCTAGGGGATGCAGTCAACCTAAAGAATCAAAACACCCAGACAGGTAGCTTGGTAAAACGATTCTCTGCTGGGCCACGCCCATAGAGCCAGTTTTATTAGATGTCCATGGTCTAGCCAGGGGGACATCTCAGAGACGGTCACCAGGGTTTTTTGGGTCTCTGTGCGAAGGGGGCTTCTGGACCTTGGCTACTGGGTGGGGACAACGAACAGTGGCGTGGGTACCTCCACAAGACGAGCACTTGTGCTTGTACTTGCAGAGGCCTGCAAACCAGCAGTGACCTTCACTAAACAACCAGCAGGCTCCAGGACATCAAAAGGCCACCACTCCTGGGGCTGAAGAGTCTCCGGAACCAGTGATCGCCCCGGAAAGGGTGGCCTCTGAGACAACATAAAGCAGATCCATACATCGATCGCCTTTACTCCCCATCCTATATTGGGTTGGACAGCCGCCAACGGAACTTTTCATCATACCTCCACCACACGGAACCCCCATGAGCCTTGTATGCAAGCCTTGTATTGTATCTTTGTCAATGGTGTGTTGATCAACTGTCACTTGGGACCAAATGTTAGCCTATATTTTTTCTTTTACGTTTGTCCACCAGATGAGCCCCCAGCGGGCTGACACCTCAAAAGAAAGAATCTTTGTGGAGCCCCGCTAAAGTAGGTGGGGGCTTTTGAGAAGGATTAGGAGTTGGGGGGAAGGGGGCAGCCTGTAACTTGTCAAAAAAGGCCTTAAGGGCCATTACAACTTCTGAACCCCTACTACCGCCCGCCTACTACTCACTGGTGCCTGATAGAACGGTGATGTGACTGATGCCTGTACTCCACAGATGATAAGGAAGGCGACTGGCATCTACCGCGACGAGGCAGTGCTGGAAAGGGGGTGGGAAGGTTGGGCTGAGAGAGAGCATCAGGCAGAGGAACCCCAGGTACATTTGCAGCACTGGGTCCCGTAGCATCCCCCACATTATCAGCCTGGCTCTGCAGGGGTTCATGAGGCTCATTTGACAAGATGGTTGGAGGGGTGGCGGGCTGCTTGGTAGCCGAGGAAGAACTAGCCTGTGCCCCCATGTTTAGCCCTGCAGTCATTTCCTGCGCATTAGCAGGCTGCAAGGAAGGACCACGTACGTCAGATGGACGGGGTGGGGCTAAAGTGAACCACTGAGATGGCCGTTCCTCCTTAAGTGGGGTGGCTGCATCAGCAGAGTGGGCCCTGGAAAAGGGGGGGGGAGGCACTACATGCAGGGGAACTGTGACCTAAAAGAGTGTGTGTGGGGGGGTACTCCGTGCAGACCGCTGCGGCGCCCCCCTCCTGCAGCTGGCATAGCGGCAGGAGCGCTCAGTAACGCCAGGGCAGGAGACTGGGCAGAGAAGGGGGGTATAGACAGAGAGGGAAGAGAAAGGCCGGCCATGAAGGAGGACAACCAATCTTCCTCCTCCGTTGTGACACGCGACAGGAGAGCCTCACGCAAGGCATCATCCACGGACATCTCGGTGTAGAAGAGCTGCTGCTGCTGGTGAGCACACACACGTGTTTCCCTGCCAATAGACCCGCTGGAATGGGAAAGGGGGACTGTATACCCTATATGCGGGTTGATAACGCCCAGAGGGCCAAGAAAATGTAGGCAGCAGCGATTAACCCCTGCCCTGCCAAAATAAAGGGAGAGGGGGTGAACGCTGCAAACTTTTCCCCCTTACATTATTAATGCTCTAGAGAGGGGAGAGAACCACCACATATAACCAGGGGAACAGGGAAAGGCTTCCCGCCGTCCACACCACCCTCCCTATTCAGTCGAGTGCTGTACAAACTACTCAGCAGCAGCAGCTAGACGTGGAGCAGAACCTGAACCAGCAGGTGGTGGCATACTTGGACTGCACCCTTCCCCACATTGAAGATTCCTTAGACTACTGGGCAGCCAAACTTGATATGTGGCCGCCAACTGGCCGAGAAGCTTTACTGCCCATCCAGTAGTGTGGCATCAGAGCGGGTGTTTAGTGCGGCGGGGGCTATAGTTCCCCAAGGAGAGCTTGCCTTTCCACCCAAAATGTAGAGAGGACGACCTTTGTAAAGATGAATCAGGAGTGAATCAGCCAAGATTTCCACACACCAGTGCCTGATGCATCAGACTAGATAATTTGCAGTGCCACACACAAACTTTGTTAAAAGATACCCGTTTTTTCTGGCCACCTGCTTTAGCCAATATTCTGATACTTCCACCTTCTGCCAGGTGTTCCTACTGCCACCCACCATCTTGTGCTGGTACTGTATGGGCTTTTTCCTCCCACCTCCCCACTCTGTCACTGGGCCACTCTCAGGACTACTCGTCCTGCTGCCAACTCACCACTGTGTTCTTCTCATGCTGCTGGCTACTCACTACTTCGTGGACTCCTCATGCTGCTGCCAACTCACCACTGTAGTCTCCTCATGCTGCTGCCAACTCACCACTCTGTGGTCTCCCCATGTTGCTGCCAACTCAACATTCTGTCACTGGGCTAATTTGTGGTCTCCTCATGCTGTTCCCATCTTCCCCCACTCCATGGCTGCTATTTTGCCTGTTTTATCATTCTTCTGATCTGTTAGAAGTACAGAAAAAAGAGACACAAAACAGATCCTGTCTATGTAGTAGCTGTAAGGCCTGTATGACATTGTCCCTATTTTGCATCAGGATTGGCTCATGATTAGGTAGCCAAAAGGTACAAAGGCCAGTATTACCAATAACACCACTATATGGGGCCTCATAACCACTACCATACCATTACCACTACTGAATAGTATAAGCAAGAGGGTGCAGACGGTCAACACTCTGCATGTTCTGACACCTCTTGGAGCAAACACGACCTCAATAGGATACAATAGATTTTTCTTTATTAATAACAAAAAAAAAAATAATTTATTACATTTTATTGTGATTGTGTTTGCGCCAAGAGGTGTCAGAGCATTGCATAGTGTCGACAGTCTGCACCTCCTTGCTTCAACATCAGAAAATTGCATAGTGTCGACAGTCTGCACCTCCTTGCTTCAACATCAGAAAATTGCATAGTGTCGACAGTCTGCACCCCCTTGCTTCAACTTTTCTTGGCTACCCCTTGGGTTGAGGACCTAATGACACTGGTAGCAGTGACCAATTGCGTACCTTTCACTAGTTGTTGTGCCTATGATTACACAGCACCTAATGCGGGCATATAATCAACTATTTTTTTTCCTAATTTATCATACATATCATGGTATGAGCGCCTTTCCCCTTTTTATTTGGCCACAATCTGCATTACGAATACTGAGTAACTGAATAATATTACCGTAATCTTACTGAATACAAATCACTACACAAGAAACAATATTACCACCATACAGTGACTATAAAGTGCAGATACTAGTTCTACACAGGAGCTCAGCAGAACATACAGTATTAAAGGTTTTATCTGGGAATTCAATATTGATGGCCAATCTTTAGCTTAGGTCATCAATATCAGATTAGCTGGCGTCCGTCTCCCAGGACAACTACCGATCAACTGTTGGGATGCCAGTGATGTCACCGTATATCAGTCACAAGGCCTAGTTGCAGTTCAGTCCCATTCAAGTGAAAGGAGATAATCTGCATTACCAAGCATTGCTACTGTCTAATGTACAGCGATGTGCTTTGTAAACTATAAGGAGACCGCAGTGCTCACTGGAGCTCTGGTGAGCGCAGTGACCTCTTCAAACACCTGATCACCAGTGGAGTCAGGAGTCGGATCCCCACTGATCTGATAATGATCAGATAGACCATCCATTTTAAATTTTGATTGGTGGGAATCAGGGTATTGAAACCCTGCTTAAACAAGGAGGCAGAAATACTCAGCCTTGCACTGTCCCTCCTCACTAACGAAAGACTGGATGACTGACTTTCCATAAGAACTCATGCACATGACAGTATTTATGGTCAGAATGCATTCCATGTTTTTTGCGGCTCGGGTGTGGACACATTCATTTCAATGGGGCCACAAAAATGCAGACAACACACCATTTGCTTTCCACATCCGTACTTCTCTTTTCTGTGCCCCCGTATATAAATATGTTAAAAAAATGTTCTTTTCTCTAGACTGGAAAAAACAGATGGCATGCTCATGGCCAGGATCCGTGTTTTGTGGACCGCAGACAGATACAGTCATGTGCATAAGGCCTTACCTAGTATTCAGCTAGTGAGGAGGGACAACACTTGACTGAGCACTTCTGCCTATTGTTGACTTCTATAAGAGAATATATATTTATACTGTATATACAGTATCGATATTAATATACAGTATGTGCACACATTTACACATATATACTTACATAAACATATATAACAGTGATGGCGAATCTTTTAGAGACCGAGTGCCCAAACTGCAACCCAAACCCCACATATTTATTGCAGTGCTAACACAGCAATTAATACTACATTCCGATATATAATATCTTCCATGTACTTTAGCATTTAGCTATAATAGTCTGCATTCAGTGTGTTGCCTATGTTGTTCAAATTGCGCCCTGCGCTGATAAATGGTGGGAAAAGTCTAAGGGATATTGGTACACCACAGACTATTTCCAGGGTGTGGGTGCCCACAGAGAGGCTCTGAGTTCCGACTCTGGCACCTGTGCCATAGGTTCGCCACCACTGATATATAAGAACATAGTGTGTGCTTATATATATATATATATATATATATATATATATATATATATACACACACACACACATATACATATGAACATACAGACATACAGTATATTTGTTTACACATATATACTCACACAACATACATTTTATTCTATATACTGTATATATATATATATATATACACACACACACATTTTTTTATATATATATATACCTACATTCATGTACCTACATAAAGCACACAATATACACAACACACATTTGCAAATTTACACTCACATATGCACATAATTACATTCACTTTACACACACATACACTTACTTTTTATGCAGCATAGGCCCAGTTCACACATCAGTTTTTGGTCAGTTATTTTTATCAGTTATTGTGATCCAAAATCAGTAGTGAAGCCTATTCAGAGATAAGGTATAAGGGAAAGATCTGCACCTGTTCTGTGTTTTTGACCTGCACCTGGTTTTGGCTCATAACTGATGGAAATAACTGAAGTGTGAACTAGGCCATAGCTGGATGAACTGGAGGGAGAGTTAGCTGACAGGATCGACAGTGGATCAAAACTTCCTCCCCCACCCTTTCTGTCCCGACACTGCTCTTCATGACTAATGTATCTGATGTGAGGCATGTGTGTGTGCCGGGGGAGGGTATGAACGGAGCACAAGCAGTAAATCAGCTGCTATCAGACGAACCTCTACTAGAGACAGTTAGCTGCTGCCTTCTAATTGAAGGTGCGGACTGATGTTGATTCACCTCTGCTCATGAGGCCGGCCTCCGGAGCTCCATAACATTGTATTTTCTAAAGATTGGAGGAAGACCCACTGGAAGGGGGCCCCTTTGGGAGGGGGCTCCAGGGCAATTCCCAGTTTGCAAAAAACGCCTACCTTGCCGGTAATGTTGGGTTCACACTTGGATTATTTTTGGCCCCGTAACTTCCTAAATAAGTGAAGTGTGCAGTGATTCTAAGAGTGACGCCTGTCATCTGCATGTCATACTGACTCACAATACTGTTTCACTACCACAGCAGACTCCGTATGTGTGTTACTGCAAGGCATAATGTTCTACACCAATATACAGGCTCTCAGCCATGAAATAGCTGTTTTTTAATGCGATTTGTCACAAATAATTTCAAATCAAATCTTTTTGGAAAATTTGGCAAACCGACTAAATCTAATTTTTCAAAAAAATCGCTCATCTCTAGTTATCATATTGACAAAGAGGTGTGTCCATAAACACTTAAGGCAGTACTGAATAGACATGGACATACAGTATCTAGCCCCCCTTTCCTACCCCAAACAAAAAAATCTTTTCCACTGAGTAGTCCAGTCCAGAGGAATAGCCTAATGCAGATATTTGCTCCAGATTTGTAATTTTTAGGAGAAATAGACTGCAGCAATATCAGGTAAGCAGATAGATACTCTTTATAGGACCATGGTACTTTTGACCAGTACTTTGTAGATATACAAAAAGCTTTAATTGCCGTTTACTGGAGAAATCACAATACATTCGCAGAAAATAAGTGTAACTACTAGATTTTGGGTAGCATACTACCAAAATATGACTTAGTAACAGCATACTTGCCAACAGTCCGGAATATGCTGCAACTGTCCATGATTTTCAGAGACGGTCCTGGCAAATTTACGCTGACAGGCCTAAAACAGGCAGGGCCCACATAACCCGCCCATAAGTGGGTATTTCATTTGGATTTGGGGAGTTCCCAAGTAGGGGACATATATGGCCCAATTTTACTAACTAAAATATTGGTATGTATGTAACATAATTTTTTTAATAATTAGTTTGGGTCCCTTTTGTGAACAGATACTTGCAGATCTTGCAAGCAATGTCTTGTTAATTTTTAACAAATGTTAATAGAAATTATCATTACTGGGTAGTAGAAACAGGTTTGATTTTTCTTTTTTAAGGGAAAAAGAAATCATTCTGAGAACTGAAGAAGCAAGTTTTTTTTTTTTTTTACATGAGCCATCAATATATCCCCTTATATTCCTTTTATTAACTGCATCTCTGCCTCACCTAGGTTATTCAGCTGCATGCATCTCACACCCTGTAATGCAGGCAAGGTGTTAAACAATGCCTTAGTCTGTCCACAGAAGTAATAGTGGACAAAGAGAGAGGTTTTCTGGCCAGCAAGAGCATAAATAAAGACATACAGATGCACATACAGACAAACTAATAACCTATTCAACCTCTAACATACCCCCGAGCTCAAGTGGAAGCTTGTCCTTCCACAAAATTGTTTTCTTGGACTTGTGCCCCCGCATACAAATCTATCTCGGTACCAAACCGAGATAGACCAGCCTTCTTATGCTGGCTTCCTGGTTTATACTGTATTGAGAATTGGTAAGGCTGTAAACTCAAGTACCATCTTGTCAGACGAGCATTGTTACCTTTCATGGTGTTTAGCCAAAATAAAGGATAATGATAAAAAATTAGCATAAATTCTTTTCCTAGTAAATAATAACGCAAACTCTCAATGACCCATTTGATGGCTAAGCATTCTTTTCCAATAGTAGAGTATTTCTGTTCCCTGGGGAACAGCTTCCTACTTATGTACAGAATAGGATGATCCATCCTGGATTTGACATAAAATTACCCGATACCTCTCTTGGATGCATCAACCTGAACTTGAAATAGTAGGGAAAAGTTTGGATTATAGAAAACAGACTGATAGGCACACTCCCATATGAAAATACTATTGAATTTTATTCTATATATTCATTAAAAAGGGTAATCAATTCCCCTATAATAAGTAACAAAGGAAAAAACAGCATAAAATAGCAACTTAAAAAAGTAACTTCCCCTTAGTAGGGTCTAAAACGGTCCATATATTATCAATTTTAGCACTGCAAGTGCCCTTATGTTTACTTAGACATTCAAAGCTCCGTTTGTATGAGGCTTATATAACTATCAGTATCAAGTTTGTATAGTCTCTCCTTGTATCAAAATGAGCGTTTTAGTAGAGGTTAATCTTCCTTATAATGCCCCTTACTCTTTTTATTAATGTGAATATTCTCATTAAAATGCAGTCATCTTGGAGATTGGTTAGTTCTTTATGATAATATTGTTAATATCATTGTATCTTTTACTGTAAGACACACTTGTACATTACCCCCTCCAATACGTCGTTTCTTCCCTGTGCTGCTGCTATGTTGTCTCCGTGCAGCCGATGTTCTCCCCGCCGTGTAATTCCTCCCTTTGCACGCGCTCATGTTTGCGCATAAAAAAAACGGCATCCCACGTGGATGCTAGCTTTATACTTCTTTCTGAAGCCGGGTAATACGGGACGGGGTGCTCCGATAACACAGGGGCGATGGCCAGACTATATCTAGATAGAACTGTAATGGTGAATCGGGTAATGTATTTTCAATGGACACCTGACACTAGATTCAGTGTTTCCCAACTTTGCCCAAATGCATTTCTTGGCTATGACTTCCTGCCCCTTCCTCAGTGGTTTGCAACTGTATCTTGAATCTTAAATGCATGGTCATAATCACTTGTACACGCAACAATGTTCCTTGTCTTTTAGTAAGATCACTTAGTGGGACTGCAGGATGGGAAAAATTTGGAATAAATTGGCGGTAATAGCCAGCCAGTCCAAAAAATGATCTTACCTCTTAGGGCAATCTTACCTCTTAGGGGAATTAGGGCATCCTTTACTGCTTTGATCTTAGACATTCCTTGTCTGATTTTTCCACCACATATTACATAACTAATATAACATATATCTTTCTGTGCTATTGTACATTTGGCTGGATTGATTGTGAGTCCTGCTCCTGCTATGGCAGACATTACATTGTCTATTTACAGAATGTGAGATGTCATTAATTATACAAACATATACCTAGAAACATAAGGTATATATTATCCCCACTTTTTAATATGCTCCAGATTAGGTATTATATTATGTTTTAAAAATGTTGTCCTTTTACTCCACGCTCTATATATTTTTTATATTTATATATTTTTATATCCTAAATATGGTTTACTGTTCATCTTTTTTTAAATTTTTTATATGACATCTCTTCTATTTCATTTTACTCCATTTGATTGCATTATGATTATTACTAATGTCCTAAGAAATATAGGACAGTTGTATATTCTAATCCATAATCCGTTATCCGGACTTTCTTTTTCACTATGTTCAACACCAAGAAACATACCACTCCCCCCAAATTAGAGGGTTATTTAAAGCAACCATAATCCAAACAGGTCCACTATCACTGAGGAAGGGGCAGGAATATTGTGGCCCCGAAACGCGTTTGGTAATCATCGTGGACCTACTGAACTGGCCATAGAGACGTCTCTGCATATAAACTAACCCCTCTTGAATATCAAGTTAAACAAAGCACCATTTTTATTACTCCAAAGACATACCAGCCCTTCTGATTATACAAATCTGCGGACATCCTCTGAAATTGTACTAGCGTCCACGTGGGACGCTACAGCTGAGAACGCCGAGAAGCAAAAGCACGCGCAACATGTGTCAGCGTGCCTGCTAGAGGGAGCATCGCAGCACAGAACAGTTAACTACTACCATCAAGGAGGGGGTAATGAACCATAAGACCCATTAAGAACTGCCCAAAATTTATGCTATACTTACCTTATTTGTAGGGATGAGCGAACTTTTGAAAAGTTCGCTTCGCTTCAGCGAACTTTCTTGAATTTCGGATTCGTACGAACCGAACCTAAAACGAACCTTGCTATAACGGTTGAATAATTGCTTCTACAATAATGGGAGTCAGATAGGGTATAGTTTCGTTTACTTGCAGTTGCTATTACAATGAAAAAATTGAAAAAATCCAAGTGACTTCAACAATGGCGACGCAAAATATACGCATATTAGAGAATTTACACTAATGCGTACGCTAATGCGAACATTCCCGCACAAATAACGAACATACAGTGTAACGTTGTCAAAGGTGCGCTACTTAACTGAATATGTATGCATTAGCGTACGCATACACTGCGTCTGCGAACATTCCTACTCAAGTAACGAACATACAGTGTAGCGTTGTCAAAGGTACGCTACTTAACTGAATATGTACACATTAGCGTACGCATACACTGCGTCTGCGAACATTCCTACTCAAGTAACGAACATACAGTGTAGCGTTGTCAAAGGTACGCTACTTAACTGAATATGTATGCATTAGCGTACGCATACACTGCGTCTGCGAACATTTCTACTCAAGTAACGAACATACAGTGTAGCGTTGTCAAAGGTACGCTACTTAACTGAATATGTACGCATTAGCGTCACGAACAGGATGAGTCTGAAGTGCCTGTACCGTTAAGGCCACAGCTCAACCATCCCTAAAACAGACTTTAAACTAATAGCCTTTTATCTACAAGGCCAAAGAATTAGTCAGAAAACCTGACAGATGTCTACTGAAAAATGACTTTGACACAGTTGTTGCAGTGTAGACGGCGCAAAACGCTGCGTGCCGGCACCAGAAGAGTTAACAACGCCATTTTCTCACTAGTGGCGCAGCTTCTTCATGCTGAAGCAAAGAGACCGTCCCCTCAAGAGTGTGAAAACTATGGCACGGCCCCCTGTAGCCCGGGAAAATCTAATCCAGCCCGCCAGGAACTTGCTGGGGGAAGCATTGAGAGAGAAGACTCCACCCCCTTAGCTCCTCCTTCATCTCCGGTGTATGCGAAGAAAGAGAGACAACAACATGGCGTCCCGTCATCGTGGCCCTAGTTGGGGGGATATGGTCTGGGGCACCGACCCATATGAGCCTACACCTAGACCAGCGGAGGTTCGCCTGGACCAACTTATCCGCAAGGCACAGCTGGTGCCGAACCCCGAAGTGCCTCATCTACCGGTGATAGCAGCTGGAGATTCTGTAAGCGAGGCCGCACACGTGGTCACGAAGATGGACGCAACCAGCGGTGCACTCAGGAAGCCAGCATACGTCCGGGCCAAAGTCCGAGTCGAGGCGGCCGGGCCTGCGGAGGAAGTCCACAACCGAGTGGCCGGAGTCCCCACCTCGCCTAAGCCCCGACATAACGACCTCCGACAGAACCCCATCGTTCCTGCTGCGGTAACTAAAAATGTTACTACCCTGTGGGAGTATAAAAGGGTTGTAGAAGAGTTTTTTATTGATAACATTTTGGAGTGTGTGAGACTTTTTGATCACATTTTATTACATTTTTTGGGTAAGAGAAGCAATGAGAAAATGGTGAATTGGCCATTTTGACCCTTTTTTCCATTACGCCATTTGCCGTATTGGAAAAATATTTTTTACATTTTAATAGTATGGGCAGTATTTTCGGTTGTGGTGATACCCATGATGTTTTATTTTTTTGTTATTTAGTTATTTATTTTTTTATTATACAGAAAGGTGGGTGATATAAACTTTTACATTTTTAATTTTTTATATATTTTTTACAGTTTTTTGTATTGAAGCTCGTATTGGAGCTTTAAAATAATTTATTGAGCTTTAATTTTTAATTTTGAACAATCATGGATTTTTAAAATGCATTTATTACTGACTATTGCCCCTTTCACACGAGCGGGAGACTCGCATGTCTCCCTCAGCGCATCTACAGGGCTGGACTCTGCACGGACAGGGATCGCAGAGCATTATATGCGATCCCTGTCAGTGCCGAGTCCAGCCCTGTAGATGCGTTGCGGGAGACATGCGAGTCTCCCGCTCGTGTGAAAGGGGCATATTGCTCATTTCTTATGTGAGTCCAAAATAAGAATTGCAGCTTCAATGCCCCTCAGCCTCTTCAGCGAGGCTGAGTGCATTGAAACCAATTACTGGCATCCTCATTGGCCTCAGAGAATGCCGGTAAGAAGCACGGAAGCGCGAGCTTCTGTTTTTTTTACCCTTTAGATGCTATGATCTCACTTGATCACGGAATCTAAAGGCTTTAATTATCGCGGTCAGCATTATTGTCATTCGGGGTAATTAGCTGCGGGTCTATGCTGTTTGAAACAGCAGAGACCTACAGGCCATGACAACTGCTGCATTTACGGGTGGGTACCATGTTTGCCTATCGCTCCAGTGCCATACATGTACGGTGCTGGTAGCGAAAGGATTAAAAAGGAAAAAATTGTAATAAAGATATACTGAAGTAGGCATAATACAAAGTTGTCATAGGTACAGTATGGGGATCATCTTGTTGACAAGTAAATTTATACCCCTTTCAACCCTCAATCATGGGGGCATGAAGAGTCTCAATGTCTATGTTCCTAGGTAGATATCCCCTTCAATTTTAATAGTGTCTATGAATGTGATAACTGCTGAGAAGTGATCTCTACAAAGTAGGAAGTGTCAGGAAGGGTATATGAAAGTTAAGATTTCTCAGTATCCTCTGTAGCTATTGTATTGCATGTAAGAAAGATACGTTTGCACCAAACATATATATAATATATATATATATATATATATATATATATATATGTATGGGTCAGACTCAGGACACCATGAAGCGAAGTGGAAAAAACAATACAATATGTATCTCATCTTCTGTTCTCACGTTTACAAGAAAACAATACTAGAATACTGTTGTGTATAGTCTTACCTGTATTATATATAGTGCCAGCTGTGCTGCATATACTGTACTGTACTGTCTTTTTCCTTGCGGTGACAAAAACAAGGACTAAAAATGCATGTACATGCTTGTGACCTTTTGAGCTTACACGTGTATGTAATTTCTATCACTTAACATATTTTCCTTGGCTTCAGGCGATATGAGCCACATACATTAGCATATTTCACTTTACATATCTTTTATATTGTCCCCAGAGGTAAATGAATGCTTAATGTCCTGGAAACATATGAATATGAATCACAGTGACTAACATTTACTGCACAAGATGAACCCTCACCTTACTGTTCATCTGATACTTCACCTGACTGATAGTTATTAACAAAAAGTTCAGAACATATTATAACCTCTGGAATATAGATGTTAAATCAAGCTAGTGCTATAGTTCCCGTTCCTGTTTAAAATATGCCTCCCTTGCAATGTATCATATCTACTTCATTTGTTAATATCCTTCGTTAGCTAAGACATTGTGCTGACTTTCTTAGATTAAAAGGATTGTTCATGTCTTTGACATTCTACTGACTCTAAAGGGCATTTTAAGCTACTATGTATTAACACCATACTGGAGTAGGTTGACATCCAATCTCCTATTGCTTAAAGTAACTATCCATAATATATTTGTGTATATTAGAAATATGTGCAATATAAATATTTTCTAAATATTGTAATACATTAATAACAATAAAGCATAAGCAGTCTACATACATTAGCCACATAGATTATTATGCTTACAAAGCAGCATGGTCAGTAATATATTGCCTCTACGCAGGCCAGCTAGCATGTCATTTTTTGTAGTGTTGTAATATAGTGTTAAAACGTTGGTAATATAGTAACCTCAACTTTCCATTCTGTAGCACAAAGCACTGGGTTCCAATGTGTACTCTCAAAACTACAATGTATGATGGGAGTTGAAGCTAGGCAAAGCTATAGAACCTCTCACTGGAGACTGTTCTACCCTGCAGTCAGTGGTGTACCTTCCATGGAGGTAGACCACATAAACTTTATATATTCCTATGCACTGAGCTCCCCCTAGTGGTGGTTTCAGCCAGAGAGTTTCGTAATACACTGTATGAGGGAAGCCACAAACATAGAGCTATATAGGAAGATTAATTAGTGTATGCATGCTTGTTGTGTGTTGGAAATGCACTGAGAAAATTGCGTCCAGACAGAGCGCCATATTTATGAAGCACCTGTTCCATTTTTCCAGCAGAGAAGTTGGATAAACTGAGTGAGGAGGAAGGTGACGTTTTTTTATAAAAACTTTTTTAAATCAAAATTTCTTCTGCTTAAAAAAATTGTGAAGTTGGCAGAAATCTGGGACATGACAATTTGCATTCTACACATACTGTGAAACTGGAAGGTGGGGTATACTAGGTTTTGCTATGGGGCCCTATGAGGTCTGTGTATGGCCCCTGTCTGCAGATGTCTTCCTTTCAGTTGGTCTAGTTTTCTGCCTGGTATTAGGCCTCTTTCACATGAGCATCACGGGATTCAGTCCGGATGCGTTCAGGGTGCGTTCCGGAAAATCCGCACGCATCCGCACCAATCCGCAATCAATCGCAGTCAGTTATGACTGCGATTGCGTACGTTCGTTCAGTTTTTTCCGCGCGGGTGCGAAGCGTTTTGATGCGTTTTTCACGTGAGTGATAAAAAACTGAATGTTTACAAACAACATCTCTTAGCAACCATCAGTGAATCACGCATTGCATCCGCACTTGCGTGCGGATGCAATGCATTATTCACGCAGCCCCATTCACTTCAATGGGGCCAGGGCTGCGTGAAAAACACAGAATGTAGAACATGCTGCGATTTTCACGCAACGGTGAACTGATGCGTGAAAAACATTGCTCATGTGAAAAGCCCCATTGAAATGAATGGGTCAGGATTCAGTGCGGGTGCAATGCGTTCGCATCACGCATTGCACCCGCGCGGAAATCTCACCCGTGTGAAAGGGATCTTAGGCTCTGATTACATCAGGCGATCAGTCAGATAATTGTCAGGAAGGAAACGTTCCTTCCTGACAATCGCCTGCTCTGCAGTGGTTGTGACTGCTGTTATTACATGCAGCAATCTCCTCCACACCATGGGGAGAAGCAAATGTTCATGCCATTGCTCTTCCCTATACTGAATCATTGTTTGCTGGCAGCAGATCGTGATTAGACAGCATGATCTGCTGCAGGCAAGCAATCATTTTTAAACCTGTTTGTCCATCTGGTAATCGGCAGATGTGTTAGACAGGCAGATCATCGCTAACAAGCGTTCCTACGAATTCTTGTCAGCGATGATCTGCCCGATTATCGGCTGGTCTAATACAGCCTTTAGGCTCTGAAACTAGTCATTACCACTAGTAACAGATTTATTACTGCGTACTGTGCTAACTATTCTCCTTCATAGAAATTCACCTTCCACTATCTGGTTCCATCACCTCTGCTTCTAAAACAGTTCCATAATGAGGATATTGGGAACATCATGTACAGTCTGTTGTTTTTTCAATTTATATATATAGATCTGTGCCTGTGCTTTTATACCTTGGCTCTTAGCTTGAGATACAATTTATCCAAGATGAGTGGCAAGAGATGACCAGCTTTAAAAAAAAAAAATGGGTTGCTGTGTCAGGTATTGTGATCAACTCAAAAGTTTTTATTTTCAAAGCTGTTCATTTTTAGCCACTTATCTTGGATATCGCAAACTAAGAGGAAAAGTAAGAAAGAACACCTCTGTTTAACTGTATATACATTTAGAATGTTTTAAAGGACCTTTTCATCTAAGCAGTAGAGATGAGCGAACGTGCTCGTAACGAGCACTGTAGCGCTCGGCTCCCCTGCGCTCGCATGGGCGCAGGCATCCCAATCCATCGGGTGAGGAGGACAGATCCGGATGCCTGTGCCCATGCGAGCACAGGGGAGCCGAGCGATACATTGCTTGTTACGAGCATGTTCACTCATCTCTACTAAGCAGCCATTTCACTAGTAATTTCTTTTCACACTTTTCACACTATACAAGTTGAGGTTAAGCATGCAGTGTGAAATCCATGGGCTAAAAAAAACCTGAGAAATGCTTTGGAATCAGTTGTCATAATGAAATATTTTTTACACATATATTTTGCATGAGTTTTCTTACATATGTGCAGCGTTCCTCTTTCAGGGTTAATTCATAAAAATATATTCAACATTTTTCTACACCGATATCACTTTTTACAAGCGGA